>BSBK01001505.1:830000-1377500 GCA_027943335.1 Chamaecyparis obtusa
AACACACTTATCCAAGATCCTAAGCTCTTTTGGCGTACCTTATTCCCGCGACACCCCCCTCTGCCCTCCACCATTGACCTTGCCTCCCTCATCTCCCACACCTCCACTCTCTATGACATCCCGGGCCAGCCTTCTCTCCACCTCATCCCACCCCCTCACTGCCATATCTTCACCACATCCAGCATTCATGAGGCTGTCAGATCTATAAGATGCAGTAGAGCAGCCGATGAGGATGGTTTTTAGGCGGAGCTCCTTAAGCTCGGTATCATGGTGCTAGGTTCTTATCTTTCCACACTCTTTAATAGAGTGGTTTGCATTGGCTTTCTTGAGGCTTGGTCAAGACATGTGATTCATCTGATCCACAAGACTGGATCAATCTTAGACCCTAGCAACTATAGAACCATCATGATTGGGCATACCTTTGCCAAACTCTATGCCACGACATTGAACACTATTCTTTCTTCACAGCTTGACAGGTTGGACTGCAGGGCTAGAAGTCAAGCCGGTTTCCGTGCAGATTACCAAACCATGGACCACATTTTGACACTTCGAGTGATCATTGAGGAGGCTCGCTATCGCTCTGCAAAAGTCTATTGCTGCTTCACTGACTTTTGTAAGGCGTTTGATTCCGTCCCCCGGGTGGCCCTTTTTCAAAGACTTGGAGACATTGGGATATTTGAGATTCTTTTGACTGCCATTATGAGACTTTATGAGCATGTTGAGGGCAGATTCAGGACTTCAGAGGGCTTCTCAGACCCTATTCAGAGCACTATTGGGGTGAAACAGGGATGCCCTCTTTCCCCCACCTTATTTGGCATCTACATTGACAAGCTCGAGGGCTTCATCAGAGACTCGTCTCTCCTAGGTGATGGCTGTTATTTACACCAGGTCTTAGTTTCCATTCTTCTTTTTGCTGATGACGTGATTCTCTTAGCCTCCTCACCTGAGGGTCACCAGAGAATTCTTGATATCTTGGCCTCCTTTTGTGATTTGAGATAGCTTGTGGTTAATTTGGGGAAGACACGGGTCATGGTCTTCAACTGCTTGAAGACCTCTCATTTACACTTCTACTTCCAGGTACAGGAGATCGAGATTGCCTCCGCATACACATACCTCGGGGTTAAGTTTTTCGGTCCTCGCTTCAGTCTGAGACTTGCTATTCAACCCAGAATCAGTAAAGGGATGGGTTCCCTCACCCTAATTGAGAGACAGTGCTTTAGACACCACT
The DNA here is from genome assembly GCA_027943335.1 of Chamaecyparis obtusa. Taxonomy (NCBI): domain Eukaryota; kingdom Viridiplantae; phylum Streptophyta; class Pinopsida; order Cupressales; family Cupressaceae; genus Chamaecyparis; species Chamaecyparis obtusa. The sequence continues at coordinate 831,229 of BSBK01001505.1, forward strand.
TTCAGGACACCTCATCCAACTTATCCCTCCTGGATTCTCTAGTTAGACCTACTGTACTCTATGGCTCTGTTGTTTGGGGACCATCTCTTCTTGATTCCGACTGGGCCTCTATTGAGTGTATACAGACTCTCCTCCTTCGGCATATCATCAGATGTCATCGTACTACCTCCCATAGCATCATCTTGGCTGAGTTCAGGGCTCATCCCTTTAGGTTGGGATCCTTCTTCGACTTGGTTTGGTTTCTTCACTGCCTACATTGCTTCGCAGACTCTTCGGATGACTGGAGTAGATACTCTTACCTCTCCTATTACTCTTCTATTGAGCTAGCTACATTTGACACCTCCCCTAGAGCTCGTTGTTGGTATGCTCAGGCCACTTCCCTTTTGGGTTCCATCAGGATTGATATTGATCACCTACCCCCCTTTTAGTTTTCTTCGGACGCTTCGGCTCATCTTCTCCCCTCCAGACAGGAGTTGAATGAGCATGTCAGACTTGACATCTATAGGCAGTACATCATCTCGACCTAGACCAACCCTAGTGGGGGCTTACGTCAGAGGATGGTTTCTTATGCTGAGCACTTCTTACACATTCAAGATGTGATCATCGTTCGACCCAAATATTTATCACGGCATTGGTGCCATGCTCTTCAGATCGCACTGGGATCTTTCAGAGTCGGCTCTCACTGCCTGTGAGCGCAGACTGATAGAGAGGATCGCATTTGTTGTTTATGCACATTGTCTGAGATTGAGACTGAGGCACATTTCATTTTCTGCTGCCCTATATACTATGAGATCAGAGGGAGATTCTAATGTTTATTCAGAGATTGCAGGTCCTTGACTTCCTTCTTTTGTTACTTTGACCAGAGATGTCTAGCACTCTATTTACAAGAGACAGTACAGCTTTGTGACCAGACCTTGCAACTTCTATTTCCCCAGAAGCAAGTCACCAAGCAACTCATTACGGATTTATTCTTTCCCTCGCCCCTGGCTCGGGGTGTGAAGTGGCCCTCATGTGCCTCCACCATCAATCACTCCAGATTCGTGAGACCTCGCAATGCTTCTACCCATCAGTGGCAGACCACCAATAGATCACGACGACGGGTCCATACCCATATTCTCCCAGGTCACTATCCTTCTGTGTTGGATTTATTTCCGCTCGAGAAGGACCCCTAGTCCTTGCCCTAGTGGTTATGGGTTCTTTGTTCTCCGCTTCTTCTTGTTTGGTTCCTTGTTCTTTTAGTATGTTCCCCCGACCACTGTTTGGTGGTCCGTTGGTTTCTTGCTATTTTGGCTATATGATTCTTGTCCCATAGACCCTTGTTGGTCTTCCGTTGGACATTAATAAATTTATCTTATCTTATCTTATCTTATCCTCTTCCGAAACTAATTTTGGAGTCCATTATGCTCTTTTTGCAAACCTCCCAAAGGTTATATATTCTATATTTTTCATTATGAATCCAAATTTAAACAGGGTGTGCCTTAAGTTATCTAGATCTCTTTTAGCAGAATCATAATTCTCTAAAAAAAGATGATCTTTTTTCACATAGAGAATCATTAATTAATTTAGGCAAAGATTAATGGAAACCCATAACAAGGCTAAATAACGATGAAACCTCTAATATCCTAAAACTAGTTATATTTGGACATGGTTTTAGCTTCTCGGATCAAATTAGGAGAGATAAAGTAATAACCATGTATGACCTTAGTAGAAGGTGAATCCTAATTGAAGCTAATGGATCCCAATTTTATAACTCTAACCCCATAGACAACCATGTTATGGTAATAAGTCCATGATTGGATACATCTACTAGGTGCCACTTTTAAAGAATATCTAGTTGGATTTGTTTTTAACAAAACGCCATTGAAACCTTGGTAGAAGTGGAGCTGCCTAAAAAACTATTGACTAGTTCAAATCATACACAAATAAATTATAAATTTTTAAATTTACTTCATTTTTTATTTTTCTTGTAAGAGTACTAGGTAGGGATTTTGGAAGCACGCTAATAATTATTTATGATGCAATAAAAATAGATCCATAAATCCTAGACAATAACACTAAAGAAACATAAAGATCAAGCATACCAAAAGTTTCCTTACATCAATGAACAATTAGTTCTAGCAAAATCAAGTTATACAAGATTAAATAGCTACTAAACTATGTATATATCCCTTTAACCTCCTCACTTGGGATACCTTTAGGAGGAGCTTTCCTCCCTTTTTACTCAACTATACATGGTCATTGTTAGTCTCATCCATTGGGAAAGAGGAAGGATGAGGGAAAATAACCAACTTCTTAATAAGAGGCTCCTTATAAGGAGACGAAAGAAATTGATAGTATGGGAGGAAGACATTCTCCATAGGAAACACTTAAGCACCCAATATTAATAAATCAGAATCAGCTCATGTTCTAGAAGAGGGGAAGTGTACAATAGGCTAAAAAATAACTATCACAAGGTCTGAAGCAATCAACAATGACTCTTGGGAAGCCAAAGCATTTGGCTCTAAAGGGACACCTGAGTAGTGAAAGTAATACCATCAAAAAGTGGGAAATCGATGATTAGATGGTAACTTGGGCTAGGAAGTCATGCTAAGAGCTTTGCAATAGGAATGAGAACAATCTAAAGCCACATGGTTCATTTTGTAATTTATATGTTATAAATCAATTATTAGTTTTTAAAGTTCATTCTAAACTAATGAAATTAAATAGTTCAAATTGTTCATTTAATATAATTTAAAATTAAATTTTGAAATCAAAATTAGTGATTCTAATTATTGAAATTAATTTATAAATTTAATTAACTTTTTTTTTTTTTGCATTTTATAGATGATGTTTTAAATTATTAAATATTATTTTATTTATTAAATTACAAAAATATGTATAACATTTTTTTCAAATAAAAACTAATTTTTAAATTAAAACTCTTATATAAATTATAAAAACATATAAAGAAAACAAGAAAATAGTAGAAAATGCCAACAAGGAGAGGACTAAGAAGGCAATCAAATGTGGTTAGTACATGAGTAGGTTTGATTAGAGTCATTTAAAAAAAGCTTTCTCCAAAAGTGTGAAATAGTGTTGTTGGCTTCCCTTTATATAGAGGATTCATTCTGATCTTACTAGATGGCAATTCAATCAAAAGTGGTTGTATTATACTCCTTTAGATAAACCCCCCTCCCTCACAATGTGACATCATACATATGTTAAAGGGGCCTAACTAAAAGAGGATTCAAATGGATCTTTGTCTAGATTACTATTCATATTTTTCCTTGTTGGCTCACTTGTGTGACAACATCATGCTTCATCATGAGTTAGATAAGGTCAAGTATAAACCAAACATTCTCAAAAGTCTCTAGATAGGGAAAAAAAAGCTAATGTCTTATAATCAAAATTTCAAGAGTAATCTTGCATGTTCAGTGAAAATCAAAATAAATAGTAACTAATAATCCCAAGACTAGTAGCAATGGCTTATACACATTTATGGTCACACAACTAATAACTCAATAATATGTATTTCACTAATATAAAATAAATCACTAGATATAGAGAAATCAATCGTCAATCACACATGATAACCAAGAACTTGAAATACTAATTAACCATGTTATAATTATTCATACATGAACTACACAAAATAACTAAGAAGTAAAATAACACAATCACAAAACCCACATACGGATTCCTGAGTTAGATATTTCAATGAATGCCCTACTAAAATAAAAACTTTTTTAGTTTAAATCAATTAATATTACATAAAATATCAAATATCATGAATCGATGTTTTTAACTTTTTTCAAGATATATACACAAATGTTACATCACTATTGTCTTGTTTAAAGAATAAATGACCATATCAAGATAAAAATGATTAAATTGTTAAAGAGATTCACTTGTTTATGATTATTAATGATTCAAGATTTATTCTGGGGGGGTTTTTTATAACCAAAGTCTTAACTTAGGTTAGCCTTTGTCCTTCCATACAAACCTTGCAAATATGATAACCATACGAAAACATAGTAGTATCATATCACTAAACTAGAACTAGTATATTTGACCCACATTTCTGACCAAGCAATAAAATGGTTTTGTGTGGTCGGTTTATAGAAAGAAAAATTTGAATTTTTTTTAATCCATTCTCATGATGATCAAAATTACGACAACCATGACATGTTGGTCGTAATTATATAATAAAATCATTGAAAGCCCTGATTTGTATAAACAAGTAGTCCCAATATGTATAATATTATTTAGTCAAATACAAATGTGTGTGTGATAATGTTGTATTGAATTTATTAGAGCTTGGAGAAGAGCTAAGACAATTGCACTTTGGTCATGTAAGGAGCTCGTTGAAGGCCTCATGGACAAGCTCAATGTTCAAGCTTCATGAGGTATCTCACATTGGAAGGAATATTTAAATTTAATATTCATACCACTCTCTAAATCTAGACATAAGATGCCAGTTTCTTTTTCTTTTTACTTATTGTCTTCTCTGGAGTATTTCATTAAAGAATGTAAGAATGGTCCTCGTGTATGATCCCCCGACATTGGGAGTTATGTATGTTAATTTTTAACATTACGAGACAATAGTTTCTGAAATTCATAAAAAGGGAGATCGTAAAGGAAAAAAGTGGTTGACTATTTGAATTCTATTAGGGCATATGAGAATAGTATAGATAGTGCTTGAGAGGATTTTGTGATGAAAGTGAATGTGTTATGGATACTAATGCCCCTTTATTTCTAAACAAGGAGAATAAGCCTCAATAAGAAGAGAATTTTGAAGGAAGTGACAAGGGTTCTATGGATAGTAGGGAGAGTAATAGGAAAAGGCTGGAACTTCCCAAGAAGAATATCTCAACCCCTCTTAGTAATAGGTAGATATTTGTTGAGAGGGATGAGAGTAGGGCCCAAGTATACAATAAGATACATGATGTTCCAATGGAAGATTGAGGGGATTGGATATGTCAAGGCCTATCTAGAACTAGTTATCAATGAGTCTTTCCTTGCAATACAAGACCCACACCTCTCCCCAAGTAATTCACTCGTACACCAATCTAGCATTGCTTCCTTATAGGAGTTACATGAGGATATTAATCTTTGTCTTAAGAATGTTGAGATCCTCCAAAATTTATTTAAGACTTAACATAATCTCATCTAGTGGTTCTATGTCGAGATTAATAGGCTCAACATCAAGAAGGAGATATTATTGATAAGAAATAAGTAATGGCATACTCATGTCTCTTATGTGGAGGATGGTAGAATTTTTTAGCTTCAGGAAGCTATTACTCTAATTATTTTTTTTTCTACAAATTAATCTATTTATAAGAAGGTTTTTACAAAGATTGAGATTTTAAAATGGTAGGACAATTGTAATGCTAGATTCTTGGCTTTTGAATTGGGTACATGCACTATAAAATAAAATATAAATATGGTCATAAATGTTGACAAATGCATGATTACAAATAATGCCTTGAAAAAAGAAAATTGAAATGATGAATTAAAGAAAAAAATAAAGACTTAAAACCCATTCACAAGGTGCTTACCAAAGGTAATAGAGTGGTTCCTAGCTCTAGGACTAGGTTTAGTAGAAAAATAGCTACAAAGAGAAGAAGAATGGGCTATAAAGTTTTGTCAATCACCATGAGAACTTCCTCTTGAAAGAGTTAGAAGTTGTTGATGCTTTGGAAATATTATAATAGGTTTTGATTAGATAAACATAGGAAGGGCCCATACCCATTACAAGATAACCTTCAAGGAAAATAAGGAAACTCTCACAATATATGAGATTGGGAAAATGATGACCTAGAAACTAAAAGTCTTTTGAATAGAGAAAATAGCCACTGGGACATCAGGGTCTTGACCTTGTACAATAAGAAATGGTGGTCAAGGGGATCAATCCAATCTCCTATTGAACATCAAAAATACAAAACCTCCTCAAGGAAAATATGATTGAAAATCCCTTTATTGAAAAGATGCCAATACAATATCTATGCTCTTAAGGTTTCAACTCCTTTTTCTACTTGGAATGAAGGAAGAGATATAAAGATACAATGAAAAATATCTAATTATGAACTTGATGAAGCTGTTAAAAGATGAATACGGAGTTAGAAGAGGATTTGTTTGAACCTAGGAATGAAATATGAATTGTGTTGCTACAGATATGAATTTCTCACAGTCGGAATCTCAAAAATACCTATAACTACTAATCTGAGATCCTTGGGTTATAACCTATCTTCAAAATGAATTTGAACCTATTTGGGGAGGTGTAAAATGTTTCAAATATTTTGTACATGGGAATGGAATGTTTCAAATGTTCTATTCTAGGTACTTTTGACTAAAATTTTCAAAGTCTTTCCAAAAACTCTTGATCTTCTTAGAAAATTTCTAACAACTGTGTAGCCTATTCTTGCACATAAAAAAAAGGGGAATAAGGTTGTAGAAAAGGGTTTTCCTTGGTCAAACCCTTATTTAGGAATACAAAATATAATGAAATTGTATAAAGGAAAGATGAAATAGAATCTAGATTTGAATCGTGAATTGCCTCATGCCATGATGACGCAATGCCTCTTTTGATGTAATCATAAGTGTTAATGTAATAGCTTGAACTCCACAAAAACCCAAAAGGATATCATGAAAGATAATCCTTGTGTAATGGATGTTATAGTTTGTCACAATGTTTGATGAAGGCAAAGAATGATTTGAGGACTTGAAGATCTTGAGAATGCTTGGATGCAAAATTGTAGAAGAAAGGTTGAGTCCAATTGCTTGATTTCTTCTTGATCATGTTGGTTGTCAAAATGAGGAGAGAGAGAGGGTGTTTATATAACTCATCCTACATTTCCAGATTCAAAAATAAGCCAAGAGGACCATGGAATCTAATTTCCCACCAAAACCCTAACATGGGGGTCCAAGCCAAAATATATGGGAACAAAACATTTCAAATGTTATGTTCCTAAGTTTAGAACGTTTGAAATATTCTATACCTAGGAAAATCAACCAAAATTTGAACTAGGTGCTGAGCTGATAAGGTACATGTCAGAGTAGGAGGAAAAACTAATTTTAAGATTGGGAAAAGGTACAAAGGGCAGAAATTGTAACATAGGGCCCATGTAGGATGATAAATTATTAAAGAGGAGAAATAATAAAGGAGCACACTTAGAAATAAGGGCTTACCTCGAGTTTTGAAGAAATTGAATAAGCACAAGACTTATAATATTAATTTAAAGGTCCAATGAGCATTAGGCGAGCATGAAATCAATGTGGGAACCCATACATACTAGAATAGAACTCAAATGAGCATCTAATTATAGATGCTAACTTTTTAGGATGGTACATTTAGCCCTCACTTTAGCAAGAGTATGAGTCCACCTCATACTCATGGTAAAGTAGAAGAAAGAGAAAGAAAGAGATGTAATCATGGGAAAACTACAAAGAGATAAGATATCTCCAAGTTTAAGGACACAAGGCTCCAAACCAAGGATATTAACTTGTACATTCATATGCAAGGACACATAAAATAAAGAACAAAGCCTAAATATTACTAAGGTTGCAAGTCAACTAGTTGAAGAGACCTTAGTAAAGAAAATGTCTCCATCGCTAGCATCACACTCGAAAAGCTAATGCAAAATCACAAGTGGTCACATGAAAAGAGAAAGAGAACACATTAAAGATAAGGTAAGACTTCCTTATCCAATCAAATAGCAAAGTGTATTGTGTTATGAAATCATGGAGGAGAGAAAAAAGACAGCCATGGATGACACAGGCTAGCCATTTGTGTTGTGCTTTGTTATCTATGAGAGAGAAAGGAGGAGAGGGGGAAATGGTCTAGCGCATGCTAGTCAACTCATGAAAATCTATGTAAATGAGAGGTTGAATGCTCTAGAAAATTATGTTATGATAGTTCAACGAATCCTAAGGATAACCAAGGAAAGCATTATATCTAAGAAAATGTATCTAAAATATACAAAGGAGAGTGATTTTTCCCTAGGAAATTGTATTATGCTAGTGTACTCTACCTGAAATGCTTGAAGCAACAAAAAAATTTGCAATAAGGAGACCATATATCCCCCTCCTTAAGAAGGAAAAATAAGATTATTTAGACATCTTAAGGAAAAGATGAACAAAGATAAATCGCGTTTAACACCAAGGAGGTATCCCCTAGGAAATGCCCTATCCAAGCCAAAGAGGTCACAACTCCTATGAGGTCAAGGAAGGGACAAATTCAAAGAGATACCATGCAAAAAGTGTAAAGACATTCTTTTGAAGGATGTTTTTTTTTAAATCATCTTTCACAAATAGAAGGGAAGAATTCACACCTTACCCATTGCTAGGTAAAGGGATTCTTAATAAAGGATGACACACTTTTAGTCCCCAAGTAAGGGATTTGTTTACCATGGATACCCAATTGTGAAAAAATAATAGGTTATGATCAAGGATACATACCTCTTGTATAAGAGAGAATCCCTAATGTAAGCAAACAAATCTATTGAAGATTGGATATCACACAAAGAACAAATTCCACTTAACCAAGGGAAAAGTGGATCCCTAGAAAGGATGAGAGAAGTTGAAATACTACCCTTTCCCCCCAAGTGTAGGAACAAGAATAAGATTAAGGAGGAATGTTATATCACTCGCAAAGTATGATCACACCTAAAATTGTACCACCATGAATGATAATGAGCCCCAAAGGAATAGGTTAAAAATGTCACATAGTGTGGAACAACATAATAGGACCTTAAATATTATTCAAAGTAATCATAAAGAAAAAGCATCTCATTGCGACATGTAATATGAATGATTTCATAATAAGTGATTTTTCAAATTTTGTAATGCAAAGCTTAACATTTATTAGTAGAGTGATCATGATATTGATGATACATGCAAAAAGGAAGATTCATAAGGTTATGACTATGCTTCTTCTTTTGTTTAGGTCGAGTAATCAACTTAGCATGAAAAAGGTTAGGCAAACTGATTTCTTGATTAAAGCTAGAAATAGAAGAAATGTTAGATGATAAAGGAGGGGATGTGGACCAAAGGAGGAGGTTTGATATTGAATTCTCCCATAGATTTCTCATGAGTTTCAAAACTTTGTTGCACACATCCAAAACTATGTTAGATATTATGAGTTGAATTGTTAGGAGAATTGGGTTGAACAAATGACACATTAGGCCCTTTAAAAGGTCTTGTGTTAAAATTAGGGACTTTGTATTCACCCAAAAAAGATGTCGCAAAGTATAATGACCCCAAATAATATTCTAAAATAGAACTTCTAGGATAAGAAGTATCTTTAGGAGGAGAAGGTATGTTTTGTTGAAATGGTGTAGGAATGGATGGAGAATCAAATTCAATTCATAGGTAACTTTGTGATTTATCATCACTAATAAGGGTATACATGATATTGATATAGATAAACTTCACTTTATGATGAAGTTTTGAAGGAACAACATGTATGGCATGTGGTCGTGCATCCTAAGAGGATATTATACTTAAGAGCATTGTGCATGACATGAATAGGTGTAGGTAGAATAATAGGACCTAATTTAACAAGTAAAGTGATAATACCCAATGTTTGTTTAGAAACATTATCAAAACCACATATAGGAATAGAATTAGGTTTAATTGATGAAATATTCACCTTAATTTTTTGCAACAAATCGATGCTACACACATTAATACTAGGTCCATTATCAACTAAAGTATTTTGAATAAGATTACCATTGACAAGGATAGAAACCATAAGAGAATCATGTTGATCTTGAATTTTCTTAGGAGGAAACTCATCTTGAGAAAATACAATTTCAGCTTTGTTATTGGTCACATTTATGTATCCCAATATAGAAGTTATATTAGCATGCATAAGAGGTGGGAAAATCATGTTTCTCAAGGCTTGTTGTAACGCTTCATGATACATAGGTGGAATTTGAAGAAGATCCCAAAGAGATATCTTGGAAAGAGTAGCATGGAGTTGTTCTACTAAATCATATTCTTTTACAAGACTTTGAGGAAGATGGTGTGTAGGAGGTAACATTGGTTGAGAAGCAAGAAGAGGAGGAACAACTGAACTTGTAGGTTATCGATTGTTTCTTGTGTTATAAGTGTGATCAACCACATGATAATCAAGTTGTTGAGTACCTTTCACGATAATGATTGGTTTATTTTGAGGTGTAGGGTTATCTTGACGAATATGGACAACAACCTTAGGATTTTCATTACCCAAAACATTGACAACATTGACTTGAACAAGCTCTTTATTGTTCAAGTTTTTTTCACTAGAAGGAAGAGCATCAAGGAAAGTAGTAATGATATTATTCTCTTCTTCCAAGGTATCCTCAGGAATAGGAAAATATTTAGAATGGGGATTAGGGATTTCCATCAATGCTTCATCTCTAAAAGGGATATTATTTAAAGAAGGTAAGGTGATATTAATAAAGGTATTTATAATATCCTCCTCTTTCTCCAAAATATCCTCATAAAGGGGGTACATAGTAGGAGACATATCAACATCACACATGAATGTGTCATCTCTAGAGGGAGTAGAAGAAATATTAACCATAATATTATCTTCTTTTATCAAGGTCTCTTCATAAGGGAGAGAATAATCAACATCATTGTCCAGTGGTTCATCCCAAATAGGGAGATCTTTGAGAGTAGAAATAGAAAAAACTTTAGGAGAGGAATAATCATAATTAATTAAAGTTTCATTCCTAAAGGGAAAGTCATTAAAATGAATGTTAAGTAAGGTATTATGAGTGGAGTTAACAACTTTCACCAAGGTATTCTCATGGGAGAGGCACATATTAAGAGAAGAGTTAACAACAATGTTGAATGCTTCTCCTTAAAGAGAGAGATTGTTGAGAGAATGGTTAAAAACATCTTCTTGCCTCAATATGTCATCATAGATAGGAGGGTACTTAGGAGAGGGATAAAGTGATAAAAGGGATGCTAAGCTACTATCACTTTGAGAAAATATATACATTATAAAACTAATATAATTGAAAACATACATGAAACAATATGAAATTTTATTTTTGTCTTTTTTTTTCATCAATAAAAATACATAAACAATAAATGAAAAGATTGCTTACTAATTAGATGTACACAAATATATCTAGACATCCAAATCAGAAGTGGAAATTTTATGTGTCATCCAATCTCCTATTGAATATTAGGAATATGAAACCTCCTAAAGACAAATATGATTGATAATCCCTTTATGGAAAAGATGCTAATATAGTATCTATGCTCTCGAGGTTTTAATTCCTTTTTCTACTTGGAATGAAGGAAGAGAGATAAAGGTACAATGAAAAACATCTAATTATGAGATTTTTAAAGCTATGACAAGATGAAGGAGGTAGAAGAGAATTTGTGTGCATTTAAGAATGAAATAGGAATTATGTTGTTATAGATCTGAATTTATGACAGCTGGGATCCAGAACAAACTTATAAACTAGATTAATTTGAGATCTTGAGGTTGTAAACTATGTTTAGACTGAATTTGAGCCTTCTAATAGGAGGTATAGAATGTTTCAAATAATTTTTTTCAAACATTATGTTCCAAGTACATTTGACTTGAATTTTCAGAGTCTTTCCAGCAGCTCTCGATCTTCCCAAAAAAGTTTTGACAACTTTGTATCATGTTTACGAACATAGAAAAATGGGGAAGAAGTTACAATGTGAAGTTGGTTCTATTCATGTTGTTGTCATTAATGTGAACATATCCTATGCATATTTATGTTTTGGTTGTATCGATTGATGTGTACTGATATACTTGGTGTATCGGTAGAGGTGTTCACCAAAGGATGTGCGTTAAATATTTATTCTTATCCATTTTGGAGTTGTTTATATTTCATTTACAACATATGGTGGATTGATTATTTGGGTTCAGTCCTATTTGGAGCATGTTCATTTATGTTTCATTCCTCGTAGCTACCATGTACCATGTTCATCATAACTATTGGTATTGAAGGATTTTGAGATGGTGTAGCATGTTGTTATACATGAGGCATGTTGTATTGTACAAGGTAGTCCATGTTTCATTCCTTACCATGGAGGGAGTGTTTTAGTGTGACCTATTTCAAATTGGTTTTGGTCGACATGGTTGATGGCTTCAAGCAATATAAAAAGAGTGATGTTTTTAGTTATTTGTGTGGCTTGTGTGATGCTTGTATGAAAAGGGATTACAAATATGACAAGAGGAGATCTGTGTGTTGATGATCGTGTTTTTGGATGCAATTGGTAGAAGAATGATATATCATTTATGTATTGTAGAGTATTAGTGGTAGTGGTCTCAGTGGTGGATTCAATATCCTTTCTTATACTTTGGTAGTGAGCCTATTTGTTTGGCAGTGAGCCTATTTGTATTAGAAGTTAGCCATATTCATATTTTAGGGGAGTTAGCCCAACTAGAAGTGAGACAACCACAATGATAAAAATGCAATGAGAAAATTGATAGTGATCCGTTGTAAAAATTACCTTAACTAGTATTTCATTTCATGAGAATTAGCTTCTCTATGGTATTTCCCAATTTGGGTTTCCACATAAATTTTGGTGTTCTTTGTATTGGTTTTTATGTTCTTTCATGTTTACATTTGTTATGCATGTTTAATGTGGTTAACTGATAGATCATAAGTTGATATTACTATTGTTTATGAGTTTACCAACATAGTGAAAGTTTTATTAAGTGTTTGGGAATACCTAATTCAGCTCCTCTAAGTTATTTGGCATGTTCAAAAATTGGTATTAGATCTTGGTTCCTCATTATAGAGCTTAACCACTTGAGGCAAATTTGATGGAACATAAACTATGCATTCCTATGTTCGATGGATCAAACTATAGTATGTAGTATGTGGAAAGATCGGATGAAAGGATATTTGATTTCAGTCAATTGCAATACTTGGAAGCATGTAGAGACAAAGTATGTGTTCCCTCATAATTTCCTTAAGACTTCAAATGAAATCACAATGTATGAGGAGATTGAAAAAGAGAGGTATACTATCACTAGTGATTAATCAAAGAATGAATTAACTAAGATTATTTCTTTAAAGACTTCTTATGAAGTTTGGAAAATTTTGAAATATAATTATGAAGGAAATGATAGGGTTATGTTATCTAAGAAGCTAATAGAAAAACATCACTATGAGAATTTGAGAATGGAAGAAGGTGAAGATATTAGGAGCTACTTTTAGAGAGTTGAGAATGCAGTTAATGAAGTCAAGTGCCAATGAGGCATTATTATAGATGGGGATTTTCTAGAAAATATATTAATGACATTACCAGATAGCTACAATAATAAGATCTTGGCTATAAATGAGACACATGATCCAAAGAAGTTCACTAAAGATAATTTGTTTGACACTTTCACCACATCTGAGTTGAGGAAGTTTGGAAGAGAGAAGAATAGATTTGATGAAGGCATATTTCTTGGATATTCTACAAATAGAAAGGTGTACCAATGTTACAACAAAAGACTAAATAAGATTGTGGAAAGTTTGAATGTGAAGGTTAACGAAGATTTTCAGAAGACTTTTGAGAGACACATTGAGTATGAATCTAATACCTTCTTAGCTCCTAGTTAGTTTCTTGGTCTTGAGCAAGAAGAAAGGTTCTGTAAATTTATCAATTGCTGGATCAGAATACATTATAAAATCCTCATGTTGTACTCATGTATTATGGATGAAATAAACCTTGAAGGATATATGTGTTACTTTTGATGATCCAATTTTAATTATGTGTGATAATACTAGTGCTATAAATATCTCAAACAATCAATTACAACATTCCAAAATGAAGCATATATCTATCAGCTATCACTTCTTGAGAGAGAAGGTGTTGGAAGGTGAAGTGAAGCTTGACTATGTGTCTATAAAGGAGAAAATAGAAGACATATTTACAAAAATGTGTGCAAGGATACTTTTGAGTATCTTAGCAGGGAAGTTGGGCATTCTTCCCCTTCCTAATGTTCACTAGATGCACCAATGTGTGCATTGGTCCAGTGAATTGCATGTTCATTCTTTTCTAGATCAATACTTGGCTGATTTCTCTTAGGGGGAGTAGAGTGTGTTACTCAGGGGGAGTTTTGTCCCTTTTTCATTGTTGTCAAAGGGGGAGAAAGAACAATGAGGAAGAAAGATAAGCAAACTTTGATGTTGATATCTTTTGTGAGTTGTTTTCTTTGTTATTGATGAATGTTTCCATCAAAGAAAAAGGGGGAGATTGTTAGAATGTGAAGTTGATTCTATTCATATTGTTGTCATTGATGTCAATATATCATGTGCATATTTATGTTTGGTTGTATCGGTTGATGTGTAATGATATACTTGGTGTATCAATAGAGGTTTTTATTGAAGGATGTGCTTTAAATATTTATTCTTATCCATTTTGTTGGTGGTTCTATTTCATGTAGAACATATGGTGGATAAATTATTTGAGTTTGGTCCTATTTGGAGCATGTTCACTTATGTTTCGGTCCCAACAACTACTATGTAATGTGTTCATCATATCCATTAGTATGAAAGGCTTTGGAGATGGTGTAGTTTTTTGTTATGCATGAGGCATGTTGTATTGTGCAAGGTGGTCAACGTTTCATTCCTTACCACTTCTCAAGTGTTTCGGTATGACCTATTTCAAATTGGTTTTTGCTGATATGGCTGATGACATCAAGAAGTATAAGAAGAGTGATGTTTTTAGTTGTTCATGAAAATTTTGGGTAAGTGCATCAAGATGATGGTAAAAAAAGTGGCCACATAATAAAAAAAATTAAATTTCCACAAAACCCATTTATGTTATTTAAAATTTGTAATCACTTGGCTCATGGAAACCAAGCCTAAACTAAGCCAGTTTTTTAAAAAAAACTAAAAGTTCCTCATAACCCACATTGGTTATGAAGAACTACTTGTTTGTTTCATTGCTCGTAGCCAAGCCCATTTTTATCATGAAAATCAGCTTAACAATGACTGCTAGGGTCCCAAAATCCATAGAACCCAAGCATGTTTGCATATATTTTATATTATCCTAGTGTTTAGACCAACTTGTAACTATGTCACACTGTCGAACAAGTAATAATTTGATGTTTATATTTTTTTAATTTTTATTTAAATTGAAATAGGGTTTATTTAACTTAAATCCTTATTTAATTGATTTAAGTTTTTTTTAATAAATTTATTTTAGGTTCTCAAAACAATCATTGACAAAAAAATAAACAACGAATACATATTCGTAAATAACCACTACAAGAAAACCCTCAAAACTTTGCACGTGAAGAACAATAAAACCCTCAAAACGTTGCTACACAAAAACAAAACCCTCAAAATGATGCTCCTCAACAACCACCACCACCCCAAATGATGGGGTTGCACTAGATTTCACTCTCTTGTCAAGAGCACTTAGGCTCCTAACTCACTAACTCCCTAATTCTTTGATCAGGGCTTCCACAAGGTGCTTCCTTTCCCCCTAGGACTCTCTCAATGTCCTCAATCAAAGAAAACTACTTCCACTCTACTAGGTCCCCTATTAATGTTCAAAAGTACCTTCCCATCTCATGCTCACTTCCAAGTAACCAAGTGTTCTCTACCTCCTAAGAAAGTGATGAATCTTGCAGGGGTGTGGAGGTAACCAAATTATTCTCTTTATTCAATTCTTGACACATTTTTCCATGATCTTGCCAACTCTTCCTTACCAATCTCTTCAAAGTCTCTATTTTGGCCTTGTAGCCCTTGAGCCCCTAATAAGGTCTCATAATCTGGGTTTCTAGGATTTCTATAAAAATACTTCTGAAGATCCTATCAAAAAAATTATGGATTATTCCATCAATTAGGAAACCCTAAGATATTTTGTGGGTCTTGGGTTCCTACGCCTCCATACAGTACCCTATCTCAACTGTGAGGGTTTAATGAAGGTTTTAGTGGCTTCTAGGAGCTCAATGATCACATGAAAGAAATGATTTCCAAATGGATTGGCCAAGACCTTAGATCTTCATTAGGGATCTATCTCATCTTTTTACACATATCCAATGCCTTGGATTCAGTCTTCATATTCACCCCTACAAGTAAACTTACAAATCACCTCTTTGTTCCTAGTCGAGGATTGACTAAGCTCGCCTAAAGAAAGGTTACAAATATAGCTAAAAACTTCTTCAAACCCTCTTCTTTCTTATGTACATTGTACATGGGCTCCACTTCCATGTCCCAAGAGGCCATGATGAACACACGATGGGATTTTATGGGGGAGCCATTTTAGAGAATGTTTCTATATACAGGCCAGTGAACTCGCAGGAAAAAAACAAAAATAAAGAACTTAAAAAACTAAAAAAAACACATATTCCTATGTATAAAATAAGTAAAAAAAAAAAAAAAACTATCAAATTTATTCAATGTAGATACTAATCTATTCCATTAGATCTTGTTCAAGCAAAGAAACAGTACATTGTGCCTTAACTGTATGTGACAGTAATTGCTTACAATACCAAAAAGTTGTAAAACTGGTCCAACCTTGGGATTAAAGCCTTTTGGGTTTTAAATAGTCTTTTACCATGTGTGTGGGTGGTTAGGACCTCTCCCAGATGCAATTCTTACATTAGGTTTCTTTAGGACAAAAGTTGTCATGCAACTTTGCAAAGTTGCAAAAGTTGTCACGACAACTTTTTAGCAACCTTCAAGCAACTTTGTCCTAAGTACTCTTACTTACTTCCAAACCACTTCTAACTTTATAGAATGTTATAAAAACACTTCTAAGGATTTTTTAGGCTTATTTTAGCCATTTATAACAATTTTGGGATCTATTTCACCCTTATGCCTTTTTTCACTTCCTAGGACTATACTAGTCATTTGACTCTCATCCCAAGCTTTACTAACTAAAACCAAAAATAACCTATCTAACTGACTTCACCACAACACCTATACCCTCTTGGGGTCCTTATTAATCTTTTGATCTCAATAGGATCAGTACAAGCCAAAAAGTAGGTTAGGACACTTATCCAATGTCCTAGGTGCTCATGCACCATTCTCCCCTAAACAAAAGAAATCAAGTCCCATTGGAAGGGATTAAGTTAAGATCAATGCTAAAATTGTGAAACTATTTCTCAAAGACCCATATAGCCTCTAAATATTCCTATCCTTTCCATTTGATAAGGTATTCCAAGTATGTCTTATGCCTTGTCTTCTTAGCAACCCGAGAGCTTAGGATATTCTATACATGTGGTCTTGGTGTGACTGGTAGCTACAAAGTCTCCACTTATTCTGAAACCTCTGATTTCTCTTGCCCTTCTACTGGGATTGGTCCTTTGTAAGGCACCAAATTTGCAACATTAAACACTAGTGAGAGTCCTATATCTATAGGTAACTCTTCCTTGTAAGCATTGTTGCCATACTTTGCTAGGATGGCACAAGGGCCAATCCTTCTCATCTTGAGCTTATTAGGGATCCCCTTCTACAAAATTTCCTTGTTCAAGTGAACCATCACTAGATCCCCAACTTATAACTAAATCTCTCTCTTTCTTTCATCAACTTTGTTCTTGGTCTTGGTGGTACTATCCATAAGGGCTCGTTTAACTATATCATAGACCTCCTTCATGGATTGAGAAAAGTCCTCTGCATAACCACTCCTAGGTGTTGTATCTCCTCTATATCTGAGCTCATGGATGTGTCTTGGATTAATTCCATAGACCACCTCAAAGGGACTTCTTCCATTGGTTCTATTTTTGGTGTCACTATAAGAAAACTTTTCTTGTGCAATGACTTGGTCTCATGTTTGACCATATTCTTTAGTAAGACACCTTAGGAGATTAACCAAACATTTTTTAACCACCTCAGTTTGTCCATCTATTTGGGGATGGTATGAAGACCCAAAAGATAGGTTGGTGCCAAGCTTCTTCCACAAGGTCTTCCAAAAGCAACTCATGAATTTAGAGTCTCTGTCAGATACAATACTCAAAGGTAAGCCATGTATCTGGACTTATTTGAAAAAAATTTTAGCTATGTGGCAAGCGCCATGAGTGGTTTTGCATGACACAAGATGGGCCATCTTGCTGAATCTATCTACAATCACAAATATGCTATCAAAACCCTATTTTGTCTTGGGCAACCCTAAAACAAAATCCATGCCTTGACATTCCCAAGGTCTATTATGGATTGGAAGGGGTTGATACAACCCTGAATTTAATGAAGTTCCCTTATCTTTTTGACAGACTATACAAGTATCCACATACCTCTTGATTTCTTGGTTCATCTTAGGCCAATAGTAGTATCTTTGAACCAGCTCTAAGGTCTTATGAATACCAAAATTCCCACTAAGTGATCCATTATTCTTCTCTTGGATTAGGTTCTCTCTCATTGAACCTCTAGGAACACAAAGTTTCCCTCCTCTAAATAAAACACCTTCTTGGATAATATATGGAAATTATTTTTAAACTTGTTGCATACCTTGTAAGTAGCTGAGAAGTCTTCATCCTTTGGGTATAGTTCCTTGAAGTTGTCTATACCAATGCTCCTCAACTATATTTCTTGGATTGTGTAGAGTCTCCTACTCAAAGCATTTGCCACCTTGTTTTGTTGTCCTTTCTTATGCCTTATTGTGAATGTGTAGTCTTAGACATACTCCACCCACTTCATGTGTTTGTGGTTTATCTTGTCTGTGATTTTAGAAAGCTTAAAGCCTAATTATCAATATACACTACAAATTCCTTAGGGAGGAGGTAGTGTCTCCACTTTCTCAGGGATTGAACCAATTCATATAACTCCAAATCATATGAGGATTACTTATTCTTTGCATCACTTAACTTTTCACTATGGAAAGCCACTGGTTTTTCCTCCTAGCTTAGGATTTCTCCTATAGCAATATTGTTGGCATCACATTCAATAGTGAATAATTTCTCAATGCTAGGGAGAACCAAGATTGGTTGGGTAGTTATATTCCTCTTCAAGGTCTCAAAACCTTTGTTAGCTTTCTCATTCCACAAAAAAATTTGGCTTTGATGCCTCCTTTGATGGTGTTTAGGACCAGTGCACATATCTCACTGAATTTCCTAATGAACTTCCTATAGAATTGTGCCAAACTATGGAAGCTTCTTACTTCTATAGTAGACTTAGGTGTAGGCCAATTTATGATTGCACCCACCTTGCTAGTATCCATTTTCAAGTTCCCTTGTGATACCACAAAGCCTAGATACACTAGCTCCTCTTTCATAAATTCACACTTATCTAAGTTGATGGTTAGATTTTATTCATGCAACCTTTGCAACACAGCTTGTAAATGCATCAAGTGATCTACCTTGGTCTTACTAAAAATGAGGATGTCATCTAGGTATACCAAAACCCACTTACCTATTAAGTCCTTCAACACTTCATTCATTAGCCTCATGAAGGTGCTAGGGGAATTGGACAACCCAAAGGGCATGACTAACCACTCATATAGGCCTTCTATGGTCTTGAAAGTCATTTTCCACTCATCCCCCTCCTTGATCCTTATCTGGTGTTATCCACTTTTAAGGTCAATCTTTGAGAATTACTTGGCTCCTCCTAGGCAATCCATCAAGTCTTCTATTCTTCGGATTTAGAACCTATACCTTATGGTAATCTTATTAATGGACCCAAAGTCTATACACAACCTCCAAGTACCAACTTTCTTTGGGGCTAGGATAGTGGGGATTGCACAAGGACTTATTCTTTTTCTTATTAATCCTTGGTCAACTAGTTCTCAGATTTGCTTGCCAATTTCCTCATTGTGTTGAGGGGTCATTTTGTAGGAATATTTTTTGGGTAAGGATGCTCCTAGTATGAAGTCTATTTGATGTCTTATGGCTCTTTTAGGTGGTAGGGTGGTCAGTTGTGCATCACTAACTATCTTCTTATACTATCCCAATAACTCTTGAACTTTTATGGATACATTTTGCTTCTCCTCTTTCTCTTCCTTAGGCTTCAACACTAAAGCATAGCCCACTCCTTCACCTTCTTCTAGTGTGTTTAGGGACTCCTTCTCTCCTACAAAGAGTACATTAGGACCTACTAGTTTCACTTCCCCCTTTTCTAGGATTGATTGAATTATAAATGTGACTCCATCCTTCTTGAATGAGTATGAGTTCTTGGCTCCATCATGTATGGCCTGCCTATCAAACTGGCAAGGTCTTCCCAATAAGAGATGGCAAGCATCCATGGGTAAGACATCACACAACACTTTGTCCTTATACCTCCCTATGGTGAAGTATACCCAAGCCTGTTCATTCACTAGCACATGTTGACACTTGTTCAACCAGGTGACCCTATAGGGGTTAGTGTGTGGGATCCTTTGGAAATTCAACTTGTTGAATGCTTCATTTGAGACTATGTTATCAATGGATTTGGAGTCTATGATGATCTTACAAAATTTTCCTAGTATCTTGCACTTGATCTTGAATAGTGACCTTCTTTGGCTTGGATCTTCTCTAATTGGCTCCTTGATGAGATTTCTCCTAATCATGAGGTTATCTCCCACCTCTAAATCTAATGCTACTTCAACAATATTTCTTCTTGAGGACTCCTCTTGTATATAACTCACCCTCTTCTCTCCACCTTGGGATGATGAACTTTTCTAAGGACACCTATAAGCTGAATGCCCATGTTGATGGCAATTATAACACTTCATGGAAGAGAAGTAAGATCTTCTTCCTGGGTCACTTGATCTTCCTCTATAGGTGTTACTTGAACCTCTACCCCTGTTATAGACACCTCTATTGTTGTTTACTTCCACTTGCTTCTCTATGAACTTAGTCTCACCTTGGTTTCTTTGTTATGAAGTTCTTCCTCCAAAGATTCCTCTTTGACCTCTACTATCTCTCCCTCTGCCTCTACCTTAGCTTCTTGAGTCATGTCTTTTCTTGAGCTTCTCTTTTACCTTGAGAGAAAGATGATAATATTGGTGGATTTTTCTTGGGCTCAAGAGGCTTATCTCCTCTCTTATGTTCGACCTTAGGCCATTTAAATATCTAGCCACCTTTAGGATTTCTTCCTCCATCACATGGTTTCTAAGACATAGTTTATGGAATTCCTCTATATAGGCACTCACCTAAAGGTCCTTTGCCTCAAGTTTTGTCTCTTCTTGTGTAGTTTCACCTCATAATCATCTGGTAGGTATGTCTCTATAATATTTTCCACCGTACTATTCCAATTGGTAATAGGGATCTTTCTCTCTTTTACCCTCTCATCTTTCACAAGTTTCCACCATGTGAGGGAAGCTCCCCTCATCCTTGACTTATCCACTCTAACTCTTTGGTCTTAACTAATTCTTTCACATTCAAAATGGTTCTCCATGCCTTCAATCCATTCCATGAATAACTTTGTTTCCATCTTTCCACTAAACAATGGAGTTCCTTCTAGAGACTTACCACTCATGGCCTTTAATGCTCTCAAGAAAGGCTCTTCTTCCAACACAGGGTTTGGTTCAGGGACTTTTTCTTCCTCTACCACTTACTTCCCTTTTTCTTCTGACTCTTTCAACTTCTCAGTTACTTCTTCTGTATTATATCATACTTCATCAAGTTTATTTTCCATCTCTACTAGTTGTTCTCTTAGGAGTCTATTCTCCGCCTCCTAGTTTTCCACTTTCTTTGCCAATTTTGCATTTTTCACCATCCTTGAAGAATCTACTGATTCAACTGAATACAACATCAATTTTCCTCTATCCCAATCTTTTTAGGCTCTAATACCAATCTGATAGGGACCTAGTAGATTTCACTCACTTGTCAGGACCACTTAGGATCCTAACTCACTAACTCCCTAATTCTTTGATCAGAGGTTCCACAATGTTCTTCATTGCCTCCTAGGACACTCTCAATGTCCTCAATCAAAGAAAACTACTTCCACTCTAGTAGGTGCCCTATCAATGTTCAAAATTACCTTCCCTTCTTATGCTCACTTCCAAGTAACCAAGTGTGCTCTACCTCCTAAGAAAGTAGTGAATCTTGCAGGGGTGTGGAGGTAACCAAATTATTCTCTTTATTCAATTCTTGACACATTTTTCCAATATAATTTCAACTCTTCTTTGTCGATCTCTCCTTGAGCCCTCAATTAGGTCTCCTAATTTGGGTTTCTATTATTTATGGAAAAATTCTCCCGAAGAACCTACCAAAAAAATTATGGATTATTCCATCAATTAGGAAACCCTAAGAGATTTTGTGGGTCTTGTGTTCCTAAGCCTTCATACAGTACCCTATCTTAGCTATGAGGGTTTAATGAGGGTTTTAGTGGCTTCTAGGAGCCCACTGTTCATAGGAAGGAAATGCTTTCCAAATGGATTGTCCAAGCCTCCAAGTTTTCATTAGGGCTTTTTCTCATCTTGTTATACATCTCCAATGCCTTGGATTCAATCTTCATAGTCACCCCTATAAGTAAACTTACAAATCACCTCATTTTTCCTAGCCAGACATTGAATGAACTCGCCTAGGGAAAGGTTACAAATATAACTAAACACTTCTTCAGACTCTCTTCTTGATTATGTACATTGTACATGGGCTCTACTTCCATGTCCCAAGAGGCTGTGATGAACACATAGTGGGATTTTATGGGGGAGCCATTTTAGAGACTGTTCCTATGTATAGACCAGTGAACTGGTAGGAACAAAAAAAAAATTAAGAACCTACAAAACTAAAAATACACCTATTAATATATATATAAGAAGTAAAACTAACAACACTATAAAATTTCTTCAATGCAGATACAAATTTATTCCATTAGATCTTGTCCAAGCAAAGAAACAATAGACTATGCCTTAACTGTTTGTGACAATGATTGCTTACAATACCAAAAAGTTGTAAAAATGGTCCAACGTCAGGATTCAAGCCTTTTAGGGATTTAAATAGTCTTTTTCCAGATGTGTGGGTGGTTAGGACCTCTCCTAGACCTAATTCTTACATTTGATCTCTTTAGGACAAAAGTTGTCATGACAACTTTTTAGCAACTTTAGAGAAACTTTGTCCTAAGTGCTTTTACTTACTTCCAAACCACTTCTAACTTCCTATAATGTTATAAAAACACTTCTAAGGCTTTTTTAGGCTTATTTTAGCCATTTCTAATCATTTTGGGGTCTTTTCACCCTTAGGCCTTTTTTCACTTCCTAGGACTATACTAGCTATTTGACTCTCATCCCAAGCTTTACTAACTCAAACCAAAACTAACCTATCTAACTAACTTCACCACAACACCTATACCCTTCTGGGGTCCTTATTAAACCTATAATCTTTCTAGGATCAATACAAGCCAAAAAGTAGGGTAGGACACTTAGCTAATGTCCTAGGTGCTCCTACACTGCCAAAACCCTCCTAGTCCTTCAGTTGAACCTGTACATGCCACACAAGAGGATCTTATAAGTCACCTGTCATAGAACACTAGTCAAATTACTATGATAGTGAATAGGTTGAGGTCCTCTACTCATGATAACCACTCATCCCTCGCAAAAACCCTAGAATAAATGGCTAATAGTGTCATGGAGGTATCTAGATAGGTTACAAAATGGGGTTCATATAAGGATAGATGTCATGCATTTTATGTTGATGGGTTGTCATATGATGAGTTGAAAAGAAAGGGCATACTTAAAGATGACATATGTGCTCTTTTCACAGATCCTAAAACTAATAATACCCTAATTATTGATACAAATAGGTTTCCTATACATTGGTGTGTCCATCCTAGGATGAAAAAAACATTCTAGAATAGGTGGTATATGGTCTTTTACCAACCACCTTGTAATAATTGGGAGGTGCCTTTATTTTTTTGAGAAAGTTATATTGTGAGTTTATCCTTTGATTGAAGCCATATTACTTTGATGTTCAACAATTCCAAGGTAGAGGGAGAGGTTCAGCATAGGATAGACCTGGGGCTCAAAGGGTGGTAGACCCTCAACATAGGATGCCTTTAGCTACTAAACCCATAGATGACATCATTTTCCTAGTAGCTCTGAAGGAGTCTATGGAGTTACAGACTCTTCAGGAAGCTACATCATTGATTGATGTGATTGTTCAAGATGACACATAGTTAATCAAACCAGAAGATGGATCAACACATGGTCCACCTCTATCTTCATCAGATGCACCATTTAGTTTATCCCAACCCATTGAACATATGTTCACCAACTACCAGAATATATGTTTTGAGGTAGATACTAACATGAATGAGGATGGTTTCACATCCCATTTGTGTGCACATTGTAGTTGTAGATGTCATGCTTATACCATAGAGGACGTGTCCCTCACCAACGACCTGATGACCATGGTGTTTTCTGGTGGAGAGAAGATGCAGGTGTGTTTATTTGTGTTAATGACATGTTATTAATTAATCACCTAAATCTTATAAAATTAAAAAAAAATTATTTATAGAATGATTTAAAGTTATATATGAGTAATATGCATTGCAGGTGGTGCGAGGACACCACATAGTGTTCGTTCCATTCCATATGCATGGTTAGCTTCAACACTTGAGGTAAATATTTTAAAATATTGTTAAAATGGAATAATATGTTGGTTTCAAAATGCTTTTTTATTAATATGTATATTTATTTGGTGTTTTATACGGCTTTTCAAGGGTTCAAATGTCCCAAGTTAAAGAGATACTTCCAGCCATTGATTTTGGCCTAGAAAGATTTGCACTATCATATCTTGTACAACTCTTATTTACAATTTTAATTGAACCCATGCGAGTCATTTAGATTTAGATTTTTTGACTTAGATTTAATATTATATATACATTTCTCTTATGTTAATTTTGTTTTTGTTAGGTTACTCCACCCAACTCAAGGACATCTCATGTGCGAAAGGAATCTTCTAGCACACTGAGAAATAAAAACATACCCTTGTGAACACCCAAACCACAAAAGGTAATTTAGTACAATTTAAATTTATTTATTGAAATGTATTATGATTAAACTTGTACATGTAGAACTTGATAAATGCACCTGATTTATTTATTCTATATATAGAAACAATTGGGGTTTACAGAATTAATGAATGCACCTAATGTCACAAAGGTTCAAAAGAGGGAAGAGGGAACATTTTCATAGTCACTTTCAATTGCATTCTTGTTTGTTTGAAATCTCTAAATTCTTCCTCTATGACTATAACATATGTTATCATTTTTCATACAAGAAATGGTCATAGCTACATCATCGACGATAATGCCTCCTAAGAGTACAAGAGACCATCTAAGGCTATGATATGTATTTATTCTATATATGTTAAACATATGCATTTAGATAAGTACATGCATTTTTATATTTTTAGTGTTTGTCAAAACTTTGGGTTATTAACTTGTATTAGTTTTTTTTTACCTATTACATCCCCCTTTGCAACTGCCCATAGATCCTCTACCATTCCATTTTGTTAAGAGTCTCAATTGTCGAAGAGGGGGTCCAACACAATAGAGGGAAGAGGTATGTTTGTCTTCTTAGTTGAAACCCTCTTGTAAACTCCTCTGGGATTGCATTCTTTCTTGTTTGAAATCCCTAATTCCTTCATCTATCACTATAACATCTCATATCATTTACCATATAGAAAATGATTGTAGCTACTTCCTCAGTGATTGTACCTCCTACGAGTATAGGAGATCCATTTGAGGCTTTGGTATGCATTTTTTTTAGTCCATGCATTTTTAGTTTTTTATTGTTTCTTGACATATATGTTATTAACTTGTATTAATTTCATTTTACCTATTAATCCTCCTTCACAACTTCTCACAGATCCTTTACCTTTCCATTTTGTTAAGAGTCCCATTCTCCCATGAAGGATCTCATCAACTTTACTACACAACCCAACAGAAGGAGAAATACATGAGGTAATAAAAAATACAACTACAAACAAATTATAGTCTAGTATTCAATTATTTTGATGATATTTTGAGAAAAGATATATGATTCAACATTTGAATTGTTCTTGTGCAACCACCTATAGAGCCACATACTGCTTCGAAGAGGCTCGCTATTGATGATTCGCCACATGCATAGATATTGATAGAGACATATAGTTCTAATTGTGGTCATTGAAGGACCAATTTATGAATATGTTCAACATTTGTATTGTATATATCGACCTTGACATGGCACATGCCACATTTTTGTAACTCTTATTGACTTGACATTTATGCCATTTTTCGTATATGTACACAATTATTATTCATTTTTATATATATAAAACTTGATATTCAATCCAGTTTGTTCATTGTGTGCATATATTTGTGCTTTAAACATACTTATTTACAATTGAAATGTGAGCCAACTTGTTCATTGTGTGTATGTCTTGATACTTTGAAACATACATATTTACAAGTTCAATGCGATCCAATTTGTTTATTTGATGGACTATTCATTAAAAATTGTGGACCCTGTTCATAATCTGTTTAAACCTATATGATTGTATTAGGACCCTCTATAACAAACTATCTCAAGTTTTGAAGGCTCGAAGTTATTTTTGGACGGCAACATTTTTTCTATTCATGCAAAAAGGGTCATATGCACTTAGTGCAAAGTTTCCAAGTGCCCCATATTGCATTTTTTTCATCATGGGCATGAAATGACACCTTAGTCATGTATATTTGGGTGGTTTTACCCTAATAATGGTCCCACTTTTCCTCTTGGCACATTGGAATTCTCAGTGGCATACCCTATCGACAATGTCCCTTGTGTGTCCTAATTGTGTAAATTTGTAAGAAGTTTTTTGTGTTTTATTTTTTGAAAGGATTTGGAGTCTTTTGTGTTTTGATTGTTTTCAAGGTCTTAATAAGGTCCTAATGACCATTTTTTGAAAGGATTTTGAGTCAACTCATATGTTTTGAAGTCACATTGTACCCATGGTGCATACTTGACAAGAAACTAACTATGTTGTCACAAAGGTGAAAAGAAACCTTCCATATAAATTTATTGATGCAATAAAGATAGATTGTTATAATTAAGAAAGATTCATTCATTAGAGGTCAATAAATAGGTATTCACAAATTTTTGTAATATTTTGTCCAAAAATGTAAAGTTTGTCCAAAAATTGCTAATGTTGTCTTATGCAAAAAGTGAAAATTTGCATTAATATGTAGCTTAGTGAAATGACATATTTTGGTGTACATTTTGTGTTTAAATGTGTTTTAGGTGATTTGATGGTGTTTTATTGATGTCTTAGGGAGGTTTGCTACACATTTTCATGCAAAGTTGAGTTGTTAGAGATGGGATTTCATGAAACATTGAGGTGTCCAACAATATAATGCTTCAAAAGGCATGTTCAAACCTAATACAAGGTGTTTGAAATGTTGGAGAAGGTTTGGAAGTTGTGTTTCCATGAAACCCTCATTCAAATTGCCTCAAAAGAGACATAGACCAAGGGTTTGATGTTTAGACCTATTAAGGAGTGTGGTCATTGCTATAAATTGTGGATTTTGAGTATTTTCAACATATCTAGACCTATAGTGAAGATTGTTTGGGTGGGTGATCAATATTTCATAGAGTTTATCTATTAATGTATCCTAATTAGGCCTAATCCACCACAAATTAGTCAAAATTTGAAGCCTACATTATAAAAAAACTCTACCTTTATTTAGCATATGTTTTTAAAAATATAAAAGGGTATGCTAATCAGATTTCAGTTTGTGCCCAAACCCAGAACTTTGAAAGTTATTGGCTAAAAGTTACCTAAGAAGGGCTAGTAGGCATAGACGCACATAAAAAAGGAAAGGTATTTAGAAAATGGTTTGAGTAATTAACATCTATTGTAATTGAGTTTTTGAAGTCTCTTATAGCTCAAAATAACTAGAGATCAATGATCCTATGGTATTGAGGGTTGGTTTTTCCCTTTGTAGCCTTATCGGTTTAACCTCATGTCACATTGATGACTTCTCTATGGAACTCACCATAAAACCCATTTTTTCGGTCCACTTGGAAAAAAATTTTTAATTTTGTAACCATGTCTACATACTCTACATCAAAAGGCATTAATTTTTTTGTTCATACAATAAGTGTCAGATGCACGCATTGCAAAGTTTCCAAGTAGATCATATCACATTGTGCTCATTGTAGGTGTAGACAGACTCCTCAATCACATCTAGTTGGGTATTTTTAACCTATCTATGATCCTACCTTTCCTCTTTTCACACTGGAATGCTCAATGCCATACCATATCAATGGTGTCCCTTGTGTAGCCTAAGTGCAAAAAATCGTTGAACTTTGACAAACTATTTTGTGCAAAATGTGGCACCTGCACATGATCTGTTTGAACCTCCAGGGTCATATTAGGTCCCTCTACAATAAATATCTCAATTTTTAAAGGATCATAGTTGTTTTTGCATGGTGGAAATTTTATATTAATGTAAAAAGGGTTAGATGCACTTAGTGCAAAGTTTCCAAGTATTCGATATCACATTTTTTTCATTGTGGGTATGAGATGACACCTTGATCATGTGTGGTTGGGTGGGTTTACCATAGGCACAGTCTTGCTTTTCCTCTTGGCATGTTAGAACACTCAACAACATACCCTATCTATGATGTCCCTTATGTACCGTAAGTGCAATAAAATGTCAAACTTTTATAGACTCTTTCTTGCAAATTATGACACCTGGGCATAATCAATTTGAACCTACATGGTTGTGTTAGGACTCTCTAGAATAACCTATCCTGATTTTTGAAGGGTCAAAGTCATTTTGTAGGGAAACACTTTTTTTGTTCATGCAAAAATGATCAATTGCACTTAGTGAAAAGTTTCCAAGTACCCCATATCGCGTTATGTTTGTTGTGGGAATGAACTGAAACCTTGATCATGTGTATTTAGATGGATTTATCCTAGGCATGATCTCTCTTTGCCTCTTGACATGCTAGAATACGCAGTGACATATTGTACCAACAATGTCCCTTGTGTACCCTAAGTGCAAAAAGTTGTCAAACTTTGACAGATTATTTTTTGCAAATCATGACACCTGCACATGATCTATTTGAACTATAGGGTCATTTTATACCCCTCTACAATAACCTGTCTCAAGGTTTGAAGGCTCAGAGTCATTTTTGCAAGGAAACATTTTTTTTGTTCTTGCAAAAAGGGCTAGATGAACTTAGTGAAAAGTTTCTAGGTACCCCATATCATATTCTATTCATCGTGGGTATGAACCAAAACCTTAATAATTTTTTATTGGGTGGGTTTACCATAGGCATGGTCCCATCTTTGCCTCTCGGCACAATAGAACACTCAATGACATACCCTACCACTGATGTCCCCTTGTGTACCCTAATTGCCAAAAACAATCAAACCTTGACAAACTATTTATTGCAAAATGTGGCTCATGTGCATGATATATTTGAACCTATAGGATTTTATTAGGCCTCTCTACATTAAACTATCTTATTTTTTGAAGGCTTGGAGTCATTATTGCAGGGAAATAATTTTTATGTTCATGCAAAATGGATCAAATACACTTAACGCAAAGTTGCCAAGTACCCCATATGATGTTCTATTCATCGTGGGTGTGAATCAATACCTCAATCACATCTGAATGGATGGGTTTACCCTAGGCACAGTCCCTCTTTTCCTTTTGACACATTGAAACACTCGACAACATACCCTACTGATGATGTCCCTTGCGTACCCAAAGTGCAAAAAATAATCAAACTTTGATGGACTATTAATTAAAAATTGTGGCACCTGTGCATGATTTTTTTAAACCTATAGGGTTGTATTAGACCCCTCTATAAAAAACTATCTCAATTTTTGAAGGCTCACAGTTATTTTTGCAAGGCAGCAATTTCTCTATTCATGCAAAAAGGGTTAGATGTGTATGCACCCTAAAATGGTCGCCTAGACTTTGGGCCCCCATTCAGCAATTTATCAAATCCCTGAATCAATATTTTCAAAAATCAACATTTTATCAATTATATCAATTTTCATGATCAAATCCTATTTTATCATTATTGATTATTTGCCTTGGGCTAACCATTTTATCCTAAGTCTTTATTTATTTAAAAGGAATTTCCTCCCTTTTTATTAAATAAAAAGTCCCCACTTTTCCTCTTATCCTAAGTTGCACAAATAAAGCATTATTCTTATTTTATAAAAAGAAGAAAAGCACTTTTTGTCTCATATGGACACAAAAGTCAACTCTTATTTTCTCATTGAAGGATATTTGTGCACATGGATTGCTCCTCTTTGATGCTCCACCCTTCATTAAATCTTTTGCCTCTTAATCTCCATGGTCCATTCTTTCTCATTTCTTATAAAAGGAGAGCTCTCTTCTCATTTTAAAATCCATCTTTTGAATACTAACCTTATGTTGTAGGATTTCTTGGAGACTTTGGAGCTTTTGGAGATCACTCTTGCATTCTTTCATTCTAGTTTCATTTCTTGCATCATAGCTTTCATGGCATCTAGTTTAGTTTCCTTTATGCTTTAGATTAACTCACATAGTTTAATTAGCAAGGGTTTGTAATACTTTTCTTTCATAGCTTAGCTTGCATCTTCATTCTTAGCATGGCTTTCATTGCATTGCATTCTCATTGTTGATTCTTGAGGATATTGGCATTCTTGCCCTTGTCTCTTTGAATCTCTCATTGTGTGGTTTACTAGCAAGGTTGCATGCTTCAATAGCTCTAGCTGAGAGAAATATTCAAACAATCTTGTGACTCCATGCCTAGGGAGCTCTAGGTTGCTTTCTCAAGGTTTCCCATTCATAGATTCCCTTGGAAGTAATGACTTAGAGAAGTGCACTATTTAGTGTGTACAAGATGCACTTAAAGAAAAGTTACCAAGTGCCCCATATCACATTTTGTTCATTGTGGGCATGAACATAAACATAATTCATGTCTATTTGGGTGGATTTATGCTACGCATGATCCCACTTTTCCTCTCGGCATGCTAGAATGCTTAGTGACATACCCTACTAACGATGTCCCTTGCGTGTCTTAATTGTGTAAAATCGTAAGAAGATTTTTGTGTTTTAATTTTTTTCAAAGGATTTGGAGTTTTTTGTGTTTTGATTGATTTCAAGGTCTTAATAAGGTCCTAGTGACCATTTGTCATAGGATTTGGATTGAACTCATATATTTGGAAGTCACTTTGTACCCATAGTGCATAATGGACAAGAAACTATGTTGTTACAAAGGTGCAAAGAAGCCTTCCATGGAAATTTATTGATGTAATAAGACTAGATTTTCATAATTAAGCATGATTGATTTATTAGAGGTCAATAAATAGGTATCTACAAATTTTCATAATATTATGTCCAAAAATTTAAATTTTGTCCAAAAATTGCTAATGTTGACTTATGCAAAAAGTGCAAATTTGCATTAATATGTAACTTAGTGAAATGACATATTTTGGTGTACATTTTGTGTTTAAATGAGTTTTAGGTGCATTAGACCTAATTTGATGGTTTTTTAATTGATGCCCTAGGAGGGTTTGCTACACATTTTCATGCAAAGTTGAGTTGTTAGAGATAGGATTTGATGAAACATTGAAGTGGCCAACCACATAATGATTCAAAAGGAGTGTTTAGACCTAATACAAGGTGTTTTAAGTGTTGGAGAGGTTCGAGAAGGTTTTGAAGTGGTGTTTCCATGAAACCCTCATTTGAATTGCCTCAAAAGAGACATAGACCAAGGGTTTGATCTTTAGACCTACTAAGGAGTGTGGCCATTGCTAGAAATTGTGGATTTTGAGTATTTTCAACATATCTAGACCTTTAGTGAAGAGCTTTTGGGTGGGTGATCAATATTTCATACTTGAAGCCTACATACTAAAACAAGTCTATCTTGATTTAACATATGTTTTGAAAATTATGAAAGGGTATCCTAATCAGCTTTCAATTTATGCCTAGACCCAAAACTTTGAAAGTTATTAGCTAAAAACCACCTAGGAATGGCTAGTAGGCCTAGAAGAACATAAAAAGAAAAGGTCTTTAGAAAATGTTTTGAGTAATTGACAAATATTGTAATTCAGTGTTTGAAGTCTCTTGTAGCTCAAAATAACTAGAGATCAATGATCCTATGGTATGGAGGGTTGTCCCTTGGTTTTTCCCATTGTAGCCTTATTGGTTTATCCTTATGTCACATTGATGACTTGTCTATGGAACTCATCATAAAACCCAATTTTTTGGTCCACTTGGAAACTTTTATTTTTATTTTTCAATCATGTCTAGGTACTCTACATCACAAGGCAATAATTTTTTTGTCTGTGCAAAAAGTGTCAGATGCACTTAGCACAAAGTTTCCAAGTAGATCATATCACATTTTGTTCATTTTGGGCATGAAGAAACCCCTAAATCACATCCAATTGGATTGGTTTACCCTATCTATGGTCCTAATTTTCCTCTTTGCACATCAGAACACTCAATGGCATACCCTATTGGCAGTGTCCCTTGTGTACCTTAAATGCGAAAAATCGTCAAACTTTGATAAACTGTTTCTTGTAGTTTGTGGCACCTACAAATGACACGTTTGAACCTCCAAAATATTTTTTCTCAAATTTTAAAGGATCAAAGTTGTTTTGCAAGGCAGTAATTTTGTGTTCTTGTGAAAAGGGTCAAATGCACTTAGTGCAAAGTTTCCAAGTACCCTATATCATATTTTTTTCATTGTCGGCATGAGCCGACACCTTGATTATTTTTGGTTGGGTGGGTTTACCATAGGCATGATCCCACTTTTCCTCTCAGGATGTCAAAATGCTCAATGACATACCCTACAGGTGATGTCCCTTGTGTACCCTAAGTGCAAAAAGTTGTCAAACTTTGACAAACTGTTTCTTGCAAACTGTGACACCTTTGCATAATTGTTTTGAACCTACAGGGTTGTGTTAGGACTCTCTACAATAACCTATCCTAATTTTTGAAGGCTCATAGTCATTTTACATTTTTTTTGTTCATCCAAAAAGGGTCAGGTGCACTTAGTGCAAAGTTGCCAAGTACCCCATATCGTGTTTTATTCATTGTGGACACAAACTGATACCTTGATCATGTTTATTTGGGTGGGTTTACCCTATGCACGATCCTTCTTTGTGTCTTGACATGCTGGAATGCTCAACGACATACCCTACTGGTGATGTCCTTTGTGTACCCTAAGTGCAAGAAATTGTCAAACTTTGATAGAATATTTTTTGCAAATCATGACACCTACATATGATCTTTTTAAACCTATAGGGTTTTTTTATGCCCCTATACAATAACATGTCTCATTTTTTGAAGGCTTGGAGTCAGTTTTGCAAGGAAACATTTTTTTTGTTCTTGTAAAAAGGGTTAGATAAAGTTTCCAAGTATCCCATATCATGTTCTATTCATCATGGGTATGAATTGAAACCTTAAGAATTTCATGTTGGGTGGGTTTACCATGGGTACAATCCCACTTTTCCTCTCGGCACACTAGAACGCTCAATGACATACCCTACCGCCGATGTCCCTTGTGTACCCTAATTGCCAAAAACCATCAAACTTTGACAAACTATTTATTGCAAACCATGACACATGTGCATGATATATTTGAACCTATAGCATTGTGTTAGGCCTCTCTAAATTAACCTATCTTAGTTTCTAAAGGCTTGGAGTCATTTTTGTAGGGCAACAATTTTTCTGTTCGTGCAAAAAGGGTCAGATACACTTAATGAAAAGTTGCCAAGTACCCCATATCATGTTCTATTCACCTTAGGTGTGAATAGATACCTCATCCAAATCTGATTGGATGGTTTTACCCTAGGAATAGTCCCACTTTTCCTCTCGGCACACCAAAATATCAAACTTTGATAGACTATTCATTACAAACCATGGAGCTTGTGCATGATCTATTAAAACCAATAGTCGAGTTTTATTAGGCCCCTCTATAACAAATTATCTCAATTTTTGAAGCCTCGAAGTTAATTTTGCAGGGTAACAATTTTTCTATTCATGCAAAAAGGGTGAGATGCACTTAGTGCAAAGTTGCCAAGTGCCCCATATCACATTTTTTTCATTGTGGACATGAACCAACACCTCAGTTATGTATATTTGAGTGGGTTTACCTAGGCATGATCCCACTGTACCTCTTGACACATCAAAACACTCAGCGGCATACCCAAGCGACAATGTCCCTTGCGTGCCCTAACTGTGTAAAATCATAAACAAGTTTTTTGTGTTTTGATTTTTTTGAAAGGATTTGGAGTCTTTTGTGTTTTGATTTTTTTAATATCTTAATAAGGTCCTAGTGACCATTTTTGACAAGATTTGGAGTCAAATCATATATTTGGATGTCACTTTGTACCCATAGTGCATAATTCACAAGAAACTAACTATGTTGTCACTATTGGAGTTGATGAGAAAAAACCCACAGCTCCCAAGAATCACCTACATCCAAACACATCTCACTGAAAGAGAGAAGAAAAAGCTATGGAGGCTTGAACATAAGGATCCATGAAGGAGGAGACATTCTTGATGTGCAAAAAAAAAGTTGCAATACAATAAAAAATGAATGTGTTGTTTTGTTGAATACAAGAGAGATAATCCTTATAAAAAGAGATCAAAACCCTAAAAAGGAAACCTAGGTTGCATAATAATAATGAATAAAAGAATTAATCATTATATGCCTAAAGTTTAGCTTAAGTAAAGAAAGAGATAATAAGTGACTTAATAATTAAATCAATATGATTTAACTAATAAGAAAAAAAACTTATTACTCTAACATGCCCTCCCCCCCACCCCCTTAAGATAAACTTAAGGAGTAGCTAAAAAACTAGAGTATCTACTGAAAGAAAATGGGTCCCGACAACAAAGGCCTGATCAGGTACCCACAAAAGAGAGTCTCTATAAAGCGGAGAAATAGAGAAAACCACATGGGAAAAAATATTCTCCAAAAAGAGATGAAGACTAGTGAAGGACTGAAGAAGTCTCCAAAACTAGTGAATGTTCCGAAAAATAGGAACAAGGAATGAACATGCAAAACATCACTGAAGCAAGAAGTTGCAAACTCTATCAAAAAGTAATTATTGATCTGAAGAACCTCCACTGAAATAAAACATGACCAGTTAGAGAAGACTATAATCTGCATGAGTTCCCTCAAATGACACTACTAGAATTAGGAGATAAACATGGGCAAACAATTGAACTCAAAGATACAAATGGCATAAAACACCAAATCCTAAAGATTTGATCAATCAAAGATGGACGATTGCCTCCAAAACAAAAGGAATGAAAGAGTGTCCATATGGTAAATGATCCATCTCATCTAAATGCATAGGTACCTAGCCACTTTATCTGCCTAGTACATAGGAACAAATACTGAATACATAGCTCACTCCATCAAACCAAGGAAGCATAAGAACTAATAGTAGAAACCACCCCATAATCCTGACAAGGGAGAGGTGATAGGTATACAGAACGTGACAGCCAATAAGAATTGTATGATGAAGAATCAAGAACATCGAAGGTGTAGAGAAAGTACAAACACATATAAAGACATTGTGAGGCTAATGTCGTAGAAGGAACACTCACTTGAAAAAGGTAGATGGAAAACAAAGGAAAGTATCAAACCCCCCATGGCACTTTATAATGTTGTGCGAGTACAAAAGGCACAAAGATGTGCAAGATCCCAAGCATGCAATAGAATGACAATTTATCTCAGTGTGTTTGAATAAAAGAATGCTTACAAAAGATGTATAAAATGCTAAAATAAGAAATAAGGTTGTATAAACATAAATCATAGCTGAAGATGAGCCATCACATATAGGGAAGAGATCTCAGGACCTGAAACATCCAATATATTCACTAGAGTGCATAAATGCAAAAAATTAAATAAAATATATGTAGAGAAGAATCTGGAAAAAAACACTCATAGCACTAGAGAGTAAATAGAACAAGATTTCTAATGATATCTCATTTTCCAAAAAAAGAGTCAGAATGCACAAGATATGGCTCCTAGAGTGCAAAAAGGAACTTCTAGCTTTGACAACAAAACACACCATCAAAAAAGAAAAATAAAAAATTCAAACCTCTAGATCTGGATAAAGCTCAGAAAGAGATTTCTGACAATATCTTTTTTTCCCGATTTGACACCGTATGCTCAAGTTATGAGAAAAAAACCAAAAGGTGCTTCGAAAGGGCCCAAAAGGTGCATGGAAAATATTGATGTAATGTCGATGTCAGCAAGTCATGGGCTTAAATTTGATGGTCAAATGGGTGTCACCCAAAAAAATAATAGGGCCTAGGGGCCAAAATTTTTGGCCCCTGGTCATGTGGTGACCAAGGGCTAGAGACTAAAGCTCCTGGTCATGTGGTGATCGATAGCTCATGCGACATGGGTTGCTCATCCTATGGTGACTATGGTGACAACCACAACGGTAACCATGATGATAGCCACAGCAGAGACCACGATAGTTCTGCTAGTAGTTATGCTAGTGGTGCTTCTAGCTGAAAAAGCTTGCCTCAGAGTGCATGCCAGGGTCGTACGGCCTTGGTACAATTTTGTTTTGCCTCAGATTGCAATGTTGTCCAAATTAGACAAATTTATATGGAAATAAGGGTTTTTGGGCGCTCTGAGCTAAATGGTGAGGTCCATTTGAGACCAAAGTGACTTAAAACAAATGTCCCCATCATATCCAACACAAAACTTTTGAAAATTACATATCTGATGAACAAGGTCGAATCTCTCATGAAGAAAATAGGGGCATGAAGATTTGAAGCTCTAATACCATATTGGAGTTGATGAGAAAAAAAATCCACAACTCCCAAGAATCACCTGCATGCAAACAAATATCACAGAAAGAGAGAATCAAAAGCTATGGAGGCATGAACACAAGGATCCATGAAAGAGGAGACATTCTTGATGTGCAAAAACAAAAGTTGCAATACAATAAAAAATGAATGTGTTGTGTTGTTGAATACAAGAGAGCTCAATCCTTATAAAACGAGATCAAAACCCGAAAAGGAAATCTAGGTTGCATAATAATAATTAATAAAAAAATTAATCATTATATGCCTAATGTTTAGCTTAAGTAAAGAAAGAGATGATAAGTGACTTAATCATTAATCAATGTGATTTAATTAATACACAAAACAACTTATTACTCTAATAGTCACAAAGGTGAAAAGAAGCCTTCCATGGAAATTAATTCATGTAATAAGGCTAGATTGTCATAATTAAGCATGATTGATTCATTAGAGGTCAATAAATAGGTATCTACAAATTTTCATAATATTATGTCTAAAAATGAAAAATTTGTCCAAAAATTGCTAATGTCGTCTTATACAAAAAGTGTAAATTTGCATTTATATGTAACTTAGTGAAATGACATATTTTGGTGTACATTTTATGTTTAAATGTGTTGCAGGTGCATTAGACCTCATTTGATGGTTTTTTTATTGATGCCCTAGGGTGGATTGCTACACATTTTCATGCAAAGTTGAGTTGTTAGAGATGGGATTTGATAAAACATTGAAGTGGCCAACCATATAATGATTCAAAAGGCATGTTCAGACCTAATACAAGGTGTTTGAAGTGTTTGAGATGTTGGAGAAGGTTTGGAAGTGGTGTTTCCATGGAACCCTCATTCAAATTGCCTCAAAAGAGACATAGACCAAGGGTTTGATGTTTAGACGTATAGAGGAGTGTGTCCATTGCTAGAAATTATGGATTTTGAGTATTTTCAACATATCTAGACCTATAGTGAAGAGTTTTGGGTGATTGATCAATATTTCAAAAAAATTATTGGTTAATGTATCCTAATTAGGCTTAATCCACCACAAATCAATAAAAATTTGAGGCCTACATACTAAAACAAGTCTACCTTGATTTAACATATGTTTTATAAATTCTAAAAGGGTATCCTAATCACTTTTCATTTTATGCGTAGACCTAGTACTTTGAAAGTTATTGCCTAAAAACCACAAAGGAGGGGCTAGTATGCCTAAAAGAACATAAAAAAGGAAATGTGAGGCCTCACCCCGACCCATCATGGCACTATTGATACATTCACATTTTGATACCTTATGATTTGATATTTTGATACACTTTCTAACCGATTTGATAGTGACTCATGTTATTATGTCCTATGATGATAATTATATTATGTGGATTCTATTTATGATGCAGATTAGAACCTAGAGCATATTGTTGATTTTGTTATACAGGCTTAGATATGTGTTTTGATGAGAAAGACTTAATCATGGTTAGATTTGATT
The DNA here is from genome assembly GCA_027943335.1 of Chamaecyparis obtusa. NCBI lineage: Eukaryota > Viridiplantae > Streptophyta > Pinopsida > Cupressales > Cupressaceae > Chamaecyparis > Chamaecyparis obtusa. The sequence continues at coordinate 869,325 of BSBK01001505.1, forward strand.
ATTACATGGATTATGCTATAAAGTTTAAAAAATAGCATTGATAATATGTCATGATGTTAGAATTCTGTAAGTATTATGTTTGAGCATTATCTTAATGAAAATTGTAATTAAAAATTGAATTCTGCATATTGAATAATGTCTGCAAATTATGTAACATTGTTGTATATATTTATATGTGATTTTATTTCCTTGGACTACTGATGCTCGAGTTTAGTGTGCAGGAAAAAAAACCATGGAACTATTCAGAGAATCAAGGCTAAACATATGTGCAATTGAGAAAGCCAAGATTTAATCTATTGAAAAGATTGAAACCTCATTGTAATGTGATTTTTTTTGTAAATGTAATTTGAATGTAAGTTACTAGATTAAATTCATTTTTTTAATTGGATTTGTCACTTGTAAATGTGAAGTATATTTAATGGTGTCACTTGACACTTGTAATGTCTATGTGGATAGTGACATGTCAATTAAGGTTTTGGAAAGAACCACCCAACCTAATAGGATATTTTATTAACCCCACTTGCATGTAAATGTTATGTAGGGTTCACATCATGTTGAAACTCGGGTTCAAACTCAAGTTGAAATTTAGAAGAGTTAAAAGTGACTCTAGGGTGCATTTTTGGTCAAAATTAGCTTACGATGTGGGGGTACCTTGAGTTAGGGGCTAGATTTTGCCTATAGGAAGGTTTAGATCATAATTATGGCCCTCCAAAAAGGCTACTCTTCAAAAGTGCGGAAAATGCAGAAGGCCACATGCACTTGACTTGTCTGACACTCCTTGCTAAACTCACCATTAAGAGGGTGGAGACAAGAGGTAAGGTCAAGGACTAATGGTCAAATCACATTTATTGTTATATCATGAGTAGGATTTGGAGGCATTTTTAGAGGGCTTGGAGAGACTTAGTGGTTGTTCACCCACTCTCTAATTTTAGACACACTTAGGGTTTTGGAGTTGGAGAAGGAAGACAAAGAAAAGGAAAAATGGGCTTTTCTGAACCTCATTCACCATTTGCATTGGACCAAGGTTGGTGATCTTTCCATGAAGGAATGACTCTTTGTAATTTTAATTTGAAATATTGTTGTGTAGAATGAATATGTAGATCTTGTATGCTATCCATGTTATGTAAAATTGTTATTGTTGTGTTGGGTTTGGGTGTTTATGGTTTCGTGAATCTTCTTCTTGTTGTTTGTTTTGGATATGTTGTTCATGGGTGTATAAGGCATCACTCACCCTTGGGAGGGAAGAAGTGGCCTTGAGTGAAGGGGTTAGTTGGGCTTATAATTAAGTTTGAGAGCTTATTCTCTTGGAGAAAAAGGGAAATCTCATGGAGTATGGGCTCCATGAAGCCATATTTGAAATCTTGCATTTGGGGGTGATAAGGAAAATTATGAGAATGAAAAATGTAGTAATGTAGTCTTTTGGAAGGCATGAATATCTCATGGATGTATTTTTTTATTTGTAATGGCATTATCCTCTTAATGAGACCACCTTCACCCTATTTCAATGAGTTTAGAGGTGACCCATTTGTGAAACCAAGTCTCTTAAGAGAGTTCAATGTAGTTTTTTTTATATGTATGCACTTGTGAGAACTGTTGTTTGTATGTACCCGTTTAACCTTGGTTCTCCAAGCTCGGGGGTGGTCTCCTTGAGACCTTGGATGGGAGGTGAGATCTCCATGGTATGCTCTTGTATTTGCAATTTTTTGAGGCCATGTTCTTATGGGAAAGCTTTGGGAGAGTCCTTCATTTTGTTGTCATTGAGGAAGCAAAACTTTGGAGTTGCATTGTTGTAATAATGTAAATAGAAACTCTCTTCATTTGGCTATCGTTTAGTTGTAATAAAAAAGGAAGTATGTCAAGTTGTAGAAAGAAATGGAATTTGTTATTGTGGAATGACCTCATTGATGATAGGAGAAATATATTTTACCTTGAGAAATTGTAAAAGCCCAAGTTGAAATAAATGAAAGAGATTAAAATTATGTTTCAATTTTCTCTTGTATTGCTTGAATTGATTATCAAAAAGTTGATGTAGCACCATATCAATAGCATACTTGTTGATGTTTTGTATGAATTCCAATCACGTTAAAATTAAGGATTAAATGACTTGTTGATTTCTTTGAGATAGTAGGTTATCAAAAAAATCCACTATAATATGTTTTAACCCTTGAGAAAGTATTATGCCTTAGTGTGCAACTAAATCCTAGTATGCAATTAAATCCTATAGTCTTCTTGCAAACAAAAACAAAAAAAGCTAAGTGTAAAAGCAAAACAAAAGGGCAAATAGAGACCTACAAGTCTTTGGAAAATGTATGGGGAAAAAAATAAAATTCTCCATATATTTTCCAATGCCACAGTCATTATTTTATTCTTAAAAGCCCCCACTTGCCTTTCTTATTAAAAAAAATACATGCGTGTTATTCTATTAGAGGGCAAGACCTATTGGGTGGGACCAATCTGGGTAGCCACCCAAGAAGCCACAAAAGGGACTTTTAAATAAAATAAAATAAAAGTAATATCATATTCATAAACTATAAAATTATATATATATAAATTAAACTTACCTTTTTGTCGGATGAAGTTAAAACAAAAAAAAATATTTAAAAAAAAAATTAAATGATAAAAGGGGGGGAAAGGCCGGCTCCACACCCCTGGGCACGCTGCCATGGGCAGGTGGCCCCTGCCACAGTAGGGTACCGCATTACCATGGCGGTGCGGACCCCACCCTCATAGTCCAAAGGGACTTTAACTTATTTAAAGTTGTTTTTTTTTATTATTTATTTTTTTTGAAATAAATTTATTTAACTTTAGTTTTTTTTATATATATAATTTAGTTTTCATTTATTATTTATTCTATTAATTAAATTAATTAATAATTAATTTTAAATGATATTAACTTTTTTATTAATAATAAATTTTATGTTGTTTATATAAGATAGTCTCATTAAATTTATGAAGGGCTTATAATTAAATTGATTAATAGTAAAAAAAATTATTAAACTTTATTTGTGAAGTAAATATATAAGTTGATTTGTATATATTAATGGAATCAATATATGAATTTAACATATAATGAGATTTATGGATGTAGAAAATATGAATTTAATTATATAATATATATAAATTTAGTGAATTTGCTCAACTTGTTACTTAATTGAATTTATCAACCTTCTAAGCATATGTATTAGGATAAATGTATATTTACATTATTAAATGAGTTACTTTAACAAACGCTCCTAATCTTAAACCTGTTTCATTACACTTAGGTGATGTATGCTCATAATTCCCCTTTCGAATCATACTAACTCTATGGGGATGTTTAATTTCACATTTAAATCCAAGAATCGGGACAGACTTAATGTTGACCTTTTTAGTAAAGCATCATGATGGTGAATTTAGTAAACCAATGTAGTCCCTAAGTAGTACGTTAAATATCTTATTCTTGTTGTTCAAGAACCCCTAGGGAGATGTTATCTAGTAAACCCCTAGACTTGGAACTTCTTTTCTGACTGGATTACATGTGTTATAGAACCATCCCTTAATCCATTTCCTAAACTTATTCTTGTTGGTGTCATCGGTTATCTTGTTCAGTTGTATCACTTAGGGTTAGTCAACCCTAACCATATTGTGAAGGGAGGTTGGCTAACCCAGGTTATGTGTGTGGGATCACCATATGACCTTGTTGGCCATGATACTCCTCGCATGGTAACACTTATGTCCTAACCACATTCTCTCCTTATTCACGTACTTTAGGTGTTTCAAAAAGAAACTTGTGCATTTTTGCGTAGTTTATTTTGGGCATGACAAGAAAGGTCTTTAGAAAATGTTTTGAGTAATTGAAAATAATTTTAATTGAGTGTTTGGAGTCTCTTATATCTCAAAATAAGTAGAGATCAATGATCCTTTATGGAGGGTTGTCTCTTGGTTTTTCCCTTTGTAGCCTTATTGGTTTAACCTCATGTCACATTGATGACTTGTCTATGAAACTCATAATAAAACCCAATTATTTTTGTTCACTTGGAAACTTCTTTTTGTTTTTTTAATCATGTCTAAGTACTCTACATCACAAGGAAGTAATTTTTTTGTTCATACAAAAAGTGTCAGATGCACTTAGTACAAAGTTGCCAAGTAGATCATATCGCATTTTGTTCATTTTGGGCACTAAACGACACCTCAATCACATCTAGTTGGGCAGCTTTGCCCTATCTATGGTCCTAATTTTCCTCTTTGCATAATGGAACGCTCAATGGTATACCCTATCAATGGTGTCCCTTGTGTACCCTAAGTGCAAATTTTTTTTAAACATTGAGAAATCATTTCTTACAAACTATGGAACCAACACATGATCTGTTTGAACCTCCAGGGTCATATTAGGTCCCTACAGAATAAATTATCTCAATTTTTAAAGGATCAAAGTTGTTTTTGCAAGGTAGTAATTTTTTGTTCCTGTAAAAAGGGTCAGATGTACTTAGTGCAATATTTCCAAGTACCCTATATCACTTTTTTTTCATTGTGGGCATGGGACGACACCTTGATTATGTCTTGTTGGGTAGGTTGTCCATAGGTGCAGTCCCACATTTCCTCTTGGCATGTTGGAATTCTCAGAGACATACCCTATAGGTGATGTCCCTTGTGTACCCTAAGTGCAAAAAAATATCAAACTTTGATGGACTATTTCTTGCAAACTGTGATACCTGCGCATAATTGGTTTGAACTGACAAGGTTGTGTTAGGACTCTCTACAATAAACTATTCTAATTTTTTAAGGCTCAAAGTCATTTTGTAGGGGAAAAAAAAATTTCATTCATGCAAAAAGGGTTAGGCGCACTTAGTGCAAAGTTTCCAAGTACCCCATATCATTTTATGTTTGTTGTGGGTACAAACTGACACCTTGATCATGTCTAGTTGGGTGGGTTTACCCTAGGTATGGTCCCTCTTTTCCTCTTGACATCATGAAACATTATACGACATACCCTACCAACGATGTCTCTTGTGTACCCTAAGTGCAAAAAAATGTCAAACATTGACAGAATATTTTTTGCAAATCATGACATGTGCACATGATTTGTTTGAACCTATAGGGTCATGTTATGCCCCTCTAGATCAACCCATCATTGCTTTTGAAGGCTCAGAGTAACTTTTGCATGGCAATAATTTTTTTGTTCTTACAAAAAGGGTTAGATGCACTTAGTGTAAAGTTTCCAAGTACACCATATCATGTTCTATTCATTGTGGGTGTGAAATGACACCTTAATAATTAACAGTTGGGTGGGTTTACCCTAGGTATGGTCGCACTTTTCCTCTCAGCACACCGGAACGCTCAGTGACATACCCTATCGGTGATGTCCCTTGTGTACCCTAATTGCCAAAAACCATCAAAATTTCATAGTCTATTTCTTGCAACCCTTCACACCTATGCAGGATATATTTGAACCTACAAGGTTGTGTTAGGCCTCTCTATTTTAACCTATCTTAGTTTGTAAAGGCTCGGGGTCATTTTTGGATGGCAACAATTTTTTTGTTCATGCAAAAAGGGTCAGATACACTTAACAAAAAGTTGCCAAGTACTCCATATTGTGTTCTTTTCATCTTGGGTGTGAATTGATACCTCAATCACATTTGATTGGATGCGTTTACCCTAGGCACAATCCCACTTTTCCTCTTGACACTCTGAAACACTCAGCAACATACCATACTGATTATGTCCCTTGTGTACCCAAAGTGCCAAAAAAAATCAAAATTTGATGGACTATTCATTAAAAACCATGGCACCTGTGCATGATCTGTTTAAACCTATAGGGTTTTATTAGGCCCTTTTATAACAAACTATCTCAATTTTTGAAGGTTCGGAGTTATTTTTGTAGGGAAATAATTTTTTGAATCATGCAAAAAGGGTCGAATGTACTTAGTGCAAAGTTACCAAGTTCCCCATGTCACATTTTGTTCATCATGGGCATGAACCAACACCTTAATCATGTCTATTTGGGTGGATTTACCCTAAGCATAGTCTCACTTTTCCTATCAGTATGCTAAAATGCCAATGACATACCCTACCGACAATGTCCCTTGCGTACCCTAACTGTGTAAAATTGTAAGATTTTTTTTGTGGTTTGATTGTTTTCAAGGTCATAATAAGGTCCTAGTGACCATTTTTTATAGGATTTGGAGTCAACTCATATGTTTGGAAGTCACTTTGTACCCATGGTGCATAATTGACAAGAAACTAACTATGTTGTCACAAAGGTGCAAAGAAGCCTTCCATCAAAATTTATTCATGTAATAAGGATAGATTGTCATAATTAAGCATGATTGATTCATTAGAGCTCAATAAATAGCTATCTACAAATTTTTGTAATATTATGTCCAAAAATTGCTAATGTTGTCTTATGCAAAAAGTGCAAGTTTGCATTAATATGTAATTTAGTGAAATGACATATTTTGGTGTACATTTTGTGTTTAAATGTGTTGCAGGTGCACTAGATCTCATTTGATGGTTTTTTTATTGATGCCCTAGGGGGTTTGCTACACATTTTCATGCAAAGTTGAGTTGTTAGAGATGGTACTTGATGAGACATTGAAGTGGCCAATCATATAATAATCCAAAGGGCATGTTTAGACCTAATAAAACGTGTTTGAAGTGTTGGAGAGGTTGGAAAAGGTTTAGAAGTGGTTTTTCCATGAAACCCTCATTCAAATTACCTCAAAAGAGATATAGAACAAAGTTTTGATATTTAGACCTATTGAGGAGTGCGGCCATTGCTATAAATTGTGTATTTTGAGTATTTTCAACATATCTAGACCTGTAGTGAAGAGTTTTTGGTTGGGTGATCAATATTTCATAGAGTTGATTTATTAATGCCTAATCCACCATAAATCAGTCAAAATTTGAAGCCTACATTCTAAAAAAACTCTATCTTAATTTAAAATATGTTTTTAAAATTCTAAAAGGGTATCCTAATAAGATTTTATTTTGTGCCCAGACCCAATACTTTGAAAGTTATTGGCTAAAAACCACCTAGGAAGGCTAGTAGGCCTAAAAGCACATAACAAATGAAAGGTCTTTAGAAAATGTCTTGAGTAATTGATAACTATTGTAATTGAGTGTTTCAAGTCTCTTATTGATCAAATAACTAGAGATCAATGATCCTATGGTATGGAGGGTTGTCTCTTGGTTTTTCCCTTTGTAGCCTTATTGATTTAACCTCATGTCACATTGATGAATTGTCTATGGAAATCACCATTTAACCCAATTTTTTGTTCCACTTGGAATTTTTTTTATGATTTTGTAATCATATCTAAGTACTCTACATCACAAAGTAGTAATTGTTTTATTTGTGCAAAAAGTGTCAAATGTGCCACACTTAGTGCAAAGTTGCCAAGTAGATCATATCACATTCTGTTCATTGTGGGCGACCGAAACCTCAATCACATCTAGTTGGGTATATTTTCCCTATCTATGGTCCTAAGTTTCCTCTTTGAACATCGGAACGCTCAGTGGCATATGCTATTGGTGGTGTCCCTTGTGTACCCTAAGTGCGAAAAAGTGTTGAACTTTGAAAAACTTTTTCTTACAAGTTGTGGCACCTACACACAATCTATTTGAATCTCCAAAGTCATATTAGGTGCCACTAGAATAAAGTGTCTCAATTTTTAAAGGATCAAAGTTGTTTTTGCAAGGCAATAATTTTTTGTTCTTGTAAAAAGGATCAGATGCACTTAGTGCAAAGCTTCCAAGTACCCCATATCACATTTTTCCATTGTGGGAATGATCAGACACCTTGATCATGTTTGGTTGGTTGGATTTACCATAGGAACAGTCCCTCTTTTCTTCTCAGCATGTCAAAATGCTCAGTGTCATACCCTATCGATTATGTCCCTTGTGTTCCCTAAGTGCAAAAATTTGTCAAAATTTGACAAACTATTTCTTGCAAACTGTGGAACATGTGCATGATCTATTTGAACCTACAAGATCATGTTATGCCCCTCTACATTAAATTGTCTCTATTTTTGCAGGCTTGTAGCTATTTTTACAAGGCATCAATTTTTCTATTCCTACAAAAAGGGTATGATCCACTTAGTGCAAAGCTTCCAAGTACCGTATATTGTATTCTATTCGCCATGGGAGTGAATTGACACCATGATCACACCTAAATAGGTTTTTTTACGCTAGGCACAGTCTTATGTCTCCTCTTGGAATGTCAGAATGCTCAACAACATACCGTACTAATGATGTCCCTTGTGTACCCTAAGTGAAAAAAACCATCAAACTTTGATGGATTGTTTCTTGCAAACCATGACACCTACACATGATTCGTTTAAACCTAAAAGGTCATGTTAGGCCCCTCTTCATTAACATATCTTAGTTTTTAAAGGCTCGGAGTCATTTTTGCAAGGCAAAAATTTTATGTTCATGCAAAAAGGGTCAGATGCACTTAGTGCAAAGTTGCCAAGTACCCCATATGACATTTTATTCTTCATGGGCACAAATTGACACCTTGATCATGTTTGATTAGGTGGTTCTATCCTAGGTACAGTCCCACTTTTCCTCTTGACATGTTGGAACACTCAATGACATACCCTATTGATGATGTCCCTTGTGTACCCAAATTGCAAAAAACTATCAAATTTTGATAGAATATTTCTTACAAACTATGGCCTTAATATAATTATTCAATGTCATGCATTCATTGTGATGACATGCTCCTTATTAATACTTCCACTTATCCTTCCTCTTGGCTTCTAAGAATCTTCTAGAAGAGAATTCTTACTTGTTTTCTTCACTGAGCTCCTCATGGCCTTCATAAATTGAATGAGTAGGCATTCCCCAAATACTCTGGTGTTTCTTAATACAACAAAGAGTAGTCATCTATAGTCAAAGGTTTTAAATCAGATGACAAGTGGAGAACTTCTCAAGGTACTGATCTCTTCTATACAAAAGTTTTTGGTTCATCTCAAGGTTCTCAATTTGGTCACCAACTCTGTGGAGGTCCATAGATAGACCCATTGATTTCCCAAATTATAAAAAGGGTAGAATCAATTTTGGAAAGAGTATCCCAATTGAAGAGAAATATAGATCCTAGTGAGTATAAAGTTATTACAGATCTAATGGGTGTATCTCCTCCACTGACAAATATAATTGCTTTTAGAGACTTGAATTTAAATTGAGACTGTTAGTTCCCAAACATGCCCCATTTGAGCAGATGAGCCTAGATGTCACTTGAGTAAAAGAGAATGGTTTATTAAAGCATCTTTATGATCCCATTTGTAAACAATTACTACTTTTTTAGTAGCTTTCCAACTACTTCTGTGCAGGATTTTTGTAATATATAATGTCTTCATGCAAGTACATGCTAGTTTTTATAAACATTTTATGTTGTAAATGGTTAGTGCTTAATATAAAAGAAAAGATTTGCATGTATTATTTAAAAATATATCAATTAGGAAACCATTTTTCTCCCATTACATAGAAAAAATGCTAAGATTCACTTTTTTAGTATCAACAGGTAGCAAGAAGAGGGAAGGCATATTTGTAAAGAAGAAGTACAAATGTTACCAACCAAAACCATTTGGAGAGTAATATTCTTCATCTGATTGTAATAAGAAATACAAAATGTAGAAGACAAGAAATAGATGAGGTATTTATTTTCTATGGCATGTATCAATTTTAGTTCAATGCCTATTGATGATATTCTCAATGTATAAAATTAAACTGATGTGTGTTATTTTAAAATGATGTTGACTGAAATTTATGATCAAATATCAAATGTAGCCCTTATTATCTTGATGCCCTAGCTTATTAATCTATGTGTTTTGGCAGTCAAAACTAGAATGTATTGATAAATATGAGGATATGAAACAATCCATTATGTTTGGTAAAAAAACTAAGCATATTTTTTAGTTTTGTGATGAATACAAGAAATTAGAATAATTGGTCATTGAAATATGGAACTTTTTAGGAGGATTTCTCTAGAAAATAGGCCTAATCAGTTTTAACATCAACCAAAATTTGAGGTCTATATTACAAAACAACCACATCTTGTTTATGTTGGCATAATTGATACAATGATGGTAAGTAATTTCTGGTGTCGTCATGATACAGATTTGATTGCATGATGATCTATTATTGGGTTGTCATTGATTTCTAGTATTGACCTAGTGTTCCTCGTATGTTTCTAAGTATAAGTATGATGATCAAGGTGTTGCAATGAGTTTCAGTTGTAGAGATCCTTATGAGAGACTTGGGAATGTATCTAAATATCAAATGTATGAATGTTGGTGTTGATATAGACCGGTAAGAAAGTAATAATTGAATGAAGGTTAATAGTGCAACTGCAAGAACAATTAGTGACATGTGATAGGTGATTTGATTGGTTTTTCAAATCTATGATGATTCATGTGGCATGATCATAAGAGAATGTTTTGATAGTGTGTAGAATCTATGGTTGTGACTATATCTAATTTGAGTGACTGGTGTGAAGGATAGATGATTAGTGAGCAGAGATAGGTCTGTTAGCAAGTTAAAGTGTTTGTGTTCTTGAGAAAAAATTGATAAATCTTTGATCGGTGATCGGTGTTGAGGTTGTAGCGGCATCAGTTGAGCCAGTCATGATCTGGTGACATGTCATCATGATTAGAGGTGATGATCTGGTATCACATTGTTCGATACTAGTGTGTGGAAAATATTCTAGAGGAAGCATGTGTCTAGTCAAAACGTGTTTGACCCCTTGACACAAAATTATATGTAAACCATTGTATTGGCTGATGCGGTCTTGGAAATTTTTTTTATACAATGAACTTTATTTTGTGTCATGTTGGATTTGAGCATGATATTTAAAATTCAATTCTATTTCAAATTTAGGGCTTGATTAAGGTGGTGGACTTAAATGTTCAATACATAATGCATGAAGTTGAAAGTTAAGTGTGTTGATCATGTTTTGGGAAAGTGTGGTTGAAAAGTGTGAGTTGAAATGAAGCCAGGGAAGAGTTAAGTGTGTTAAGAATAGATTGTGTACTTTAGTAGATCTGATCAATTAGTGGTAGTGCTATTCTATAGATCATTCTTTTTATTGTTCCCTAACAGTTGTAGTAGTCAAAATCTCTTAATCGGGTGGATCCTAGCAGGTCCTTATTGTAAATGTTTTAACATGGTGGAACATTAGCTTGTGTCTAAAGTCCTCTCACAAGGCTACTTCTAATAGGGTAAAGGTCCTAATAGGCCTAAGGTAAATCTCTTAACCACGTAGAACCTAATAGTATTGTTGTAAACTTCTAGCAAGGTTAAGCTCCTCATAGGGCATACTTCATACGAGTACATCATTTAGTGGGTACTAATTTCCACCATGGTCTTCTCCCAAATTAGGTTTCCACAAGATAAATCTCAGTGTCAAATTTTTCATTGTTATGTGGATGTACTTATAATTATGATTTTCATTTTCTACTATTAAGTTAACCTTGTGAATATTGTTGTAAAGTTTAAGAGGTTAAAAAGTTGAATAATTGGTAGATTATTGATTCAACCCCCCTCTTAGTAATTTTATGTTAGGACTAAAAATTGGTATTAGAGACTTGGTACTTTGTTGTGGTGAAGCTTAACAACTTTATGTAAAGATCTGAAGATGATGAGAAAGGAAGGTCCTAAATTCACAAGAGAGAACTACTCAATTTGGTGTGGCTGAATGAAGCTCTTTCCTAAAGGTATGGGTGATCAGTATCGGGATCATGTGGTTACTAAGTATACTATCCCTTCAGGAACCTTGAATACAGATGAATTGAAGATCATGCAAGAACATACTAGTGCTATGGAAGCTATTGCCAGTACTCTTTCAAATGCAAAGTTTTTTGATGTCAAAGACTTAGATACTTCTTATGAGATGTGGGAGAATTTGAAGATTGTTTATGGTGGAGATCCACATGTGCATGAGGTAAGGGTTGATATTTTGAAAGGAAAGTATGATGACATGAGGATGGAATAAAATGAGAACATTAAGAAATACGATAGTGAATCAAAGAAGTTGTTGTTTCTATTCAAAGTTTTGATGGTAATCTTCCTGAGGAGGATGTGGTAAGAAAAGTCTTGAGAGCTTTATTACTTTAGTATGCTATTAGGGTCTCATCTATACAAGAGCTCAGGTTTCTAGGAACTTTTACTATTACTCTTGATGCATTAATAGGGAAATTAATTGCATTTGAGTTAAGAAATTATGATAATAGTATGTCAAATGTTGAAGTTGCTTTCAAGTCACAATTGACTCTTTCACCATCTAGGAAAAGAAAGGAGAAATCTAACCTTTCTTTAACATATTACCCTAATGATTATGAATCTTTCATGTATGAAGAAAGAAAATAGGAGAAATCAGAAGCTTTATTTTCTAAAAGGTGGCCTAGAGGGAAAGGTAAATATAAAGGTAAGTTTTCTTTGAAGTGTTTTGCATGAAATAAGATTGGACATATTGCCTCTATATTCCCTAACAATGACATGGAGGAGAATTTGAGGTGATTCAAGGATAATAAAAATAAAGCATGCTACCTAGTTGAGGAAGGTGTTACTGATGAAGGATCTGATGGAAGAGATGAAGAAGAAATTGTATTTGTTTCAGTTTAGGAAGAACCCTCATAAGAAGGTGAGAAAGCTTTAGTTTATAAAATAAATCGTAGTGGTTACTAGATTATTAACAGTGGGTGCACTCACCATATGACTGGTGATAGAATAAATATGGAAGAATGTGATGGTGGCTCAATAAAATTTGGGAATGATGCTCCCTGTTTGGTAAAAGGTAAATAATTTATTGCTTTGAATGATACAAAAATCGTGATGATGTCTAGGTTGATGGTTTGAAATACAACTTTTAAAATGTTTCTCAGTTGAATAACAAAGGATATAGATTGGAGTTCAATGTATATACAGGATTATTGGAAAATTAGGAGAATTGATTGCTACCAATGAACAAACTAAAGATAACTTGTTTCATCAGAATTCCACTATTAAGAGTTGTCTGATTGCTAGGGTAGAAGATTGTTGGCTATGGCATAAGAGGGTTTTCCATGTAAATTTTGATAACTTGATTAAAGTAAGTAAGATGAAGATAGTGAGAGGTTTACCTAACTTAGTGAAACTAGACAATATAATGTGTAAAGAATGTCATCTTGGGAAGTTAACTAGTTCTAGTTTCATCAATAAAAATTATTCTTCTGAAAGTATTTTAGATCTGGCTCATACTGATCTGTGTGGTCCAATGAGAACTTGGAGTTATTATGGTGATAGATACTTCATGTTTCTTGTTGGTGATTATTATAGAATGATGTGGGTTGTGTTTCTAAAGGATAAATTTGAAGTTTCTTGCATGTTTAAGATCTATAAAGCTAGATTGGAGAAGGAGACCGGTAAGACCCTAAAATGTCTTAGATCTGATAGAGGAGGTGAGTTTATTTAATATGAGTTTGTTTCATATTGTGAGGAATAGGGAATCAAAAGTTAGATGTCAGCTCCTATAACACCTCATTAGAATGGTATTGCTGAAAGAAGAAACAAGTCTATCATTGATTGTGCTAGGATATGAATTATTAAGAAGGGTGTTGCAAAAATATTTTGGAGAGAAGTAGTGTGAACTATGGTTTACACATTGAACAAAGTTCATTTAAAGAAAGGTATAAAAAACTCCCTATTGTGGCATGGTTGATTTCCATGTGTAATCTATTTCAAAGTTTTTGGAAGTAGATGTTACATAAAGAGAGATGAAAATACAGGTAAGTTTGACCCAAGAAGTGATGAGGGGATATTCTTAGGATATTCCAAAAAGAGAAAATCCTACAAGTTCTTGAACAAGACAACACATAAGATAGTGGAAAGTGCTAATGTAAGAGTAGATGAAATTTTTTAGCATAATGATGAATCCAGCAAGAAGGAACCTAAAGATTATCATGGGTTTATATGTACACTTGGTGGAGTAGGATACTACAACAGAACTAATGGAGAGATAGATTAATGAATAGGAATTGACACAAGTAGTTGGAGATACTCCTATAACTAAACTGGTAGTGCCAAGGTATGTGAAATTGAATCATTCCCCTAATCAAATTATTGGTGACAAAAATGTTGATGTTCTAACTAGAAGAAAGGAAAGAGAAAGTACATGTTTTTTAATCTAAATTTGAGCCTAAAAAAATGAAGGATGCATTGAAAAATGAAGATTGGGTGAAATCTATGGAAGAAAAATTAGAGCATATTGAGAAGAAGAAAACTTGAACATTAGTGCCTAGACTGGTGGACAAGAGTGTGATTGGTACTAAGTGGATTTTTAGAAACAAGATGAATGAGAAAGGTGAAGTGGTAAGGAACAAGGAAAGATTGGTGTGCAAAGGATATGTGCAAGAGAAAGGCTTGGACTATGGTGAAACATTTTCACCTATGACCAGATTTGAAGGTTTAAGGATATTGCTTGCATATGTTGCTTATAAAGGATTCAAGGTATATCAAATGGATGTTAAGTCATCTTTTCTTAATGGTGTATTGGAAGAAGAGGTATACAGTGAAAAACCTGAACGATTTTCTAATTCAGAAGGTAAGACTATGGTTTGTAAATTACAAGAAGCTTTGTATGGGTTCAAACAAGCACCTAGGGAATGGTATGAGAGATCAAACTCATATCTGATTTAGACTGGTTTCCTAAGGACAATTGATAATAGTAATGTGTATTTGAAGACTGAGAAAGATGATAGGTTGTTGATTGAAGAAATATTTATAGATGATATCATTTTTGGTGGTAATGAAGAGATGAGCAGATCATTTGTAGATGAGATGAAAAAGAATTCAAGATGTCTATGATTGGTGAGATTAAATTATTCCTTGGATTATAGGTTCAACATATGAAATATGCTATCTACATCAGCTAGTCCAAATATGTGAAAGAGATATTGAAGACATTTGGGTTAGAAGACTCAAAACCAGTTGGCACCCCTATGGTCACCGGTTGTAAACTGTTAAAGAAAGATGATTCTAAAGATGTGGATGAGACACTTTATAGATCCATGATCGGTAAGCTATAGTATGTGGTGCACAAAAAACCAAATATAGCACAGGCAATTGGATTAGTGGCAAGATTTTCTTCTAATCTTAAGGAATCACATTTGATTTTGGTGAAGAGAATCTCCATATCTCCATATATCTTAAGGGGACTAAAGACTATGGTCTCTAGTATGGACATAAATGTGATTTCTCTTTGAATATGTTTACTAATATTGATTGGGAAAGTAATCTTGGTGATTAGAAGAGCGCAAGTGGATGTGTACTCTTTCTTGGAGATAGGCTTGTATCTTGGACAAGAAAGGAGAAGAACTATATATCTCAATATACAATTTTGAAGCTGAGTATGTTGCTGCTCTAATTAATTGTACACAAGTAGTATGGATAAAGAAGATTCTAGAAGGAATTCAGGAGAAGGTAACTAAACTGATGGTTATCTATTGCAAAAATAAAAGTTCCATTAACATTTCAAAAAATCCAGTGATGCACTCTAAGACTAAGCATATAGCTATCAAATATCATTTTCTTAGAGAACAGGTACAGGAAAAGGAAGTGAGGTTGGAGTATGTGCCAACTAAGGAGTACACTACTGATATTTTCACTAAACCATTGCCTAAGGATACATTTGAGTATCTAAGAGGTAGGTTGGGGTCATTCCCCTATTTGATTTGAATTAAAAGGAGATGTATTTGCATCAATCCAAGTGTATCTATTGAATATCTTTATGTTTAGATTGATGGCATGGGGCTACTCCTTAGGGGGAGTAGTCTATGTAGTAATGTGTTTTGATTAGTCAAGTATGGTAGAGAAAATATAAGGTGTATTTGGTGCCTTTTGCATTGTTGACAAAGGGGGAGAATGTGTGCATGGTAAAATGGAAATTGTATGGTGAAACAAAGGGAAAAAATGTTTAGAGTTACAAAAGGGAAGTGCAGAAGAGAGAAGTTCAGTGAAAGGGGGAGTAATTGTAGAACAGGTGTAAGATAGAAGTGGGAACATATTTTTTTCCTAGTGTTGTTGATGTTGAGTAGGTTTGTGCATAATGTATCATGTTGGAGAAAGGAGGAGAGTGTTTCCATCAATTCCAAAGGGGGAGATTGTTGGCATAACTAATGCAGTGATGGTAAGTGATTTCTAGTGTTGTCATGATACAAATTTGATTGTATGATGATCAGCTACTAGATTGTCATTGATGTCAAGTATTGCCCTAGTTTTCCTAGTATGTTTTTAAGTATAAGTATGATGATCAAGATGTTGCAATGAGTTTCATTTGTAAGGATCCTTATGAGAGACTTAGGGATGTCTCTAAATATCAAATGTATGACTGTTACTATTGATGTAGACCGATAAGAAAGTTATGATCAGATGAAGGTTAACAATGCAACTGCTAGAAAAGTTAGTGACAAGTGATAAGTGATTTGATTGGTTTGTCAAATATATGATGACTTATGTGGCATGGTCACATGAGAAGGTTGTTGAGAGTGTGTAGAAGATATGGTTGTGATCGGAACTAATTTGAGTGACTAGTGTGAAGGATAATTGATCAATTAGTGGAGATATAGTTGTTAACATGTTAAAGTTCTTGTGTTCTTGAGCGATAGTTGATAAATATTTGATCAGTGATCAGTTTTGAGGTTGTTGTGGAATTGGTTGAGTCAATCATGATCTCGTGACATGTCTTCATGATTGGAGGTGATGATTTGGTATCACATCATTTGATGCTAGTGTGTGGAGAAGATTCCAGAGGAAACATGTGTCTGGTCAAAACATGTTTGACCCCTTGACACAAAATTCTATATAAATCATTGTATTGGCCGACGCGATCTTGGAATTTTTTTTTGTACATTGAACTTTGTTTTTTGGCACATTGGATCTAAGTGGGATATTTGAAATTCAAATCTATTTCAAATTTAGGGCTTGATTAAGGCACTAGACTTAAATGTTCAATATATAATGGATGAAGTTGAAAGTTAAGTGTGTTGATCACATGTTGGGCAAGTGCGATTGAAAAGTGGGAGTTGTGATCAAGCCAGGTCAGATTTATGTGTGTTAAGAACAGATTGTGTGCTTCATTTGATCTGATCAAGAAGAGGTAGTGCTATTCTACATATCATTCTTTCTATTGTTCTCTAATAGTTGTAGAATTCAAAATCTCTTAACCGGGTGGATCCTAGTAGGTCCTTATTGTAAATCCTTTAACAATGTGGCACATTAGCTTGTGTCTAAATTCCTCTAAAAAGGATACTCCTAACAAGGTAAAGGTCCTAATAGGCCTAAGGTAAATCCCTTAACTGGGTAGCACCTAACTGTGTTGTTGTAAACTCCTAGCAGGGTTAAGCTTCCCATAGAGCATACTTTAGAAGAGTACATCATTTAGTGGGTACTAATTCTCACCATGGTTTTCACCCAAATTGGGTATCCACAAGATAAATCTTTGTGTCAAATGTTTCATTGTTATGTGGATGTGCTTATGGTTATGATTTTTATTTATTGTTATTAAGTTAATCTTGTGAATGGTGTTGTAAAGTTTAAGAGGTTAAAAAGTTGAATTCATCCCCCCTCTCAGTAATTTGATCTTATGACTAACAGTTTCTACATATGTTGAGTAACTTCAAAACAAGTTTGTCAAGAGTGTCTTCATGTTGGATTTTCTTGATCTCAATTATTTTCTTATGCATTTGTGTAGGGAACTATAAAGCACTTCATTGGGGTTTGTTTCCAATATGTCTAGTATTTTGGTTTTAGAGTAAATGGAATTTATGGCTAAGAGAACTTTGATGCCCTAGCATTGTCTATACCACAAAAATCATTGTTTTCCTATGGGTGTGAGTGTAAATGGGTATTCCTAAGTCATTTTGAGTGGTTTAGGCACTAATAAATGTTTAATCTATAGTTTGGAGGAAAATCAAACATGTTATTAATACTAGTTTAGTTTGGAGGTCATGTTTGAGGATAGTCTCTTTGTAAATGAGACCTAATTGCCCCTTAAAAAGTGTGATGAAACAAAAGTTGCCCAATCCATGAAAAAGGAACCCATGCCAATCTTTCCATATGCTCAAAAAATTTCAAAAGGGTATTTGAAACAAGTCTCTATTTTGGTCTATTGTTAGAGGCTAGGAAGTTATGGTTCAAAAACCCTTTGAATAGGGCTACAAGGCCTAATAGGTGATTACAAAGAAAATAATACCAAATGGTCTTATGGGTTTGTTTTTATGGTTGTTTTGAATTGATAAAGGTCTTTTAAGAGTATAAATATCATAAAATCCAAATCCCAAGCCTTGGAAGGTATGTTGCTACATTTGGCCAAAGTGGCCATGTTGGGGTCACATACTTTTTTGGGGATTATAGATATTGAATGCCTCCATGTGTCTCAATGTATTTGAACATTGATTTTCCTCATTCCTTTTATGTTAAGAGCACCCTAAATTAATTTATTTCCAAATTTTTAAGGTTGTGTTTATCTTGTTATCCTTGGTTAATTTGCATAATGACAACATTTTTTGCACTTCATTACATCATGAATGATACGATACAAAATTCATTTATGTATTTATATTCAAATGGTACACATTAGGATATACAAAATTTGGCCTCTCGGTATTTGCAAATCAGCCTCATTACCACTTTTATATAAAAAATTTGGCATCTAATATGGACATGACAACTCAATACCATTTATATATACAAAAATTAGCATCTAAATATGCACATTATATCTCATTTTTTGATATATACATAATTTGGCCTCCAAATATGCTCACAGAGAACCTCATGGCCATTTATATATTAAAAAAGTGAAGTTACAATGTTTTGCAAAAAATATATATACAAAATTGTCAAAATTATCCTACCATTTTGTATAATCATTCTTCTATATGGCCCAAAATTAATCAAGTGAACCTTCTGGATCATCTCTAATCCTTATTGTGTCAATTATTAAATCATGATCATATTCATGAACTTTCCACAAATTCTTGATAAGAGGTCTACCATGATACTTAATCAATTGAATATTTGTTGCAACAACATGGTTAGAGTGTTGAAGAATATATATGTGTCTCAAAGTCCTCAAAAAACCACACATTAGAATTTTTGAGAGGGTACCTACATTTTATAGAAGGATAAGTTAATACCAAAATCAACATAAAGTGTAATAAAGTGAGTTTAAGAGGTATCAAAGTCCTCAAACAACGACACATTATATTTATTGATAGGGTACCTTCTAAGCCATGTTTGTATCACAAAAATGGATCTTATTGGGTACTCAATATCCTCTCTATCAATTATTGTAGTTGTCAATCTATTTTTAGCCTCAATACAACAACACAAAAAGTAATATTTTCCTTCTTCATTTTTCTCATCTGCAATAACTGCATACACATGAACATCATTTTATAGAAGGATAATTTAATACAAAAATCAATGTAAAGTGTAATAAAATGAGTTTAAAATTAATTTTTTCTAAGTAATAAATTTAGAAATTATCTAGTTCAACTAGTTCAGATACGTGGTCAAAATCATTGATGCTTTAATCTGGTTCAATTGTATTTCTAGGAAGTTGATATGTGTCAAGGGGTTGCAAAGATCTATAAGACCATTTGTCAAACCACTCTTTTGATTCACATTCCTCCCACACAAAATTCATACATGAAGAGAAGAAAATATGCAATCTATCTAGTATAAATATCTAATGACGTTGCATTTGAACTTCTAAATGAATGCATGTCACTTGATCCTATTAGTGTACAAAAATATACATAGTTTTAAATGTTAGATTCTCATATCAGCCAAAAATATTTACAAACCATAGACTTACCTACATTACCTAGTCCCCTCATAAAGTTACACCATTGCACAATCATTTATGCAACTATTAACACTACACCACCTTCGCACTTCAATCCCTCTTTGGAAAGAGCTCTTTTTACACATGCCCCTACATCACCATGCTCTCCTTTTCCATGCCTAACCTCAGTGAAATTTTTAAAAAAATCACACTACTTGTCACATGCATCCTAGTCAACCAATAGAACATCCTTTCATTCTTGAATTGTGAGGTACAATTGTTTGACCATATTATGTGTCGATTGTATCTTATATCTCTTTTCCTTATACTATCATAGAAAATTATAAAGAATCCTTGCACAAACTCTGACGAATGAGTACAATCATCACTAATATAGAAGTGATACTCTCTTATAACCTTTTTGTCCTCCTTTGTTCTATCATGTGCATGAATAAATGTTATCTATACAAAAATTGTTACTTGTGTAGAATGGTAATACATAGGTTCGACTTCATTTTGAGGTTTTAGTGTTTAATTCTCAGAAAAACCAATGACAAAGACAATGGTACCGATGGGAAAAGTGTCCTTACATAACTTTAATTTATCATCTAACCACCTAGATCTATGTGTATAACCTATGTACTCATAAATTAGTTTATCTTGAAAAATCTTCATAAAATCAGCTATGCATATATCCTTTTTCACTAACTGACAACTCTTTAATTATTTTCCATATGTGACTAACTTGTATTTTCCAAAAGAAACTAGTTTATTACCAATTTCATGTGTGCTATATAGATGTATTATCTATGCAACTATTATAAACCACCACATGTAGGACAAAAACCTTTCAAACACATCATCTTATAATAAATGCACCCATCATCTCATTTACACAGTACACCTCTAAATAATTTCTCTTGGAGACTTAGGAGGTTCTTGTAGATCACACTTAAAAAAAACATTGCTAGTGTACAAAGTATAACATACATGATGATAAATATCATAATGCATGAAAAATTCAACATGGACCCTACAACATGTAGTACGTGAATGATTAATCTTAACATAAAATGGTTTTTTCATCGCAAAAAATATTTGACTAATTTTAATCTGAGGAAAGGTTTGGAGAAACCTTTCACAAATTTGTATTTGAGTCATATCCAAATAGTGTTTGGATGTGGCCCATGATTTCTATATCTAATTCACCTTCTAATAACATATCTTTGGTTGGGTGAAATCCTTTTGTTGTCATGCGAAAAAATTTCAATTAATGTTCTTAGTGCATCAACAATAACCTTGTCCTTGCATGGTAGTCTACTCGATAATGCGCAAAGAGAATTATTGTTAGGATCCTCAATTTTCTTTCTCTTTTTTAAGGCATTGAGTAATGTTGTTTTAATTATCCTTAATGAGTTTCTTATTTTCTTATTAAATGATTTTTTTTCATTTACTTTCCCATTATGGTTGATGTGAGGACACATCAAGTAACATTAGCATCTTTAGTATGTGATTCTGAACCAGTGGCTTGGTATGCATAAAATAAATTTATCACAATGGTTCTTTCACTATTATTTTCTCTTTTTCTTAACCCAAAATTTCCATTGTCTCTAAATTTCAGACTTTAAATCATTTCAACAATAAATTGGCATCTTCTAGTTTGATTTAAGTTTTCAAAATAGTTATTCCACATTATTTTAACCAATCTTCTACAAGTTCTTTTGAAAATTTTATCGTGCATTGGATTCAAAATATTTTCATCAATGTCAATTACAAACTTTGGTTTTCTAAAAATTATTCTAGGAGGTGTTTCAATTGTTGCATACTCTTGATTTTCATTAGGTGCATTAATCACATCAAATTTCAAAATGTTGTATGTTCTTCAATTTAATTAGGTGCTTTAATCACATCAAATAGAAATGGTGTATGGTATTCAATTTCATTAGGTGCATTAATCACATCAAATTGAAATGGTGTATGTTCCTCAATTTCATCAGGTGCATTCGTCACATTAATTTAAAATGGTGTATGTCCATCATGTTTATTAGGCATGTTAGGTTCATTTAGCTCATTAGGTGCATTCATCATATCAATTTAAAATGTTTCATGTTCATCATTTTCATTAGGTGCATGACATACCTTCACGTAATCTCCTCATACAATCCCTTTCACTTTCCTTTGCTACCTCTCATTGTTCAATTATTCCTCTATTGTTATTTCCCATTGTTGATATCAATTGTCCTATACATAATATCATGATGAACATACACAATCAATTACCAAAAAAATTGCAAATTATCATCATTTTGGTATAACCTAAAGTATTAACACTAAAATAACTTCATGAACAAAGCCAAAAAAAAGAGAAATAAATCATTTTAAATCATATGTGACAAAAAAAAATGAAAACTTGTCTGATAATGTCGTAGAAAGAGATGAAAAAAAGTGGTGGGCCCTTGGAACACATTGAAATTTTGTTTTTTAGGCTATTGGGAATGATATTTAGCTCAATGGAACTCGCATGGGTTATGTTCAGTCAAAACCCATACAAGTTTCATTGAGATAAAGGTGAAACATTCATATTGGTCTTAAATGCACCATGTCCATAATTTTATAGAACCCGTGCGGGTTTTGCTTATGTAAAAATGTCCACACACACACACACACACACACACACAGATATATATATATATATATATATATATATATATATATATATATATATATATATATATATATATATACATAAAAATTATATATGTAAGTATATACCTGGATAGGATAAAATATGGATGGGGTCCTAGAACAATGGTTTGCACATAAAAGAGACCCCAAAACCAATATTTTACACATACATTTGAATTTTAAGGGGATGGAATGTAAATGTAGAAGACTAATGTTGAAATGAAGAAATAAAAGTACTCACCTCCGAAAAGAACCTACTGAAAACCTTGTCAAACAATCTCAGAAACTGATGATTTTCAACCTTTTCTATCGAAATTGTGAGATCTACAAAACCTAGAAATATTTTTCTTTTCTGAGCTCAGGTCAACTTTGACCCAGATAGCGGGGCAAGGTCTTACCCCGAGGCAGGATCCTACCCCTCACTAAAGGTCATCTCCGATGAAAATTTTGTTCGCGAATCTCAAAAGTTCGCCAAAAAGGGTATCCAAATCTGCACTCCAATTCATTTTTTTGTACCTGTACCTGCAAGAAAAATGGTTTTGTTGTTTGGATGAGGGGTTTGCCTTGGTCAAACCCCGATTTGGAATCAACCTAAATAATGAAATTGAAATAGAGAATGTTAGCAAGTAGTCGAAGTAGATCTAACAATGAAGCTATGATATTCGATAGATATGAAATTGTATTTGAAATGTAAACAAGTATATTGATATGAAAGCTTGGACTCAAAAATGTAAATCAAAACCATGAATGTAAATTCAAAACCTCCATGATTGTTTGCTTGGAATCCACCTTGAGAGAGGAATGAATGGATCTTGAAGATGACAAAGGATCTTTGAAGGAAGATCACACCATCATGATGGCTAGATCTAGGGTTTGAATGATGAAACTTGAATGCTTTAATGGATGATTTCTTGAGAATGGATGCTTGCTTGATCTTGCTTGATGAAATGCTTTCTTGATCACCAATGTCTCCTTGAGAATGCTTGATGAACAAATGGATGAGAGATGTAGAAAATGAGAGAGGAAGGCTTCCTTTTATAGTGATCTAGGGCATAAACTTCTAGAGAAGGTGGACATTGGAGAATTAAATCCCAATTAACCTTACCCCTAGAAATGGACCTAAATTAAATGCAATTTAAGAGTTTACCATTCCAAAATCTGAAGCAGTCAACCCGAAAGTGGGAAAATAAAAATTTCTGAAACCTGACATCCCAAAACTTCCAGAATTTGAAAATTGGGCCTGGGGTTAGGGATGAGGTAGTCTCTACCCTAGGTCAGGGACAAGGTCATCCTTGACCGAGGTTAGGGACTAGGTCATCCTTGATCGAGGTTAGGGACTAGGTGATCCTTGGCCCTTTAGGTCATTTTTGACCCAAAAAGTCAAAGTCTTCAGATTCTCAGAGAAAGTCTGCATAAATGAGGCTGGAAATAGGGAGAGAGAAGCAGAACATGGGGAAACAGCCATATCCATGCAAAGACCTAATCAAGGCACTTGACATGACCCTAGACCACTTACTTGGAGGGCTAAATGCTCTTAACATGGAAGTGCTTCCATTTTAAGACAATACAATACCTCTGTGTAGTGTACGCTAAGTTTACAAGAATATGTTTTTATTTCTTCGTAACCCATAAGGGTTCTATAGAACAAAAACTTATGCTTTTAGTTCTATATAAATTGTACAAGTTAGAGAGAGAGGCATAGAGAGAGAGAGAGAGAGAGATGCATATATATCTATAGATATGCATATATATATATATATATATATATATATATATATATATATATATATATATATATATATATATATATATATATATATATATATATATATATATATATATATATATATATATATATACACATATTATATATGTAAGTATATAGATCTGTTTAGTGTATGCTAAGTTTACAAGCATATTATTTTATTTCTTTACAACCCATACAAGCTCTGTAGAACTGAAAGTTATGCTTTTAGTTCTACATAACCTGTACAGGTTATGAAGAGCTAGAAAATCTACTTTTTATCTTACAAAACCTGAGTGGTTTTTTAGTACTTAGGAACCTATACATTTTATGGCTAGATAAGAGGGTTGGACAATGACCCTTACGCTTGGAAGCCCCTTTTCCCTCCATTTCTCTCCCTTTACATGTCTTTTATTTTTTCAAGATGATTTCTCAACTTCGTCATCATTAGGTTTACACATCATCAAGTGGGTATCTGTAAAATTACAACAATCAGCTCGAATATCTTCTTAGCTTTCTAACCATATAATTTTTTCTATTTTTGAACATTATCATAGTAAACTTTAATTTTCTCTACCAGTGTCTTCATAGTTCTCAAAGACATATGTTTGCCATTTTCTTAATAAATCTTGATCTACTTGACTAAATTCAAAACAAATTACATATCATTGTTTACACTTGATTCTATACACTTTCAAAAAAAAATTGCATTTTCATTTATTTTGATGCAAGTTATGCCCAACATACAAATAGACACCTGATTTTCATGATGCAACCACTCCAAAAAATCATTAAAAAAATATTCAATGAAAAATTACAAAAAAATACAAAACTTATAGCTTTCACTCTTACCTATCATTCTACCAAAGGGTTTTGCAAAATACTAAATCTAACTATATCTTTTGTGAAGTGCACATAATACACTATGTAAAAAATTTTGAAAAAAATCAAGAATAGTTTTTCATGCGCAGTAGGTTTGACCCTCTTAATCTTATCCATTTTTTAAAAAAAAAAGTAGTTTAGAAACTACATTCAAAGTACTAAAATTCTTATTATTTTCACAACTCCTAATTTTGAGTGCATGACCCTCACATTTCTCTTTGAAGTTCAGGTTTACCTAATTTCAAAAAAAAAAGAAAAAAAAAAGTGGCCACTTATAACCCCCTTTGTGCACACCATCTTGTTGCACTTACCCTTGTGTGATGCTTGTATGTGAAGTGGTTGTGAATATGACAAGAGGATATCTGTGTGTTATGATCATGTGTGTGGATGCAATTGGTAGAAGACTGATATATCATCTATGTATTGCAAAGAATCAATGATAGTGGTCTTAGTGGTGGATTCAATCTCATTCCTTCTATTTTAGCAATGAGCCTATTTATCTAGCAGTGAACCTATTTGTATTGGTAGTTAGCCATATTCATATTTCAGGGTAGCTAGACCGACCGATAGTGAGCCAACCATAGTGAGAAAACCGATAGTGAGCCTTTGTGAAAATCACTTTAACTAGTGTCACCTTAATCAATGTTTCATTTCATGAGAATTAGCTTCTCTGTGGCTTTCTTCAGTTTGGGTTTCCACATAAATTATGGTGTTCTTTGTGTTGGTGTTTCTATGTTTTCATGTTTACGTATGTTATGAATGTTAAGTGTGGTTAATCGATAGATATAAATTTGATATTGTTATTGTTTATGTGTGTCGAACATAGTAAAAGTTTTATTAAGTGTTTGGAAATAGCTGATTTGTCCCCCTCTCTATTATTTGACATGTTCAACAAAATAAGGTTGTAGAATAGGGTTTTTCTTGGTCAAACCCCTGTTTGGGCATTAAAAAATGTAATGAAATTGTATAAAGGAAAGATGAAATAGAAGTTAGATCTGAATTGTGAATTACCTCATCCCTTGATGATGTAATGCCTATTTTGATGTAATCACAAGTGTTAATGCAATAGCTTGAAATCCACAAAAACCCAAAAGGAAATCATGAAAGATAAGCCTTGTACAATGGATGTTGTAGTTTTCTACAATGTTTGATGAAGAAGAAAAATGATTTGAGAACTTGAAGACTTAGATGCTTAAAGACCTTAAGAATGCTTGGATGCAAAATTGTAGAAGAGAACTTGAATTACAATTGCTTGATTTATTATTGATCATGTTGGTTGTCAAAATAAGTAGAGACGGGGTGTTTATATACCTCATCCTACATTTTAGGATTAAAAAATAAGCCAGGTCGACCGTGGGATCTAATTTCTGACTAAAACCTCGACATAGGGTGCTGGGCCAAAATAGGCAAGAACAAAACGCTTCAAACATTTTGTAACTAGGAAAATCAACCCAATTTTGAACTGAGTGTCAAGATGATAGGGTAGATGCTAGATTAGGAGACAACTAATTTTGAGATATAGTTGTCTTAGATCCCATTATCATGGGAAATAAGTGGTGACTCCTTCATTGGGGAATCAACAATAACTATAGGAGATACAACAGGGGATTCAGGTGTTAACAAGAATATTGGATCATTGCTAAAGAAACATACAACACAAGAATTGGTCATGTAGTAGGAGGTGGGCACATAGTAGGAATGATCAAACTTGGAGGAGCCACAACAAGAGCAATATGGCACTCCAAACGTCAATATTGATGTGCACATCAAAATTGTCCTTTGAAGAGGCAATAACCTTGATAGTCAATTATTTTTTTAGTCTATTATTTTATTTTAGTCTTGTTTCTTTTTGAATTGTCATTTGTTATTGGTTAGTTGTTAATTTTTTTACATCTTTCTTTTTGTAAGGGGTTTGATGACCCTTTCAACATTTTTTTTTACCTTTTATTAAAAATATCATAAATCACAATTATGTAATTACTTTTGATGCTAGAATTATTTAAAATGAATAAGATAAATGTTAAAATTTAGAGGTATTAAATCTTCCATTAAAAATATAGATATACAAATAATCTATTGAGATCAACATGTTTGAAGGAGATTGATTAGATTTAAGTGAAGTGTTAGTAATCTATTTTTTCCTTTTAAATATAATATTCCAAAGCATGAACACTACCATCTTTTACGTACCCATCACAATTCAACCAACACTGGATTTTAGAATCATACATGAATTAAGCACTTTGAAGGTTGCCATACTTGAAGTCGTATCATCTATTTCCATTTGAGGAGGGAAGCAATATCCTTTTTTCATCTTATCATTAGAGGCTCTCTCTCACCCATGGTTGGCATACCAATCTTAGATGTACGGGTCAACCTAATGGATAAGTGGAGAAGAAACATGTGTGGTTGGAATATTCCATAACCAAAGTTGGGTGAGATACCTTTTAGCCCTCCACCTAGCCTCACACATGTTGGTTAGAGATGATTCTTTTATACTATTTTCAAGTGGGGGGATTTATCACCTAGGTGGGTTGTATTGGTTTGATCCTATTGAGTGGGTAGGTGGGCACTTCCTAAATTTTGACCCACTTGGATGGGGGTGTATTATCACTTGAGGTCCTTGAATGTTTCTAAAGTTGTCATCTTTAGAAAAGATTTTCCCATCATATTTTATTACATTAAGTAAGATATGTCAAAGGGTCATAAGTTTTCAAATCAAGCTTATCATACCCAAACCTCACTGCAGTGGGAATATAAAATGAAGGGGACATATATGAGAAATTTAACACCTCTATTAAACTATTTTAAAAAAAAATTGCTCTAATACTAATGATTTGAAATTGTGTGTTTGTAAGAAAACAACACTTAAATAAATAAAAATCTTTTATGAATAGAAGAAAATACTATACTTGATTGATACAAATTTGTTTTAGAGTTTTTTAAAATAAGAAAAATTCATGTACCGGAAGAAACCACATGTTAGAGCTATAAATCATAAAATTGTATTATACAAAAGGTATGTACATGATAATAATCTAACTTATATTAATTAATTAAAAATAATAATATGTTAAATAAAATTGTAAATATAAAAATAAAAGAACATTTTAAAGATTATAATACAGTTTTTTTTTAAATTATTATTATTATTTTTAAGCGCATTGCTTACCCAATAGAAATTGTGTAAAAAGAAATGTATTATAAGAAAAGTGAAGAAAATGTAGTCCTCCAAATAATGTCAACACACCATGAGAAAATTAAAGTCATTTATCCTTCCAAATCAAAAACAATCTCAAACCCATTGATATAATATATCTCAATGTGTAATCGAGATCATAATTGTATCCCCCCATTTGACAAAGCAAAAGTAAGCTTATCCCAATCTGAAAGATTGGCATTTTCCTTTGCTTTAAGCTAGATTCTATCTAGTCTAGTCGCTTGTGAATGGACTAAGAGCACAAGTATGCATAAATTTCAATAAACTAACATGATTTGAAACAGTGTATTATGGAAGAAAATCAAGTCTCGTGTGAAACAAAACCAGCATATATCACGGAGATATTAAGGAAGAAGAAAAGCAAGTCTTTTTAACTTCTGCACCTTTCTTATTCCTTTCCTTGTGCTCTAAACTTTAGTCATAGAAAAAACAAAAGAAACATTGAACATAAAACAAAGGCCATTACAAAGTCGGTGAGAGGACTGTCAATGCACCAGACCAAAACAGGAAAATCATCATTCATGACAGAGAAAACAATGGAGAATGCAAGTTTGTTTGTTCCCAAGTCAATCTTAAGTGCTTTTCTTCATCATAACTTGAGAAACAAGGTGAAAATAGATGGGCCAACCAAAATCAAGAAACATGAGCATTCATATACGGCAAAGAATACCCAGTTCGCTTCAATCAATATTGTTGGTTAGTTGCCATGGGTATTAATTGTCGGTCAGAAACTTTTGGAAATAATGTACAGACAGCAATTTGACCAATTAATTGGGCACAACTGAAAACAATTGAGGAAACTGAGCAAAGTGGACTTCATTGTGGCAGAAGAAGAGACTACAACGCTTAGAACTATTTATCTGTCAGATGCATAAGATAGGTCAATAAAATAGGACGGAAGATTTTTTACCATTGATGAGGTCAAAGATAGTATGGGATAATGAACTGCTATTTTTGTTTAGACACGGCTAAGCTCTATCTAAAATGTATTTTTGATCAAATTTCAAAAATCTGAAAATACAACAGATTTTTGTGAAATTTTCAACATCTGTTCTTTATGATCTGCACATTTTGTGATCAAAAACCACAAAAAAATTTACAGTGTTTTTGCAAATCTAGAAAAAAAAAAAAGATTTGACTTTTTTTCTATTTTGGTGCATTTTGGATGGAGCTTAATCGCCGCGTTTTTGCTTTGGGAAGAGTCTTTTTTATACAACTTTCCCATTCTTTCAATCATTGTAGTATTCTCTATTGAAACTTAATTTGTCTTAAAATTCTCTTTTAGGATTGAATAATGTTTGGAAGTGGGAATTGTCACTTTAGGGTAAAAGCACAATTGAGTGTCACCTTTTAGGCTAACTCAAATCACTCGGCCTAGTTAGACTCAGTCGAGTTTAATTGGGCCAAGTACACATAGGCGCCACGTGGCGTCAAATGGTGTTTACGTGACCTAGTAGACTGGGTCAAGTGGTACTCGACTGAGTCTAAATGATATTTTTAATATCAAAAAACATCTCAAGCCCCTCCTTTGCACACTATTTGGTTTTTCGTGTGGGGCTCACCCTTAGGGGGACTCGGCCCAGTCGGATTCAGCCGAGTCTACCTAGGTGGCATGCCATGTTGGCAACCAAACCTCCAAAAATACAAAAAAATTAAAATTTTGCACTTCTGCTATAACTTTCTCTAATCAAAATAGAAAATGTTAAAAAACTAAAAGTATCCCTTTGTAGATCTCGGAAGTACGATTCTGGACATATAAATTATATATTGTTTCAACTACAAAATGTTAAACAAATTTGGTAAAAACTACATGTAGGTATATTAAACTTTGAGAAGACGTTGATTCGAAAAATATAGAAAAATGCTAAATCAATTCAAATATTTTTAAAAATTATATATGACACTAGAGGAGAGAGTCATCTTCAAGAATATGTAATTTATTTGATTTTTTGCATAGTTTTGATAGGGTAAAAGTGATGGGAGAAAAAAATTGTTAATTTCAAGTAAGTTCGATTTTGAATACTTATAACGGGTAAACTATAAATCGAAAACACTTCTTTCTTTTTTCTCGCACTAGATATACATGTCATCTAAAACATATTCTAAAATTGGAGGGAAAAATAATGTTTTACTTATAATGATTTGATGGGAAGTAAACTCCCTGATTTGTAGTATTTTTCAAGATATGAAAAATAGACCTAAAAAATTAAAAAAATATATTAAGTTTTGCTCAAATTAATTTTTAAAAATTATAGGCATAAATTCATCTTATTTTACACATTTCATCAGTTTACATCATATTCAAATTCTCAACAAAAATGTGACTTTTATGCCCTTGAATTTTTTTAGTTTTGGTGTTGTTAGCCTCTTCCTTTGTAAAAGGGTGACAGCTTATTGTGCTTTTACCCTTTAATATTCTGATATAAGTCTTGCAACCAAGTTGGTATCGCAAGATACATAAGAAAATGAGCCAACATTACACAAAGAGAATTCCAATTCACTACTATAATATTCAACATATGGAATTCACTTGACATTGCATTTATCTAACTTATTGTTATTATGGAGCATTGGTTGGAAGACCATACAAGGTACCTTGAGCCATTCCACCCAGTCTAGAAGCATGGAATGACAACCTTCATCTAACCATCGAGCCCCGCTCGGGGTGTCTGCCAGCATGGCTTCCTAGCTACTTGCAATTCTTCGTATGTACCATGTCTCCCCTCCAACATGAGCTAGTCCAATGGATAAGAATTATTAAGGGAATTATCATATGTGTCACATTATATACATGCAAATGTAAAGGAAGTTAAATACACATAATATGTATATCAATGGCAAGGTGGAATATTCTACATCATATTCAAGGCCAATAATTATCATGCAATTCATTATAATACACATCATACCACTAACAAGAATAGGGACTGCAAATTAATATAAATGTACATTTTGAAATTTTAGCCTTATCTAATTACTATGTACATTCTGAAATTGTATCCTTCTCTAATTACTCAATGATTTGATTGTTTATTTTAATATTTTCATTTATTTCTTCATCCTTCTTGGATGATCTCCTCAAAAGAAACCTTTTCCCCTTTAAATCTTCCAATATGAGGGAGAGTCACGCCCCTTTACCATGTATGCCCCTCTGTAAGGGTCACAACCTTTCACAATTACCACCCTCTAAAAGAGTCAAAACCTTCCATCATTTATTCCCTTTGAAAGTCACAACTTTTTGTAATTACCACTCTTTGAAAGAGTCACAAGCCTTCAACATTGTTGGCCTTTGAAAGAGTCACAACCTTCCATAATTACCACCCTTTGGAAGAATCACAACCCTTCATCATTTTTGCTTATTGAAGGAATCAATTTCTTATTTTCTTCTCATTCATTTTTTTCTCTTCCATTAAAGATTCACATCTTCCATTCTTTCATCCTTCCTCCATCCTTCACCCTCTTTCAAACAAAGTTCTCTTCTCCCTTTTATATATCATGTTTGAGGGAGTCACAAATTTTCATCTCATGTCTTTCGAATATTCATTAGAATTAACTAAATGTTAGTTATGGTTGTCTTTAATTTTATTCTTTTATAGTTATAATTTATATTTTCTTTTTTAATATATATTCTTTTACATTTTAATTTTATTTTTATTTTTTATTATTAAATCCTAAAGGGGACATTACAACCTTCTCGTTGAACAAATCTTGAGAAGAAATTGTTGCTAAATTACTTATGTACTTGAACTAGTTATATTTGTGATGCAGGAGCATCTTGGGTTCTTGGCAATCTTGTATCACCAAAAATATGTTAGAGTTGTTAGATGTGCTCGACAGTTGTTTTTAAGCTCTCGGTGAAGTATTCTTGTTTCCACTGACGGGGCTCGATTGTTGCTCAGTTTGGTTGTTCACCGAGTTGGTTTGGTTGTTCACCGAGTCAGTTTTGGTTGCTCGGTATTCTTTCTCACCGAGTGGTTTATTTTAGATTTTTGTTGAGCTGACTTGTGCATTTGATTTTGGTCGCAGAGTTAATGGTTGCATCGATCATTGGGAAGCATGTGGACCTAGATTTGGGTCGTCCCTTCCTCCAATGGTGGATCTAATTTGGATCTTAAGGTCGACATGTTTGGTAGCCTCTTGTATAAATAGATTAGTATGTTGTGGATCTTAGGTGGTAGTTTTGAGGAACAAGAAGATAGAATTGGCATATTGGATCCTAATTCTAATTGTATTGATTGTAACCGGGAAGGCCTTACAACCTAACATGTATGAAGTTTATTAGGAATAACATATGAAATTTTACATTTTCTTTCTCTCTCTCCATGTCTTGTAGTGTTGTTTCCAAGTGTTATTTATGCAAGGTTGGTTCGTAGTTGGGCATTCCTTTGGCCTTGCCTCCATCCTCCCTTGCATCAATTTGTATGTTTTGCAACTGAAAATAGAGTATTTTTCTATTTTTGTTGTGTCCATTGAGCAAAAGACATACACCAGCCCTTCACAAACCTCTTTTGGAATTTTCCATCTTCCCACTTCATATCAAAGACGATGCTAGTTCTCACTTAACAATAAGAATATTTGACCTCCCAAGGGATATTGGCCTCTAAATAAGCCTTTTCTTGCTGATCCAAAGTGGGGTTAATTTTTTCACAATAGAGTTTCTTCTTTCTCCCTAATGTTGTTTCTCATATAGTCTTGAGAAACTTATCCACCAAATAGTCTTTATCATTTTCCATTATTAAGGAAAGCATTCAAGTTTTTCAGCAAAAGGTATAATGGGAGCAATTACATATCAAATTGATCCACCATAAGCCAAGCAACATTTTGACCAATAATGCTAGTAGTATGGTCCATAGTGGCCCAAGCATTCTTTAAGTAGCAATAATTAGCTTTATTTATGTGACCTTTTTTATGAAGAGTGTTGTTTACAATAGATGGAATTCATAATCTTTAACTTGATATTGTCAATCCTTTATGCTAAGGACTCATTATTGCCTCCAAGACCCTTGAATTGCTTAAGAAGATTATTCACATGCTTCTCAAGTTCCTTATTAGCTTTAGGTGCCCTTGTATAATAGAAAACAAGTTGTCCATTAGGAGAAAGAGGTTAGAATAGAGTAATTTCATTTCAACATCATGAGAAGTGTATTCATGCACCTCAATTTGCATAAGAAATAGATATCACCTTGCTTGTGAGTTTTAGAGAATAAGTTACAACTATTTCTTTCAAAGACCATTTGTGAAGTAATGTAACTAAAAGAGAGGACATAAATGGAGTTTCAAATCAAGTGGGAATGATGATAGGACTAAAAAACATGTTTGGAAGTTTCTTGCTTAAGGAAAAAAATAGACAAGGAGAGATTTGGAGAAAATGAAGGCAGCTACCAATGAGAAGTTTGACAAGAAAAATTTTCTAGGTAGATAATTATGACTGAGTATCAAATGTGAAATTCTAAAGTTCTTGTCAAGGTTTTTTAGAGGGGGTGATGGTCTATAATCCTTAGTTTTCATATAATACAACCAAGAAGAGACCAACATGTTTTCTTTTGCCCCATTCAGACCACAAAAGTGTTGGGATTAAGGTGTCTCAACCTTAGAGTCCTAACATGTTGAATTATTTAATTAATTAGTTTATCTAAATTTATTAACTTCCTAAGTTGTCATTCACTTTGTGGGACCTCTTGGTGAAGTGGCATCCTACATGGAAGGTAATGAGATGACATATTCTTATTTTCAAGGAAGTTGGTACCCGCTTGGAAGATACTAAGTTTTGGGAAGATATTGTCATATATTTCCAATTTGAAGTGGAAATTTATTTGGCAATTTCCTATGTTGACTAAAGAGTCTTGGATTACAATTTATATTATGCATTGGAGTTGTATTTCAAAAATTGGCATGTATTGAGGAGTTCACTTTTGAGAAGTGGTGTGAGGTAAGAAAGGCGCCTATTCCTAGTCATAGTAATTTATGTGTTGTACTTACATTGTATTTGGCAATATGACTAGTATGGGTGAGATAGGTGGTTTTTCCTTGGAAGTTGTTATGATCAATGTGTCATATAATTAACAAGTTGTTAACATTATGACACAACTTACCTCTTAAGTTTTGAAGATAGTTTTGGAAACCATGGGAACCTACCTCTTGTGTTGGGCTCTATAGATGTGTTGATGCCTAAGTTGATTTCCAGATGGTGGTTGTGAAGTTGGTCTATAAGTGAGCCTAGAGTTCATGTACTTAATTTTCCTCTTGGATAATTATACTTGCATGGCTTGGATTCATGTTCCTTGGATCTAAGTGGTTTACAAATTTTCCTTAAAAATTTATGTGATGCTCATATATGACAATCCACTATTTTGGGTTAAGCCATTTGGTACTTTTTCAGACTTTAGATTCTTCTAGATGTGAATTGGGCATGGATGTGCATGGGTGTTTTTAAACATAGTGGTTTTGTAGGTTTTACATGGTCAAGAAAAAAACCTTGTGGTTTTGTGGATCTACTAAAGACCTTATGTTTTTGAAACTTTTGAAAGGACTAGGACGCAACACCATTCTTATCAATCAGAGCCATTGGAGTGGTGCTCTCAAATTGACTCACTTGAAGTTCTTTCCTTATAGTCTCTTTGAAATTTGATCTTATCCTAATCTCCATCTTTATTTTCCATTTGAATTCAATGCAAGTCATCTCCATACATGTGCTTCACCATCTCTTTAATTGTCTTAATTAGAGCTTTTTGCTATCTCATCAGGCCATAATTTGCCTATGGCAAAATAGTGACTTTTCACCATTTCTCCACAACATAAATCTCCACTCGTGAAATGGATATCATTTCTCTATTTTGCTACTATAAAATTTGCCTCCTAAGAAATAGAAAAATTTCTCTATTTCTCTTCAGTGGTACCTACCTCCTCTAAAATAGGGAAATTTTGTCATTTTTCCATTTACTATTTAGAACTCAGCAAAATAGAAATATTTTTGTTGTTTCACTACTTACTATTCAAGGGTCATAGAAATAGAGAAATATGGTGAAAGGGTGTCTTATTGTAATGATGTTCACTAGTCATTAGGTCAAGAAAACATTAGTAGCTTCAGCCTGTGGAGGGACTTGATCAAATACAAAAGCTTGGTGATAACTAAAAATGTCTTTGGGAGAAGACCATTCAAGGATACTTAATACTATTTTGACCATTATTTTTTTTCAAAATTTAAGGTTCCAACAAA
Source organism: Chamaecyparis obtusa (assembly GCA_027943335.1). Classification (NCBI taxonomy): domain Eukaryota; kingdom Viridiplantae; phylum Streptophyta; class Pinopsida; order Cupressales; family Cupressaceae; genus Chamaecyparis; species Chamaecyparis obtusa. The sequence goes on from BSBK01001505.1 coordinate 904,873, forward strand.
ACCTATTGAACTGTAGATTTAAACATACATGCTAGAAAATACATTAGTTATAATAAAATCTCTAAATTTTTTGCTTAAAACCTAGCCAAATTTTTATCATGAGATAAGATAGAGATATAAAGGGGCATGAAAAATGCTAAAGAAAAAATGATACATATAATATCTAGCTGAAAATAGGGGGGTTTTAATTCAGGTTGTGTATTGGGAGGGGGTGAAAATAAAGGAGTATAGGAAAATATTTTTTCAAAATAGAGGGATTGTTTAGTATGCCACAAATGCACATTCTATAACCCAAGTTCACTAAGTGAGGCCCCCACATAATCGACATACTTTATCTAGCCATTTTTTGCATGTAATTATAGCATCTTCTCTCCAATTAGGATCCTTGGTCCCAATTTGGGATTGTGCTAGATTGATAAAGCTAACCTGGGTGCACCTCTCCTTGATGATTGGGCCCAAATTGAAATTGCTCAACATTTTTGTTTTTAGTGATAATTTTAAACCCTTGTCAACATCCTTCAAGATTAGCGCCCCAGAATGGTTGGCATAGGTATGAAATCAACCTAACCTTCCTCATTTTAACATCACACTAAATTCAATTCAAGTTCTCAACTATAATTTTTCATTTTCAAGTCCTAAGCAAAGAGATCAAGCATTCAATGCATTGAATAAATTGAGTAATTTTCATATCTATGCATTTGTAAAGGCTTCCATGACCTTCCTATCCTAAAGTCAACATCAAGCATCTTCGTGAACATTTCGACATCAAGAAGGTTTATGAAGTTATGAGGACACCATTTTTCATATCTAGCCTCCATTATATATCAACATTTTCTCAATTACATTTCAATTTATTTCTAATTCAAGGTTAATTTATAAAGTGAGATTTGACTTAGGAAAACCCCTTTCTATAATACAGTTCCCTTCTTTTTTTTGTGCAGGTATAGGTGGTGGATGCATGTAATGAGATATAGTAAAATCAAGAGGAGAGATAAAGTATGCAATTCATTATATATGAAACTACCAAGAGGGGGACAAGCAAGGCACCCCAATCTAGGGATAATTTTGCTTGGGTGCCCCAGTCCCTCTACTTCAACCTAAAATCTAGATTGCAGATTAACTTTATAGTTATGTTTTCTTGATCTACTTTCTATATTTGTCTATCATTTCCTAGGCACCATGTACATGGGAAAAAATTCTTTTGACCCTCTTTGACCTTATATCTTGCATTTCTTAATCATAATTCCATATTCATAGTCCCCCAACAGTGAAGGATTACTAAATTTTCTTAGTGCTTGAGCTATCTTAAGCCGAGTTTCCAATTTAATGGGATTAGTATAAATTGGATTCCTTGTTTTCATGCATTATCTTGTGGATCCTAGTTCACCTTTTAAACATTACAAATATTCAATACAGTATATATATTTGAGGTGATTTAAAATATTGTTAGATAAGTCAAGATGATAAAGGCACTTAGAGATCTTAGGAATTCTATAAATTTAGACGAAACATAGAAGTGATCAAGCTTGCTTAGTTTACTTAAGGTTAAATCCTTTATAATTTATTTATGTGAATTAGTGTTTCATGTCATTAGAGGTTTGATCATATATGAGGTGAGATATTTTAAGATTATTTTGAGAAATATTCCAAGAATCCAATGTCTAGTGAGAGAGGTAATGATAATTATTCCAACTATTTTGTGAATAATTAAGCTGATAGGCTTTGTGTAGGAGCTTTACTCCCAGAAATTATTTTTTAAGGCGAGAAATTTCCAGCCCTTCTCATGTCCTTTTTTTCTGATCATGGACATATATTTGGCTCACACAATGTTTTTGGGTTTTTAGCTGTCTTATTTTTCTTGCCCCATTTTTGTGTTTTTCTTTCTTTCCCTTATCTTAGTTTCAAATTCTTGCTTCTATCTCTATTTTTTAGCTCCTAACCTTATGGATTTTATTTGTTTCTATAATTGTATCATCTACATTTATAAAAGAAAATTATTCATCAAATTTCATTCAAAGTGGAACAAAAATCTCATATTGTAAGATTGCTCTAAAATATTTACATTTGTTCTGCAGATAGTTTCAAAAAAAATAGAGGAATCTAGGTATGGATTAACCATTTATTGTATTGAATGCCCTCTAATATTTTTGGATGATGAGGTTGTAATTCAATTTTGGTTGGTTCGTTCATATATTTCTTATACATTTGCAAGTGGGAAGCATTTTTAAGGATTTGGGATTCTTTTTAGAACTAGGGTTTAATCTTTTTCTGGTAATAAATCTCCTATTGCTCCATAGAAAAATAGAAATCTCTTGTCATTTTCTGTTCTTTAAAATGGATGCTTAATGTGGTTGTTGGATAAAGGATTTTCTTGTTATAGATAGCATAAGATTTTTGAGCCTCTATTTCTCTTATTTTAGGGTTTGTTCAAGTTTGGTGTGATTTGGGATTTTCCTCAATGTTGGTTGTACCATTTTCAAAGACACATGGAACCACATTTATGCTCATAAATCTTGGAGGAAATTTTTAATACTTCTAGGTATTGGCTCAAATGTTTTTTTGTGGCTTGGAAATAATAATTCATATATCATTTATGGGTTTGGGTTTATTATTATATTTCTAGCACAATATTTCCCCTTGAAGGTAGCACCTATCTTGAGAGAGGGTTTTGGAGAAGTTATAAGGACATTTCCTATTTTTTTGAGGTTGAAAGACATACCCTTTTAGGTGCCTACGCATTTTATTCAAATCTGAACCACTTTGAAGAGTTGAAAAAGTATTTGGAATTTCTTATTGTATCTTTGGAGTTTTGAGGGCTTCAAACCCCAATTCGATGAGATTTCTCTATCTAGTTATATGTTAGTGATTTTGGATTGGAATAAGGATTTGGAGATTTCATATGAGCAGCCACAGTCCTATTTAGAGAATTAATTAATAATTTGAAAGTACTCATGTTACTTTATTTCTAGAGGTCATACTTGAATGTAAGATCCAAATTAAATGCCAAAATACCCTAATTTTGTGAACAACAAAATTTATAGTACACATTACATTTATTATCATATTTCATTGACAATATGGTGAATATTGTCCCTCAATTATTTATCAACAAGTGCTTTCAAAGCTTGGTTGTGGATTGATACTTGACATGTAGAATGCTCTTTTTCTTGGAGAAATGTAGTTTTAGTAGTAGTTTGTACACATCTGAAAATGTGTGAATCATAGCAAGTGCATCAAGAATGGAGCTAAAAAAAATTATGTACAAATAATTGAATTTTGGAAAATCTAGATGGATGATCTTTTGGTTCAAATATATCAATACATATCAATATAAGAACAAAATCCATCTGCTATGAATAGCAAAGATTGAGAAAATTTTGATAGGAAAGTGAGAAGCACCATTGTTTTGTGAATCAAGGTGTTTCATTAAAGGATTTTTATTGTTGGACTCATTATTTCCGACTCATCTTTGAAGTTTGGATTTTTTTGAAGATTTATGAAGTCTTAAAATCATGCTTGAGTGTCACCCATATTTATTACTACTCAAACTCTTGGACAGCTTCTATTTTGCCTTTAGTTTTACCATGGTTACCTAATTTGGTCACCCTCATGGGGTGTTAGGAAGCTTGGTTTGAGATGTCATTCAAAACTACTATCATCTTATCAAGAAAAGCTTTGGGATATCCTTTTTTGGCTAAATTCTAGATAGTTGGAGAAAATGATTTACTAAAATTTGTTATGTTTTATCATTGTGAATTTGTTTTTCAGAAAAAGCTAATAAATCGTGAGATGTGTGGATCTATTCTGGATTAAATTAGCAACACAAAAAACCTAAAATAGTAGCTACTCAGGCATGCATTTGGGAACTTTTTTAAACACTTTGTAATGGAAGCAAGCTATTATCTTGATTCATCAAAATATATTTACATACATTTCAAAATGATAGTAAATGCATGTGTTGAGTGATTCAATCTTTCAATTTTTAATTCAAATAAAGTCTTAGATCCTAGCAAAGGATTTTAATTCATGTTGACAATATATTTTTGGTGTTCCTTTCTTTTAAATTCAAATACAAGTGCAAATCCACATAAATGGTAGTATGACATTATTGTTAGTGTTGACTAAATCTAAACTATAAATAATTTAAATCTATTTTAACAATAGTGATTAGAGCAGAAGAAATTTTAAAAAAATAGATATTGTTATCTTGTCATATATTTATCATAAATTATAATTAATGTCTCTTGGATTTTGGCTTTAGATATGAAAGTAATTTGAAAATCTTCAAAATTATACCTGAATTCTCTTGAGTGATTTGTTTTGCTATGTTACCGTTCCGTTCATATAGGATACAATGTCAAAGGAAATTATCTCTACATATTCCAACCAAGGAGGGAGCACAAATACTATGAGTTAGCATTCATTTGTGTTTGAAATTTTCATTTATAATCTTTCAACAAATATATTTAATGCACTCAAAATTGTTCTTATAACTCTATATATAGGCATGTATATGTATGTCTCTATTTTGAAGTCATCTTATGTTACCATTATTATTTGGTATATTCATATGTCATGTATATATCCATATGAATCTATATGTAACTGTCTATGTATGTATATATTCATGTATCAAATATTTTCCAAGATACTATGTCAAAGGAAATGGGCTCTACATAATCCAACCAAGGAGGGAGCATAGATAATGTGCTTTACCATTCATCCATTTATGAAAACTTCATTTATAATCTCTTAAAAAATATATTTAATGCATTCAATTTTTTTCTTATAGCTTTATATATAGGTATGTATGTATATGTCTCTATTTTGGGGTTAGTTTAAGTTATCATTATTATTTAATATATGCATATATTTGTACATGTATACATTCATGGTCTACATTAATTGTATAGTGAGTTAGTTTATTGTCTCTATATGTATACATTCATGTATACAAATAAGCATTAGCTAGCTTGAGGAAAGAACTTACCCTCCATTTTTAAATCTTCCTTATTTCATTGAAGAATTTTGTTGTAGGCCACTAAAATGGAAGCACTCTTAACTACCAATGCAATACACTCCATCAATACTGGATATTTTGTTTCAAATCCAATTCTTCAAATCTTATCCTTCAAGAGGCTAACTATATTTGAAGATAAGGCATATCAATACAAGATTGTGTTGTCTAAAGGAAATCACATTCAATTAGCAATTTTTCCTGAGAGCTCCAATGACCTCTTCTTCTTAGACATGTTTAAAATACAATCTAGAGTAACATTAACAAATTATGTTTGTCAAGCCACAGGAGATTCAAGGTAGGCCTTGACATTTCCATCCTCACTCACATAGTCATTTTTTTATTTTCATATAATAAAGATAGCTAATTGTAACTATTTGTAAGCTTCTTAAATATGACCATAATCATCTTCATCCTAGAAGTCATCCACTAAGACTACCAAATCATCATGACACACAAGTATCTATATAAGTCTCAAGAGGAATAGATATACGAAGAGAAAACAACTGTCTCACCCAACAAAAGCACAAAATTTGGTATTGACCTAACTCATAAGGGAACTTGCACTGCCTAAAAGTATCAGTCGTATTAAGGATTTAAATCCTTATCAAAGAAGGTGGACAATAAAAGGGAGGGTTACAACCCAAAAATAACTGAGACAATTTAATAACCAATGAAATAGTGGGCAGGTTTTTAGCTTTGACATATTGGATAATGAAGGCATAGAAACCCGAATAGTTTGCTTTAATGACTTTGAAAAATTGCACTATGATATGAGTGCAGATAGGAGAAATGTATACCATTTCTAAAGGTTTAATCAAAGAAGAAAACAACAAATACAACAAGCTAAAAAAGTTGCATGGAAATCACTCTTGACCACACATCAATATTTAAATGTTGTCTATTACGAGTGTTCAGTACAACTTTAAGTCAATTAATGAGATTGCAAACATCAAAAACAATACTTAAGTAGATATTATTGGGCTCGTAGTCAGTGGTGGAGAGATCTTTGTGATACAACGAAGGGATGGAACTGAGGTCTTACATAGGAGTCTCAAGTTAGTAGACATGTCATTCTCATCCATTGATGTCAACTTATGGGGGGACATTTTCCTGAAAGAGGGAGACAGATTAAAATCTTTGAAGGCTTCTCAAATGGTTCTTGTCCTTACTATTAGGAATGGGTGTGTTGCTGATTTTAAAGGAAAAGTAATAAATAGTATGTAGTAACAACCATATTAACTATAGAACCTTCCATACTAGAATCTAAAGCCCTATGGTCCAAGGTGGAAGGATAACATATTGACATACCTTCCTTGTCATTATTTTCCACACGGACCAATGGAACAACCAATAGGGTCACAATTGCAACTATTTTTTAACATTTCACAATAATGGCAGAGCCCTTAGAGGCTATAATAAAAGTAACTGTCAAATTCATCAAGCCATATTATTTCTACTACCCAGCATGCCCACTAAATATGAATAGGAAATAATGTAAGAACAAATGTGTTGAAAGTAATGATAAGACATGGTTTTGTTGTAGATGCCAAATGAGCATTGCAGAGTGCAACTACAAGTACCTCTTGCAAGTAAAGCTCCAAGATCATACAAGTTCCATTTGGGATGTCACTTTTGATGAAGTAGCAAGAAAACTACTACACATGTCTGCCAAAGACCTGTACATGTTGTAGTATGATACCCAAGTTGATGCAACTCCTCAAGGCATCATCAATGTTGTGTTTTCCAACTGTTTCATATTTACCCTCTCAATCAGATATGATTTGTACAACTCTAAAGATAGAATTAAAACTACCATCACAAAGGCTAAAAAAGTGAACTTCACAACTAAATGTGAGTCTCTACTTGCTAAAATTTTAGAAATCTCTACTTCCAAATAAAGCTACTACAAACCATCCATCTCCTTGGGTTAGAAGTGTTTAAACAAATTAAAAAAATGAAGTATGGTTGTACTATTTTATTTTAAAATATATGTTTTGGTGGACAATAAAATGCAAATTTCTCTATGGAGTTCTTTGTCAATAATCAAAATATTTATATCTAATTGGCTTGGAGAATACACCTACAAATGCTTATTAAACCTAATATTAAATAATTTGGTTTGACATTTTCAACTATTATTGTACTTTAAAAGATTTGCATTTCTAGTTCAATAATTTTTAGCATTGGAAGAGTGAAAGGCCAGTATTTGTATTCTACATTGAAAACTTGACTTTAATTATGCTTTGAAAGAGTCAAATATTCATTCTTATTTGCAAACCAATAACTTAATGATAACTGCACTTCCAAAATTTGAATTGTGATTAATATCTTAGTAAGAAAAATGTAAAATTAAATTTTATTTTGAATAAAAAGAAAAAAATATAGAAATCCATATTTCTTGAATGATAATGGTGATTTTCCACCTCATTTACCATCTCATAAACAGCTCATGGTCACTGACTCTTCAATTCCCTAATTGGATACAATATCCATTCAATCCCCTGACTTGTGGCATTTCTTCTTTCTTTTTATTGTCAATTTATCTTATTTGTAGGGCCCCTTATTTGCTATGATTTTATTTATTTATTCTTTCACATTCTAACATACACAACTCCTTCTCCTTAGTTTTTGTGGCAACCATATTTTATTTTAGAAGAAAATAAATAGCACCTTTCATAATCTATGAATAGGGGGTCTATTCATGTCTTTTCCCTTCATTGTATCCTATGTTACTTCCCTTCACTACTTCATTTGGCAGTTTCTACAGCCTTATTTTAAAAAAAACACACAAAAAAATCCAGTTTCTACATATTTGCAATCATTCTAAGTCACAAGACAACATTTCTTTGATCTATTTTTCTATACAATTAATGTGTCATGACTTTTCTTCTATTATTTTTTGGAAAAATTTATCTTTTATGTTTTGATGGATGTTCATACCAATTTCCAAAGCTCCCATATTCATGAGCTAGAGGATGATGGCTTTTATTTCAAAATATCCATGTTCTAATGAACTACAATTCTTTGAGACAAACTAATCTTGAGTTTATCAATTCTTGAATGCATCAAAGATTTTGATAGAGAGTTGTAAAATGCATAACATATGAATTTCATGCATAAATCATGTCACTTAAAAGTTTTTTATTAGCAGTTCTTCCAATGTAGCTTAAGTGTTAGAGTAATACAAAATTTAGATGTTAATTTCAAAGTGATTAAGCATATAGTGATTGATAGTTTTTTAGTCTACTCCAAGAGTGTAAATTGTTGTTAGTAGTAGTAAAGTGGATTTTCTTCGTGCGTAAGATAGGGTTGAAGTAGTTTAAATCGAATATAACTTAATTTCTCTATATAACATTTGTAATCAAACAAAGATTTGGACTAAATAACAAAAGTCAGATCTGCATTCTAAAAAATAGAGCATTCCTTTTTTTTTTTCATTTTTCAAGTTTATGGTTGTCATTGTTTTTTTTTCTGTGTTGTTTTTTTTTATGCTATTGATGTTAAAATCTTCAATTTTTATTTTTACCAAAATTTATATTGTTAGAGAGATAATTAAACCCGACATTTCTTCTTGTGGTTTTTTTTTGTGTTCTAATAGTTGCCAATATTTTAGAAAATGCAAATGTTGATATCAATTGTTGAAAGAAAGAAGGCGAATAAGAGATAAAAATCAAATATATTACACTCAACATAAGGAATAAATTTCTACTATGCATCATCTCCAAAGGTTAAAGAAGAATGCATCTATACACACAGAAACAACACTTGACATAACAAAAACCATACTACAAAAAAATAATAAATGACATTTCACACAAACTCAAACCAATACCCTTGGCAATAGTTGTACCTCTACAGTAGAACAAATTAGAATAAATGAATTGAAAAGACAAAAATAGAATGAAGCAATACCATTGTTAGCAAATATAGAGAACATCCATAACTTTATCAACTCACAACACCCAACAATATCTACTCTTATGCGCACTAATATTTTCACAATAGAGTTTTGAGAATCAATGAAACTATTCCAACAATGCATCGATGCATTATCACACATCAAAACATGCATCATATGTAAAGAAATCTATAGTGTAATTTCTATTAGAAAAAATGCTCCAAAAACCATATGTTCTAGATGTTCTGCAAAAAAATTGGTACATCACTTTTCTATAGCAAACAACTTAGTCCCAAGAAAACAACCAAATGTCCTCAAAAACCTCACCCAAGTAGAAGAGATTCTTATTGCTAGAATAACCCCAGTTTTACAAGTGAAACATGCAAGAGGAGGACAATATAGATATAATGGTCACACGATAAGTTTCCCCCAAGATATTTCAAGCATTTCCCATATTTTTCCTAGAAGGTTACAAGATCTTGAAGTTGTGATTATACACCAAAAAAACCTACAAGGAAATAATTATGATTTCTATGTCAATAAAAATAATGTTTTGAATGTACTAAATTACAAAATCCAAAATGTTCCATACTACAACAATGGCAATATTGAGTTTTATGCACTCAACTTATTACTTGAAACAACCACTGATATATCAAACATGTTCCACAACTTGCCAACAAAATGTCAACACACAACTACAACAATAAAACCTAAAACCCCCTTTAATAATGACTTTGACCTACAAAATACATCATCATTCATTCCCAAATTTCCTAATGGACAATGTGAGATGTGAAAACTATTAAGAAAATTATAGGCTTGCAAACCAATGATCCAAACATCGTACCATGGCCTGAAATTAAAAAATAAACTCATCAATTGATGAATACAATACTGAGGGCCTATTAAGCATGGATTTCCCCACACTATTCCCAAATGGAATTTTTGTCTCACTCCAACCAAGAAGAAAACAAGTTCACATGCACAAATACACTTTTCATTTACTGAGGTACTATGATAACAGGTTTGGAAAACATGTAAGATTTTGAATTTTCATTTACAATCAAATTATGAGACACTGTAGCCAATAAATAACTACATTTTTTCTTAAATCAAGCTTACAAGACAAGGTGCCAAACACTATTGAGGCCCTTTGAAAACAACTAAAAAATGTCCTCGACAATCAATTGGCCAATCAACTAATATGATTTTGAACTTCATTAAGAGGCACATGAGCTTATTGGAATAAAAGTTGAATGGACTTAACAACCATGATACACCAACTAGGGACCCCTACACTTTTCTTCACATTTAGCTCAACAAACATGAAATGGGAAAATCTACATGCATTTTTCCCATTAAATACAAACCCAATAATAAAACTCTCAAGAAACATTCACCAAAGATTCACAATCTTATGTGAAGAATCCATAGAAAAAATATTACAAACAAAAGATTATTGGTATAGGTATGAGTGGAAACATCGGGGTTTCGCTCATGTACATGGTTTTCTATGGCTTCTAAATGCACCAAACATGGACATGATCAATTGGAATAACTAATGTGAAATAGATTAGGCAAATAAATTCTTTGACAGATATGTTTCTGCTTGGAATCCACGTAGTCAGGAAAATAGACAAAATAGATCATATCACACCCTTAATGATGAGCCTTTCCTACTAAACAGTACTCAAATAATCTCCATGGATCCTTTGTTAGATTATGAGAAGATATTGAATACTATTCAAAGACATACAAAATTTATAGATCATACATATTTAAGGAAAAAAGGAAAAACTTTAGAATGTCGCTACAAAACTTTGTAGCTAGAAAAATAAACATCTAGCTTAGCATGTGACAACAACCAAAACATATCTTACAATGCCGCAAAAAAATATGATTTCCTCAACATGCACAACCCACAAATGCTTTCAATATAGAGAGATAATGTTGATTGTCAACTTGTCACTTCAAGAAAAGTTGTCCTCAACTACATCTCAAAATACGCATCCAAGGTAGAAAAAAATTGAGAGCTATACTACCATATTAAAGAAAATTGCAGATACAAACCAATCCAATGACAATGCTTCAATAGCATATCAAAAATTCATGATGAGAATAATTTTAGACTATGATATTGGAGTACAAGAGACATGTCATATGCTACAAAAATTATCCCTTGTAAGTTGCAGCCAATCCTTTATTTCTTTAAATGTCAGCAAAAATGTCCTACATTGAATCAACAATTCAGAAAATGAAGAAGAATTGAGAACCACTTATATCCAATCCTACACAGAATGACCCCCTAAATTATAGTCTTTATTGCTTATTCAAATAGCCTAAATGTACTTGTACTCTTCTCAGCGCAAGAAGAATCAATGGTAAAAGAGGAAAACCAATGCAATTTTCAATGTGTACCCCTAATTCAACAGCATTCCAAATGAAAATATAGACAACTTTGAGGCATTTTTATGGAGTGAACTCCTACTCTACAAATACTTTCACCACATCCCAACAGACATTGACATTACAAAAGAAAACATAGTGAAAAATTGGAAATCGCTACAAACAAACAATTACTCACCTTGGCACACTAATAGAATTGCAAACACATGCACAATTGAAGAAAAAGATGGAAGTGACAATGATGATCTCCAAGTTGACCATGGCACAGTCCTATGCAAATGGGAGTTACTATTCCAAATGGGTACCTCCAAAAAATTTAACATAAATGAGCTTGATATGCTTGGCAGACAAGACATTGATCTTAATCACCCATGTAATACAAACAACATTTCCCAAGAACTCAATGAATCTGCTACAAACTTCATATCTAAAGGACAATTGCAAACAAATGGCTTAACTTTCCATTTAGAAATAACACATATAAGCTACCATCTTGCCCCCAAACAACAACTCACATTAGACATCATCATTAAACATCATATGAACCCATTCCAAAAATACCCACTGCACATGATTATCCAAGGGATGGAAGGTACTGGAAATTCATACTTAATTGACTGTATTAGATAAAAAAAAATAAACATGGCAGCATATAATGATAAAAAAATATTTCTTGCACTTGCACCTACAAGAGTTACTTCTTATAACATACAAGTCACAAAAATCCACACATGCCTCTGGATTTTGATAAAAGAAATGCATCCCTTACAAGGCCAATTGTTAACAACTCTCAAATAAGACTTCAAACATATCAAATACATTCTCATAGAATAAATGAGCTTCTTAGGACCAAAACTACTTTTAAAAATAGACCAATGTTTATGTGAGGCATTTCCCCATAACCAACAACAAGCTTTTGGTGGATTGTCCATCATTCTCATTCGTGACTTAGGCAAACTACCACCAATTATAGATAAGAAAATATATGCTTCGCACTCTAGAGCCCTCATAATTTGGCACACATTCACTATTGTAATTACATTGGACACAATTTTCCATCAACAAGGGCAAAGTGACTCCCAAAAACATTTTCTATTGATCCTACAAATTATAAGAAATGTTCAACCACCACAAGATGATTGGGAGACACTCGCGAATCAAACAAACAAAATGTTAACCACCAAAAAAAAAAACTTCGACATAGTCACCCATCTATTTGCTACCAATGACTTTACTAAATTACATAATTAAAAAAAGCTCAAACAATTGAACCTCCCAATTTTAGTTAGTTATGTTCAAATTATTTCACAGAAGCCTACTGATCATAATGAATATGTTCAACTTCAACAAGAGGTCCTTCCCTGCTCCAATTACCCAAGGCAACCATATACAATTGCCATTGGCTATGGCTTGGGTCATAACAATACACAAATCCCAAGGAATCATACTCAAAAAATCTACAATAGACATTAGAAAAAAAAAGAGGAAAGGATTGACATTTGCAACAATATCAAGAGTCATATCTATTGACAGCCTCTGAATAGAGTTTGTGTTCTCTTTTAAAGGATACTACAAGATGGAAAACAACACTTACATAGCTACCAACAAGAAAGAAGAATCGAGCCTACAACTACTATCACCCCTTTAATGAGATCATTGGCCTCGCCAAGGAAAAATATAGACACAAAGGTGACCACACAAAATTTCCTCCACTATTTCAATCAATGCTCTATTGCACCACTATTTTAAACTATGTTATAATCACATTTTCATTTCTCATTTCTTACTACTTCTCAAACTATACTGTAGATACACAATATATCATAATTCAAATAGCTATCATTCTAAGGATTCGAAATAAAAATATTTTCAAGAGCTTTAATTATATGATGAATTTACAGCTCTACTAATAAATCTGGTCACTTCTTCAATCAGTAAGTTTATGCTTTCTCAATCTTCTTCTTGTTTCATTACAATTGTTTCAAAAATTAATCTATATATAATACCCATTGTTTCCGCAGATTATGGCATTCTAAGGTGGATATCATGTAGATTTACAGATGTTTCAAATGAATTTCATTAAGTGCATTACTACATACAAAAATAAAATTTAATTTATTGTTATAAACAATAAACTAAATTAAATAGAAAATTTTGGGTTCATTTCATATTTATGTTTAATTGTGCAAACAATAATATGGAAAAGTGTTTTGTGCATGCCCAAATACAGTAAAAACTAATTGTGACATTGCACCACTAGAAGCTTCAGCTAATTTAATATGAATGTGATGTTCTTTTGCAAATCAAACTAAATCACTTCAATTATTGGGTTGATTTTTTATTTGTTGATCTTATGTACTACCTCTGACAATTTTTGGAGCACTCAAAACTACAACATATGAGGGATTTTCAGAGTTTTATAAAGAGCTCAATCATAAAAATTTCAATTAAGTTTGCAACCTTATCCTTCCTTAAGATTGTACCAATTTTTTGCTAAGTTTGTAATAAATACATACATTTTGATTGACAAATTATTGCCTTACCTTCACAATAATGAATGTTATTTTGTATTCCATTTATCACAAGAATGAATGTTATTTTATGTTTGCAACATTGTAATAAATACATACGTATCGATTTTTTATTTTCTTAAATCTTTATTCAATTTTATATAGTGGATTGTTAAATACATACTTAAATCTACTATCTTCATCTTGTGTGATCAAAAGTATGACATACTTCTATGAGCCGTTACACTTGAGAGAACCCGTAGAAGAAGAAATCTCAAGAAGTGGCTTATAGCTTCCTATTTGTAGTGAGTTTAATGCTCCTCATGATGCTCATCAAATTGGCATAGAGGATTAGTGACTTGACTACTCCAAAATGGAAGATTCAATATGTAAATGAAAAGCTATAGATGAAGCTAAAATGTAAGATCAACAAGCTAGGATGGTAGATTAAGCTAAAATGAATGCAAGCAACTAGTATTCTAAAATGAAGCTACAAGAGCTATACTATTGAAGCAATGCAAGAAAGGAAACTAGGTTAACAATGAAAGATTAAGCTAGAAATGAGGGTAAGCTAAGAAATGAGAGCAACTAAGAATTCAAATTAGAAAAATTAATCTAAGAATGCAAGAGAATGTAAGATGCAAAAGCCTAAGATGATCTACATAAGAACCCTTGAGCCAAGGAAGAGCTTCCTTTTAAAGGAATTGCCTCAAGAACGAAGGGCTAAGATTAAGAGGCAATAGAATGAGTGACTAAGATGAAGAGGAAAAAGAGAGATGTTATGTAGAATAAGAAAAAATAGAAATTTTGAAAGCACAAATCCCTTTTAATTGCTATTTAATCAAGATTTAGTATGTGCACACATGTGAATGTGTTATTTTAATAAAAGTGTAGAAACTTTATATTAAAATCAATATTGTAGCAATTAAATAAATATGCAAGCTCTAGAAATTCGGCCATAGTATAAGCTTGATATAAGATTTTTGATTCAATTATGCAAAGGGGATTTTAAGGGTTACTTTGCATGATGATAAATATGTCTTTGATTTGAGGCAATTTGATCGAAAAGGGGGCTCAAGTTCTACTAGACCAATTTTAGGTGATTACATTTGCCCCTATTTGACTAATATGTGACTGATCTAGTAACACATTGAGTCAAAGAATGATTATTTCAAGGTAGTTGATAGAGATCTAACTCTGAACCTGATTGAACGAAGACCGATGAGAAAGATAAGAGTATCTATCCTGATATGAAGCGATGAGACTGAATATCTATCCAAGGAGATTGAGATAGCTAATCATCTGAGAGACAATACCAGATTGATATGGGTCCTGATGAACTTGATATGCCCTAAGAGATCAAAAAGATGCATGTCTGAGTGAAATGATATGAAGCGATGAGAACAATCTTTCAGAAAGGAGAAGTGGAGAATCTCAACTTGATATGAAGTGATGAAGGTGAGATGCCCTGAGCAATGACTTTTTAGTCTTGATTGACTTGATCAATTTAAGATTTAGTTTACTTACTAGATTTTCATATTAGGAGTTTTAAAAAAGGTTTTCTATATTGTCATGGCCCCTCGGCATCGAGATCTAAATGAGGTACAAGGGGAAAAGATTAGCCTCAAAGATCCAAGAAATGAAGGCAAAGGCAAGCGAGTAGCAATAGCATCAATGGTCAACTACGTTAGAATATTTGACTATGTCACAAAGGATTTCAATTTCAATCCTGAAAATGAATCTGAGATGATGGAAATCAAATGAAGCTTATGAGAGTTCAACACTTGGTGCCCCTAGTAAGGAATTGATCTTGATGTACGTAAGTATTACTCAAATTCATTAGGAGATATTTGTAGTTGAGCACTTCAGAAGAGAGAGAAAGAAGGATAGCTCAAGGGAACCATAATGAAAAGCTAAATGCAGTCCTAGAATGAAATGCATCCAAAGACATGAGAGTAGTCAAGTTATTGATCCTTTAGTCATTAATTTTTCATCATTTGAGCAATTGGGACATCGAGGGTTAGTACAACCTTCACCGGTGCGAGAGCAACTGTGAAAATATGAATACAACCTTATCAGATAAGATGTAGGAAACACATGTAAGCATCAAGGCACAAGAGCTGAGATGACCTAAACATGGTTTCCAAGATAATATTGCAAGATAACACATGTATCAAGGTGCATGCTACCGAGATAACCAGGATTTTGGTCATACGTTACGTGCTCCACACAAGGAACATAAAAGGAGATAATTCCAACCTCACCTAAGTGTCTAAATAAAGAGGTTCAAGGTATGTGTGGCGTTCCAATCATGATGGAGGCTCTTACCATAGACAACCAGTTTATTAGACAGCTTAGGATCATTGAAATCACACCACAAGCAGAAATCAAAGAAAACATTGTTATGCCTCTAGTCATGAATCTCTAGTCAAGAAGACATCATCGAGTGACCTTAGAATACATAGCAAGAAAAATTCAATGATAAAAAATAACAAAAAAGAAAATAGTTCAGGATATCTCAGACATTTCAATTTTCTAAGTTGTAGTATTTCTCTGGGTGTTAAGGAACACCTTTGTGCTTGAACCAAAGTGCAAGTGGGTGATAGATAGTACAAGATTGTATATGTGTTGAGGAACACAGTGATGTATAGATTGGTAGTGTTAAGAAACACTGAGGATTGGGGTGTTGAGAAACACCAAGTAGTGCAAGTGATAAATTGCCCATTGGGAAGGACTGATAAACTGACTTATGTTAAGTGCAAGAGATTGACCACGTGATAAAGCACTGATAGCTTAGATAGGCATGTGATTTCCCCAGAGAGAAAATAAGATTTGAGGATAAGACTAAGACAAGTTCCAACCCATGACGACACAAGGAAATAGAAAGCGAGATAGATGCAGGAAGATTGGTGGAAGCATAAGAGCTTATCCACACATTGATAGATGGAGCGTTGATTACAAGTGATGCATGTTTGCCAAGTTTTCACCACTTGGAGATTGTTTCTATTTTTTTACCAAGGTGTCTCTTTCCAAGTTTTCACCAAGGCATGATTTTTCTTTTTTTCTATTTTTTTTTTATATTTGATTTTTTTGAGGATACATCAAGGTGCTTGTTTCCAGGTTTTCACCAAGATGATCATTTTTTTAGAATATTTTATGCTTTTAAATATTTTTTCAGGACTCTAAAGGATTTTTAAGATTTTCTCACGAGCATAAGTTGTTGTACAGGGAAGTAGAATGTCTAGCTATATAGTTTCTTCAGGTGAAGAGCGTTGAGAGGCTCTTTGAGAAAATCATTGTTTGTAGTAGCCAGCTGATAAACTTTCAAACCAAATGTTGTAAAAGGATTCATCTAGTAGTGTCCAACGTTCAAGATTTTTGAAGCCAGGAAAGGACCATTCGAGTGAGATCCAAAAATACCCTCATAGACCTCTCGTAACATTTTGTCAGATTCCTCAAGTTCTAGACACCTAAAGAGAGTACCGCCTAGTCTTCTTTTGAACAAGTCATTAGCGATGAGTAGATACTGTGATGCACTTCTTGAAATTTTATGAAAGATTTGAGAGTAGCGGGAGGTATTGGAGGTAATGATTGTGTAGACGGTCTGAGGGTCCTATGATGTATTGGTAGGAAAGGGAAGTTCTTCCACCAGAAAGTCATAGCGAAATTGATGTTCTTCAAGTTGTAGCATTGAGGCTAAGGTAACCATGGCATCCACTATATTTTGTCTTATGCATTTAGTAACTATTGGATCATGATGAATACAAAGTATTTCTCTAAGTTATCAACCAGAAGTAGTTTATATGATAGTGTTTTTTTTATCTCTGGTTTAGTATTCATCAAGAACTTGATTGATTTTTAGCTGAGAGTCGCTATAGACATGAAGTTATTTGATTTTCTATGTAATAGCTAGCTTAGATTCATTAGTGGATCTTTGATATTCATCCATATTATTTGTGCAAGAAAAGATTATTGTGTATGCTTGTGGAGCTTTATAGATGTGTGTGAGTGATTTACACCTTCATGAAATAACAAGATTTAAAAGACAATTACACTATTCAAAGCAAACTAATCTAAATAATGCACAATTAATCTAAATATCTCATGGATCTCTAAAATAAAGTGGTAAATGAGGCTCTCAGCTATGATCCTCACTAGTGACACTCTAAAGATGAGAATTAAGCTATATGATATGCAAATTTAGATCTATTCTATCAAATTCTAGCTCTATTTGATGAACAATCTACTATGATCAAAGCAATTTAAGCTAATTAGCAATGACAAATGATAAGTGAGTGATGTGGATGCAAATTGCCAGAGCTTTGCTGCAATTCAAAGATATGGAGTGGATGAATTATGCTTCAAAATGCCTTCAATATATAAGATTTTCCCAAGGGTAGGGGGTAGAGTGAGATAACCATGGTTATGCTTGGGTAAGGTCAATTGGCTTTGCTTTGTCCATAAATGGGGGGACAAGGAGGGGACAATCATTTAAATGGTTTCAAAAGGCTGGACCATCTCAACAAAAGTGAGTGATTTGTGTCCATTTTGTCTCCTTTTTGCTTTGTTGAGAGAAATTAGTATTTATTAATTAATTAAAGTAATTAAATTTAGCCATGAAGGGTAAGATGTTCATTTTGATTTTTCATTTCAACAACTATGTCATTAATTGAATTTAATCAATTTCGTAGTGTTTTTCCCCTTTTCAAGCTTTATTTAATCATTTAATCATTTAATTGAATTTTCCTTTGATTTGAATTGCCTTTGTTCCATTTATTGATTTTTTCGTGCTATTTGATGATTTGATGGCACCTTTTGATTGATTTAAGCCTTTTGCCAATTTTTTGTGTCTACAATAGCTTTATTGAAATAGAATACCAACATCATCACCTTGTTGTGTAAATAAGCCAACAAAGTACATCTTTTATATTAAATGTGAGATAGATTGATCAAGTATCCCATCTTTAGGCACCTCAGAGAGGTTTTCACCATTGGATACATCTTTCATTTTTACTTTTTTAGGATTCGATACTACCACAAAGTGGTTTTCACCATCAGACTACATTTTCTTTTTGCTTTTCTAACTGAGATATTTGATAGCTTCCCCTACCATGTCTCCTCTTATTGCACTGGTGGAAGAAGGGAAAGGTTCAATAGTATTTATGTAAGAGGATATTTTAGGATCATTGTCAAAGCATATGAGTTAGATAGGTTCAGAAGGATTCTAGTGAAGTAGCTCACGATGGATGAGGAATAAAGTCTCAACAGTTTCAAGTGCAAAGACTTCAGTATCGTCCTCATTGTTCATGAATGAATTCAAGAGATCAAGAAAGTTATCTTCCATAGAGTGTTGTTGATCATGAGTTGTACTAGAAGTATCAGAGGAGTTTAGAGGAATATTATGTGAATCTAACTGGGATGACCCATTCCTAGAACTAAGTCCCTCTTGTTACTCTAGAAGTATGTGAATAGGAACCATCTCAATCCTAGACCTTCCTAAGTTCCATGTGGTTGTCATAGGATGAGTTCTTATATACCAATGATTTTCTTTATTAGTTGGAGTGTTATTTTGATTATGAGAAGATGGCCTAGGATCCATAGGGATGATTTACATAGGAAGGTTGAAAGGATCTTCGTTGTTTGCTTGATCTTTAGAATTTGAGCTTTCTCCTCTTTCAAAATTTGTAGAAGTGGCATATCTATGTATGACATCAACCTGAATTTCTATTGTCATATCTGATAATGAGTCCCACTTATATTCATATGAGTCTATTTCACTGTTATGATATTGTCTAATGTAATCGACTAGAGTTATAGTAGGAGGTAGATCTTCATCATCGCTTTCTTCTATCTCAGGAGGTATATTTTTAGCAGTGAGAGCTTGTTTAGTAGAAGTAGCAGTAGAGTAGTCTAGAATAGGCATACACCAAGGCATATCCAAGATATGGGAGACATCAACTAATTGCCCCCAATTAGGATGCATGTGATTAGAGTCAATATTGTGCGTAGAAGTAGTAGTATGAATTTTCTAAGGAGACTGGGTGAGATTTTCTTGATTAAGACCATTTTCTACTAGATCTACAGGTTCTATTGGGTCACTTTCTTGAGGAGCTTGAGATGGTATATAGTGTTCTCCTTGATAGTCTAGATTATAATTTTGGATATGTAAGAGCCTTTCATATGTCACTGGTTGAATTTATGCTTCTTCTTCATCATCTAAGTCCTCATATGTGTGAGTGTTGATGCTAGGTTTGTCAAGCTTATGTTCATGATAGCCAACACTAGTCTTGTCTTTAGGATTTCTAAATTATATATGTAGAGGTTCAAGGAGACCTTTTCCTTTTCCAAGAGGAAATTTTCCATCATATCCCATCTTCTACATAAGTTTGTAGCCCACACCATACTTTTTAGGTGAAATATCAGCATGTTTTAGATCTTGTTCAGATTCTTCTCTCTTGTAGAGTCTTTGTAAGACAACATTGTCTTCCCTTTCTAGCTCTAGGGGGATTTTAGCCTTAACCATTCTAGTACCTTCA
The DNA here is from genome assembly GCA_027943335.1 of Chamaecyparis obtusa. Taxonomy (NCBI): domain Eukaryota; kingdom Viridiplantae; phylum Streptophyta; class Pinopsida; order Cupressales; family Cupressaceae; genus Chamaecyparis; species Chamaecyparis obtusa. The sequence goes on from BSBK01001505.1 coordinate 925,246, forward strand.
TGTCTAATAGGTTTTGTTATAATTGAGGGATATAATCTATCATAAGAATTTGAAGGGAGTTGAAGAGTGTCTACTCAATATTCTCCCATACTAGTATGTCTAACTACTATTATTTTCCCATATTTTGATAGAGTTGTCTTTCATTTTTCTTCTGCTTCTTTAGATTGTGACCCTTCTTTGTTGTGAGGAACCATTTGGTCTGCTTGTTTAGGATTTCTATAGATATATGTTGAGTCCATAGGAATAGTAACCTTAATGTCATCATGAGAGAATTTAATGCATCGATGGTATGTAGAAGGAGTTGATTGCATTGCATGTATCCAAGGATGACCCAGAAGTATGTTATATGTGAAGGGAATATCCAAGACCTAACAAATGACGTCATGCTCAATAGGACCTACTTGAATGGGCAAGACTATCATGACTTTAGAAGAACATTCCTCTTCATCGTATGCTTTGATCATTATTTTGTGTCAAGGATCAATAGAATGCTCTAAGAAATAGAGAGCTTTAACCAAATTGAAAGTGCAGATGTTCAAACCTGTGCCTCCATCTATCAAAATGTGCTTAACTCTATACTTATGAATAGAGACTTCAATATGGAGGAGATAATTATGTGGATGGATGACAGATTTTTCATTGGCTTTAGAGAAAGTTAGATAATGAGTTGAAGTGATATGACCGACCATGGACTAGAGCTTATCAACTCCTAGGTCCTTAGGAACATTAGCCACAAGAAGGGCATGATCAAGGATCTCCCTATGAGCAGGAGATATTTTGAGTAGCTTAAGTATTGAGATCTGAGATGAAGTATGTTGAAGTTGATCAACCAAATTGTAATCATGTGTAGCTGACGAGGTTGTTTCTTTCTTAGGAGTAGAGGAGGAGGATGAACCTTCTCCTAGTAGAGTGACTTTTGCTTGACAGAAGTTTATCGCATTAGATGATTTATCTTTAGCTTTGTTCTTAGTTTTGATAGAATGATCAGAGGATTCAAGCATGTTAATGACATTGTCACTATTAGAGTATGTATAGCCAACTTTATTATCCTTTCCTTAGAGGATTCCCCTTTTTCAAATTTAGGAAAAGGCTCCTTGAAAACCTTATGATCATTATTCACTTGTGGGGGTTCAACCACAATAGTTTCATTATCAATTAGATCCTGGATGAGATTCTTAAGCTTCGTGCATTCATTAGTCTTGTGTCCTTTGTTGCGATGATAATCACAATAGTGGTTCTCATTCCACCATTTAGGCTTTATCTTAGGATCATAAGGTCTTGATTTATCGGGCAAGGTAATGATCTTATTAGTTAAAAGCATCTTCAAAGTGCCTTCAAGCGGTTCTCCAAGAGGAGTGAAGTCTCTCTTAGGCTTGGAGGTCCAATGCCTATCAGTTTTGGAGCATGTAGGATTGTTCTTATTATCTTTCACAACATTAGATAGATTTAAAGATGACTCTTTATGCTTAGCAATGGTAGACACTGAAGTTTTACCCATGATTCTATCAACATCTTTGGTCTTGTTCCATAATTTTTTCTTATCCCTATTACGTTGGTTTTTAGAAGAGGATTTATGCTTTTTAGGTTGAAGATTGATTTCACCCTTACAAACAAGAACATCCTCTATGTGAATAGAAGATTGAACCAATTTATCAAATGAAGCATGAGTTTGCATTTGTAATGCATGATTCATTTAAGGAACCAAAGCACTCATGAATATATTAATATTTTCAGTCTCATGAATTTGTCGAGGATAACATGAGTATAGCTTCCACCATCGTTGAAGGAAAACCACAAAGGACTCACCTTGGTGTCGTTTGATATTGCAAAGATCAAACATAGTGATAGAATATTGGATATTATAGGAGTATTGTTTAATAAATCTATACACTAGCTCTAGTCAAATGATTTAAGAGCAAGAGATAGTTGAGTGAACCATTCCATAGCTTAACCACTAAGACTCCTAGGAAAGAGTCCCACAAGATATGTGGGTTCATGTAAGAATTCTATGCTTAGTGTGCAAGACTCCCTAATATGAACATGAGGATCTCTACTACCATCATACTTTTTGTACTTAGGAAATTCAACCTTTCGAGGAAAAGGGGGCATGTATAGATCTATGTCAAAATAAAATGAGCATATAGCCTCAAGAGAAAAGGATGTGCTTGGTTGTTCCTTTTCCTTTTCTAAGCGTAGAAGTTTTTTCATCATATCTTCCATATTTTTCTTCATAATTTCCATTTTAGATAGTTCTTCTTTCTTTATCAGGTTGTCAACATCAAAGTTGCGAGGTAGTTTGACTCCTTGTGAAGCCAAGTGTAAGAAGTATTTGTCTTTCTCTTGATTCAGGGTCAATTTCATAGGTCTTTGAAAGTGTCCATCTTGTTGAAATTGCAAGATATCTTCCTTAGTTATTTCATTATCTGAATCACCACCTTGTGAACCATGTGATCCAAGTCTAGTATGTTGAGAACTATTTTGTGAGCCATATCTAGAATTGTGATGTTCTTGGTTTTCTTGTCCAAAATGCTTTTCACCCAATTGTTATTCCTCAATCCTTTTGTTTCCTCCTTCCATGATTGAGTGTAAGAAACACTATGTGCCAATCGAGGAGAGGATAGAGTATATTCATTAGAGATATTAGCAAACAGTTTAAAACCCCAAGGTATAGGATCTCCTTTAAATGATTTGTCAAAAGTAGCTTCGTGTTTCTTTCCTTCGCGGATCTGAGATCTAGTTATGACTGACATGAAAGAATATTGTATAAAGCCGAATAGGATGACTTGGGATGACTTGATTTTCAAGCTAGGTAAGAAAACTTGTTCACTTGTCTTAAGAATAAAGTGTAAGGGAGATAGAAAATATAATTTGCCACAAAATGTCCAAGCTAGAGGTAGATCCCTGTGTATGACACTTATGAACAAGAAAAGATAGGATAGAGCATCCAAGAGAGATAATCAATAAGATGATGGACAAGTGAACATTTTACTAGCCAAGAATGTAGTCAAGAGATCAAAGTAATCTTTTCTAGCTAGAGGCAATTCCTAACATGCTAGAATATACCAAATAACAAGATGAGCCAAGGATAACAAAGGGGAAGAAATGTTGACAATGTTTGAGCTTAGTCCAAAAGTTTGATTTCAAAGGATTGCAAAGGTTGATTGACAATATTAGATCATTTCCTAGACCAAGTTTAATTTGAAAGAAAGTAGTGTGAGCAAGAAAAACTACCTAAGGTCAAGAGGGAAGTGTTTCAACCTTTTCCCACAACTTGATACTCCTTCGCCTCACACAAAGTGATGTTGGCTTTGTCATGGATTTGCATCCAAGGGAGTACATATGGTGAGTAATCTTGGGGTGATCTGGGTAAGTCCACTTGGATAAATCCTTGCACAAAGGAAGTCACATGGACAAAATCTTAGCCTCTAAGTCCTAAGGTATTTAGTAAGAATCTTCATTCATGACTATCCCTTGTAGTTTCACAAGCGAAATTAAGGCCTATAGCCCTACAAGCACCCAAAATGCATAGTTTTGCAAGTAATATTTAGACCTCTTAGCCCTATAGAAAGTGAATGTACTCCTCTTGTATTCTTGCAAACACGATTGAGACCAAGAAGGCCCTACAGACACCTAGTCAAGTGTAGTCTTGCTTAGCAAGATTGAGGAAACTAGGCCCTACACATGAAGAAGCATTAGAAGTAGAAAGTAGCCAAGTCTTCCCTCTCTTTAGATTGAAAGAATATTTTGATTATAGTGAGATGGAGTTAGCCGGGTTCGCTTGTTTCCCACTTGGGTCGTTCCCAAAAGATTGCTCTCTTGGCAGACCCTCTAAAGGTAAATGCAAGAAAGGAAATGGATAGCTAGTGGAGGTCTAGATTTTTTATTTTCCATTAAGAAAAGAGCATACTTTTGATGCAGGAGCATCCTAGGTGTAAGAGCAATCTTGCATCACCCAAAAATATTTTTGGTTTTCTTTTCAATAAGGGCTATCTTGTGCAGAGCTTCTATTTATGGAAACTTGCTATTTTTAGTAAGTTGGCCATACAATCTCGGAATGTTCTAATTTCACAGTTGGAGGTTCATCTTAGTCATTTCAGCCTACCAGTTGAGTTTCATTGCCACACCATCTGTATTGGTGAAGTTATTGAGGTTTTTGGGTATGAAATCTTTCAGGTCAATTTTGAAGGCCTTAGAGGCTCCGGATCGGGATCAACCCCAAGCTAATTGGCGCTTGTGCATGTCAGGCACTGTAGATCTTGTCTTGGTGTTTTCGAAAAGTGGTTACAATAGAAAAATGGAGCTACGGTTAAAAATTTATGGCCTCCGAAAGTTGGGTTACCTAAAAACATATTTTGTATTTTCTTTGAGCCGACCCTATTGTAATAATTGTAAAAATAAAATAATTCCATGTTTAGTCAGCCTAAAAGGCTAAATTTCTAGAACCTTATCGGGCAGTGAAAATTGCCTATATAAGGAAGGCCCGTAGTGTTATCTTAGGTAGTTCGGGACAGTTATGGGTAGTAGATCTGGGTATTGATTCAAGGCTTTTTCCTATAGAATATTGTAAGGGAATGCCCATGTGGCTTTGCATATTGTAATTCTAAAAGTTTGTAATTCCACATTTGTGGAGATAATAAGAAGCCCATTTTCTGTTCTTGCAAATTGTTGGTGTTTCTCTATTTCTATTATGTGTTTGTGGTATTAAGGGGAGCACCATTCATCAAGTGGTATCAGAGCAGGAGTTCCTAAGTGTGTAAATAGATTGCCGATTGTGAGGTAGTTTGTACCAGGACTGTGGGTTAGGGTTCTGTGTAAATAGATCACTGACTGTGATGCAATTTGCACCAAGACCGTGGTTAGGGTTTCAGCACGCATCGCGAAAATGCCTCCACGAAGGGAACATGGCAGAAGAGTTGGTGTTGTAACACCTGAGGTTAGGGAACTACAGAGACAAGTGTGAGCATTGCAAGAGGATATTTTTAGAGGAATGAATCTTAATGTCAGAGATGAAAGCGAGGATGAAGCTGAAGAAGGAAATTCTAAACAAGGAGAACTCAAAGTTTTGAATCAAGAAGAAGAAAGACTTTTTTGAGCCATTTTGAAGATCGGGAAGAGACCTAAGATTGAGGTCCTGACATTTTCTATAAATCTTAACCCAGAAGAATTGATCGACTGGATTAATGAATGTGAAGAATATTTTGAGTATGAAGATATTGAGGATCCTGATCGGGTCAAGTTTGCGAAGGCTAGACTGAAGGGCCATTCGAAGATATGGTGGCAAGAAATTCAGTTAGAGCGAAATCGAAGAGGAAAGGATAAAATCACAAGATGGGAGCGGATTGTGGATAAATTGAAGCAACAATTCATCCCTGTTGATTATGAGCTTGACCTACTAAAGAAAATGCAAAGTTTGAAGCAAGCAAGAAGATCTGTTCAAGAGTATACAAAGGAGTTCTATCGAATCCTCATCATAACAGGCCATGCTGAAACTAACAAGGAGAAAGTTGTTTGTTACCTTAATGGGTTAAGGCCGAGCATTCAAGAAGAATTGAATCTGGTTTGAATGAACAGTATTGAAGAGGCATACTAGTTTACCCTAAAAGTAGAGGAAAAGTTGAACAATAAGTTTGAGAGCAGACAAAGCGGAAGAGGTCGGGATGGAAGATCTAGTGGACAATCATATGGAGATCAAAATGAAGATCTGAAAAAGTAGGATGAGGCTAGTAATAGTCAAAGAGGAGATAATTTCAATTGTTTCCATGATCAGAATAATAGAGATTAGAGAGGAAGAGGAAGAGGAAGAGGATTTGGAAGAGGAGGCTTCCATGGAACATGTTTTCACTGTGGAGAAGAAGTTCATAGGGCATTTGAATGTCCTCAATGCCAAGGAAGGATAGATAGGAGGAATGAAGGCCAGGTCAGAGTTGCACATGTAGATGAAGATGCCAGATCATCAAATTCTGAAGATGTTGAAAGAGGAGAAAAGCTGATCAACAGAAGAGTCCTGCTAAGTGGTGAGAATGAACCTGAACAAAGGAGGAGCATGTTTCACACTAGGTGCAAGTGTGAGGGTAAGTGTTGTGATGTGATTATTGATAGTGGCAGTACTGATAATTTGGTGTCAGAAGAGATGGTGACAAAGTTGCAACTCAAGAGGCAGAAACATCCACATCCATATCGGATTGCCTGGGTGCAGGATGACCACAAGGTCATGGTCAGTGAACAGTGCCTAGTGAAGTTCAAGATCGACAGGTACCAAGATGAGGTACTATGTGACATCATATCTATGGATGCATGTCATATATTGTTGGGTAGACCTTGGCAGTTTGACAGGTGTGTTGTACATTATGGTCGTGTGAATACCTATTCCCTGATAAAGGATGGAGTGCGACATAAGCTAAAACCATTGAAGGAAACAGAAGAAAAGGTATGTGGTAATGCAAGAATAACTTTTGTTGATAGAGGAAATTTCTTAGATGGTATGTGGCATGAGCATATGTGTTTTACCTTAATTCCAAAGGCTAGGAAAGAGGAAGTAGATGTACCTATAGAAGTTGCAAAATTATTGAATGAGTGTCAGGATATTGTATCCGATAATGTGCTTGATGGATTACCACCAGTAAGAAAGATCAGTCATCAGATGGACTTGATTCTAGGAGCCAATTTGCCAAATAAGGTAGCACACGAAATGACACTAGCAAAAAGTGAAGAGTTGAAGACAAATTTGAAGTTTAATGCATTTCTGGAAGTAGTCTTAGAAATGCATCTGAGTTGAGAAAGATAGATAAAGGAGAAATAAGTAGTGCTAAAGCTGAGGATTTTGCAGAACATTTGAAGAACATCCATGAGGAGGTGAGGAAGCACATTACCAAGATGAATGCACAATATAAGGCTAAGGAAGATGAGAAAAGGAGGCTTAAGGAATTTCAAGTTGGAGATGAAGTCATGGTTCATTTGTGGAAGGAGCGATTTCCAGTTGGTACATATAACAAGCTAAAAATGAAGAAGTTTGGGCTATGTAAGATACTGAAGAAGCATGATTCAGGAAATGCATATGAGGTCGAGTTGCCTACTGAGCTAAATATTTCACCATTATTTAATGTTTCAGATCTGACAGAGTATCATGAAGGAGGTGTTGAGATGAGGTTATAGCAGCACAATGGAGTATTCTAGCAACCAGTTCAGATATCAAGGAGATTGAAGACATATTGGATAGTCGTGTTGGCAGAAGCACAAGGAACAAGACATATGAAGAGTATTTGGTCAAACGGAAAGGATGACTTGTTGAAAATTCATCATGGCTAACAAAGGAGGAGGTTAACCGTCTTGGCTTTTCTCTGCACACTTGAGTCATGACAGGGTCACTTCTTAAATTACCTCAAGTGTCTGATGCAGGAGCATCCTGGGTGTAAGAGCAATCTTGCATCACTCAAAAATATTTTTGGTTTTCTTTTCAATAAGGGCTATCTTGTGCAAAGCTTCTATTTATGGAAACTTGCTATTTTTAGTAAGTTGGTCATACGATCTCAGAATGTTCTGATTTCACAATTGGAGGTTCATCTTAGTCATTTCAGCCTATTAGTTGAGTTTCATTGCCACATCATCTGTATTGGTGAAGTTATTGAGGTTTTTGGGTATGAAATCTTTCAAGTCAATTTTGAAAGCCTTAGAGGCTCTGGATCATGATTGACCCCTGATTGACTGGCGCTTGCGCATGTCAAGCATTGTAGATCTTGTCTTGGCATTTCCAAAAAGTGGCTACAATAGAAAAATGAAGCTATGGTTAAAAAGTTATGGCCTTCGAAAGTTGGGTTACCTAAAAACATATTTTGTATTTTCTTTGAGCCGACCTTATTGTAATAATTGTAAAAATAAAATAATTCCATGTTTAGTCGGCCTAAAAGGCTAAATTTTTGGAACCTTCTCGAGCGGTGGAAATTGCCTATATAAGGAAGGCCCATAGTGTTATCTTAGGCAATTCGGGATAGTTCTGGGTAGTAGATCTGGGTATTGATTTGAAGCTTTGTCCTATAGAATATTGTAAGGGAATGCCCATGTGGCTTTTCATATTGTAATTTTGAAAGTTTGTAATTCCACATTTGTGGAGATAATAAGAAGCCCATTTTCTGTTCTTGCAAATTGTTGTTGTTTCTCTGTTTCTGTTATGTGTATGTGGTATTAAGGGGAGCACCCTTCATCAACTCTTCTTCTCCATTGTCTCCCAAACACATCAAGAACATGTTCATTTACCCAAGACTCTTTGCAAGTGATCAACTAAGTAGGTCAAGATTTTTGATTTTCCAAAAGGAAAAGAGCACACTCTCCTACTACTCAACCAATCACAAGATAAGAATCCCTCTAATCAAGTTAGGTGCCTAGAAAACCAAATGTAAGAAAACACAATATTGATTTGTATCTCCAAGGAAACCTACAAGACAAATAGCATTAGTAGTTTCAAGATTGAGTCTTTGACAAGCATCCTGCATCACAAAGCATTAGTAGTCATGAAAGTGTTGATCTCTTTGGCAAGCAAATCCTACAAAACCAAAAGTTAGGGCACATAATATATGCAAAATAAAAGAAACAACCCTACAAGATCACTTGTTAGTTGTTTTTTAGGAAACTAGAAAATCCAAATATGCTAGAAAGAACAAGAAAACTCATCTAAAAACTCATACTGTGATAGCAACTGAATTTGGATGACACTTCACAGTCTGTCAGAAATCCCATAAAGAGACCAAGCGATATTTCAGGCCCAGACAATAGACTACAGAGAAGCAAAATGATATTTCTCTAGGAAGGAGATGATATTTCCCAAAAAAGCAGGATGATATTATAGAAACTTAGGAATTTCATTTGGTAGTATATTGGAATGTCTCCTAGGTGTAGTGTCAAGTGTTGTACAATTCTCTAGCCTACAAAAACAAAATGATGAACCCGCGACACCAAAAAAATTGAAAATGCAAGAAATGGAGCTAAATTTGAATGTCTATCCCCTTGGTGGGCACCAAAAATGTGTGATCAAAAGTATAACATACTTTTGTGAGCCATTACACTTGAGGTAACTCATGGAAGAGGAAATCTCAAGAAGCGACTCATAGCTTCCTAGTTGAAGCGAGTTTAATCCTCCTCGTGATGTTCATCAAATTGGCATAGAGGATTAGTGACTTGACTAATCCAAAATGGAAGATTCAATATGTAAATGAAAAGCTATAGATGAAGCCAAAATGCAAGATCAAAAAGATAGGATGGGAGATTAAGATAAAATGAATGCAAGCAACTAGTATTCTAAAATGAAGATGCAAGAGCTATACTATTGAAGAAATGCAAGAAAGGAAACTAGGTTAACAATGCAAGATTAAGCTAGAAATGAGGCTAAGCTAATAAATGAGAGCAACTAAGAATTAAAATTATAAATATTAATCTAAGAATGCAAGAGAATGTAAGATGCAAAAGCCTAAGATGATCTAGATAGGAACCTTTGATCCAAGGAAGAGCTTCCTTTTAAAGGAATTGCCTCAAGAATGAAGGGCTAAGATTAAGAGGCAATAGAATGACTGACTAAGATGAAGAGGCAAAAGGAGATACAAGGAGATGAAAGGTTAGGTAGAGATGAGTGGTGACAATTAAGAGGAAAAAGAGAGATGTTAGGTATAATAAGACAAAATAGTAATTTTGAAAGCACAAATCCCTTTTAATTGCTAATTAATCAAGATTAAGTATGTGCAAACATGTGAATGTGTTCTTTTAATAAAAGTCTAGAAAATTTATATTAAAATCAATATTATAGAAATTAAGTAAATATGCAAGATCTAGAAATTAGGCTATAGTATAAGCTTGATATAAGATGATCTAGATAGGAACTCTTGAGCTAAGGAAGAGCTTCATTTTAAAGGAATTGCCTCAAGAACGGAAGGATAAGATTAAGAGGCAATAGAATGAGTGACTAAGGTGAAGAGGCAAAATGAAATGCAAGGAGATGCAAGGTTAGGTAGAGATGAGTGGTGAGGATTAAGAGGCAAAAGAGAGATGTTAGGTAGAATAAGATAAAATATCAATGTTGAAAGCACAAGTCCCTTTTAATTGCTAATTAATCAAGATTAAGTATGTGCACACATGTGAATGTGTTATTTTAATAAAAGTGTAGAAACTTTATATTAAAAGCAATAATATAGAAATTAAATAAATATGCAAGCTCTAGAAATTAGGCCATAGTATAAGCTTGATATAAGATTTTTTATTTAATTATGCAAAGGGGATTTTGAGGGTTACTTTGCATAATGATAAATATGTCTTTGATTTGAGGCAATTTGATCGAAAAGAGGGCTCAAGTTCTACTAGACCAATTTTAGGTGATTACACATCTTTGTTGATATACTACATGAATTATTATTTCAACATCGTGACAATAACTATTATTAAATAGGATATAATATCTAATTATTATATTCTCCCTCAAAATTGTAGGAGTTGAAGATTAGCTCAACACCCCAAGATCACCTGCAAAAACAAAGATAACCTTCCAAAAGTTAGTATGCAATAAATGAGCTTACTTGATATTAATATCAATGAGATATTATCTTTTGAACTATCAGACAAAGCGTACAACATGGTCTTCCTTATATGGGCAAGGTGAGAGATAAGGTTAGATAAGATGATGGCATGTTTCTTAATTATATAACGTGATTTAACTAATTTAAATAAATATTAAATGACCTAGGAGAAAAGGTAAATAGATTCCAAAAAGATAAGATATAATTAAAAACTGAGACTTCTAGAACCTAAGTAAAGTTAACATTTGAATAGGACTCACAAGTCAACAATTAGGTAGAATACCTTATTCACACCAACACCTCCACTTAGATGCAACTTATAGAGGAAAAAATAAATTCAAATGATGTAAGGATGCAAGGTTGGGTCTTGTCGACGAGGCCATTTTAGATACCCATTTACAAAATATATCTTACAAATAAAAAAATAATGAGAAAAATCATGTGTGAAAAGGATCCTATTCAAAAGAGGGATTACAAAAGGCAATCATGTATAGGTGATGAAATGAGTGATGAATGAATGATTCATCAATACACACAAGGACTACATCCATCACAAAGATGTAATTGATAAACCCCCCATGGGAGGGAAAGATAGAGATTGTTTAGCCCCATATGATTTTTAATCTTCTACAAAAATGGTAACTGTCTAAAGATTTAACTTATCCCAATTTTATAAACAATGTGTCTCAATTTTGTAAGAAACAAAATCAAGTGCAAATATAGAAATGCTTCCCATTTTGGGTAGGAAATGGCATGAAGAAGCATCAAGATATATGATGGTGTCTCTAAAACTACTCATATCTCACCTTGTCCATGAAGGATGATGATACCACAATAAAATTAAGAAAATGTCTAGTCAAAGAAGAAGGTGACAAACCAGGATTATGTAGAAACTAATGTTGAACAATCTCCAACTAAAAATATGGTTTTGACAACAATTGTGCAATGAGTGTCATCAAAGAGTAGAGATAAACCTTGATAAAAAAGACAATGATGGCCCTACTCAATTAGAATGATTTAAGCCTCAATCAATAACTCTGGACAAGGAATTGATGGTGTTTAGGTACAACATTTTTCTAAGATGGGGAAGAAGGAGCCTCTAAAGTATCCTCATACCCATATTCTGAAGATTTTTAAAGTACTTCAAAGAATCAAATTCTTAAATAATATCATAGTCATTAGACATTCTTTTTGAAAAATGAAGAGACATGAGACAGTCTAAAACAAAATCATTTTGGAATAAACGAGTATTAGCATCTCCATATATCCCTCTTGGATTTTAGTCCAAAGCACATGAGAACACTCAAAATAAAGAATCAACTTCAAGATATTGTCATCAACATGCATTGTAATAAGTTCAAAGGCAACAATGCCAAAAAATATTCCTGCATGGTAGAAACCCTTACGCATCTCAATATCGACGACTTTGATGCCCTAGCCTCTGGTAGATAGAGAACCAGCTGAGTTTTGAGAATGTCTAGGGTTCGAATCTGGACGGTGACCAAAAGCGCTATAGATTCATTTGTTTTATTTTCATAATAGCTGGAGTATAGAGCTTTGTTGGGGTAGTGTACCAAAGTGAGAAGTGTTTACCTTCTACCATTTTGTGTTGTTGTGATACACCGAGAAGAGAAATCTAAGAGAAATACATCAGCTCTTGACGGCTCTGATGCCCTAGCCTCTGGTAGATAAAGAACCAGCTGATGGGCTTTTCGGGGATGCCTTGCATCGGCTCATCTACACCCGACGGCTTCGATGCCTTGCATCCATCCATTTGGATGCCCTAGCATGATGCCCTGCATCCATTCTTGCATGGTAGAAACCCTAACTCCCAACTGTAGGTGAATTTTGGAGGTTAAAACTTTGGTGTCCGAAACAAGTGAAGGAAATTTCAGCGCCCGAAACAAGTAAAGGAAATTTCAGAGTGCGACAAGTCTGAAATCTTAAAAAGTCCAAAACAAGTGGGTTGGTGAAATCCTCTCTACCAATCTGCATTCATTCAATGAGTATCTCATGGGATCAATGGGAGAAAGAAAATGACTGGGAGCTTCATGTCGTATTGTCATATTGATTGTGAGATTGATACCCAGCTAGAAAAATACTTGAGAAGGGCAGAGAAAAAGAGGATGTTAACTGTCTCTGCAAGAAAGACTGATTCGAAGCTTCAAGTCATGTTGTCAGAAATCACAGGTTGTCATCCAGAAATAATTTCTAACAGAACAACTCCAAAGCTAAATACGTCACTTTTTTTTGTCAATCGATCAAGAGTGTAATACCTACATATTTAAATAAGTAAAAAGAGGGTCTAGGGTTTGAATCTGGATGGTTTCAGAGACTCTGTATGGCCCAGTTGTGCATTAGGTAGCTGTTGGCAATGCTCCATTTGTTAAGGCCAAGCAAGTACATGACAAATTTTTAACACCCATCAAAGTCCCATGGCGGTTTTCAAAAAATTTGGATGAGACTGAGTTTTGAGAATGTCTAGGGTTCAAATCTGAAAGGTGACCAAAAGCATTGCAGATTAGTTTGTTTTATTTTCATAATAGCTGGAGTTCAGAGCTTTGCTGGGGCAGCATACCAAAGTGAGAGGAGTTTCAGAAATTTCGGTGCCCGGAACAAGTAAAGGAAATTTCAGAGTGTGACAAGTCTGAAACAAGTGGGTTGGTGAAATCCTCTCCACTAATCATGGCTAAGGTGAGATATCTAGGACCCCTGAGAAATCCTCACTGCCAATCATGGTCAAGGCGAGATTTACACCCCAACAGTCACAGGCTTTCAACGAGGAATTGTCCCTCTCTTCGAGAGAATGGACTTCAAGAATGTAAATTCTGAGGGAATAGAGTTTAGGAACCAAGATTAGGCAGATTCAATGAGAAGACTTTTATAAGACACAAGAACGGTCCTCATGACTGGATGGGTCGAAAACACCAGAACAAAAAAGTAGGGGAAGCTCTCAAGAATTCAAATTTTTATCAAACCCATAATAAATGGTCATTTTCGGATCTTTCAAAGATTGGGCTAGTTGAAAGAAGTCGAAGGATGTCTCCCATTAATCCCAATCTCATTCCAATCTTCCCAACCACCTCTTTGGGAAGACCGTTCAAACCTCCTCTTCCTAAAAAAGCTCGGTTAGGAATTCATTGGGACATACACAAAAGAAGAAACGCATTGCTTAGATTTCACAAGATCCCAAGAATTCCTAAGAGTGACCAAGGTGCCCCCAAAGCTCTTCCCAAAAAATGGAAGTTGATTCAGGACAACCGCTAGAAGAAAATCCTCTCTACAAATCTTCAAACAACTCTCTCCTCAAATCTAAACTCAAAGAGGACTCAGAGCGACTTTGCAACTCAAGATATCTCTCCTCAGCCTTCTGTGAAGGAGGTAATTTTACCAAGAGAACAGGTACCTTCTATTACTTTCTCTGATGAAACATTCAAACAAAAGAATCTTTTCCTCTTACAACATGCAATTATTTGCAAATTCTAGAATACTAATTTGTCTTACACTAATTTCTATACCTGGGCATCTGCAAATTGGCTTAATATCACATAGATTGACTCTCTAGACAAGGAACTAGGATACTTCCTAGTCACATTCCAAGACAAGCCCAACAGAGACAATATTTTCAAAACAAAGGGATGGTTTCACAAATATTATGGCCTCCACATGAAACAATGGAGTCCAAATTTTGACAGTGAGAAAAATATCATCAAGTTTATCCCTATGTGGATCTCTCTATAGAACCTTCCCATGGAATACAGGGACAAGAACATTATTCACATTTTAGCTAACAAATTAGGAATCTATCTCAAACATCACTTAGATAGGACCATAGCCTCTACCATGATATGTCTGCTCATGATTCTTGAGAAAGAGTTTCCTAAATCTATTAAAATCATATCAAAATACGAAACTTGGATTCAGATCATCTCATATGATCTTCGCAAGTTTCCACCTCTACAACAGGACAGCTAGGGAAAGGTGGGTGAGGCAGATCAAGATATGCTCCAAATGCGAAATGATACTCATCAACCATCTTCATCAGATCTTCTTTCAAAGGTTGGAGAGCAGGCTTCTATGGTCTGTAATACAGGTCTAAAGGGTCCGGATAGATCCACAGAAAGCCTGAAATGGTTTATATGGCTCTTAGGTTGGAACATTAATAGGTATTTGAGTCACCAATACTATTCTCACTCATATCTATTACCTTCATCCCATGCAAAGCTGGTAAATCACCTAGTTTCACAACCAGCTCTAACATCAGCAGACATTGGGCATCCACCTAAGGCAGGGATCAGACAAAGTTTCTTCTCCTCGCATACAACATCTCTAAAAATGGTACTGGGGAACAAATGGCTAGTAGATAATTCTAATCCCTTTCCAATAGAGAGTGCCTTGATTAAATTTGTTCCTAGATTCAACTACGAGATCATGGAACAATTAATATCTCATTGGGTTATGGATGTCCAATTGGAAATGATAGAGAAAATAGCAAATCAAGTGTTGAAGGAAGATGTAGCATTCAACACATCTTAGGATAGCAAATTAGTAAAAGAAATGATTCTAGAGGGCTCTTCATCACCAACAACAAAGGATGACATTCTCAAAATAAGGCTATGTGATTTGAGGGCCTCGGCAAAGGCTAATGCCTCTCCATGCCCCTTAACATAAACCCACAAGTCTTAGAGACTTCTCAAACCTCAAATACCTATTCATCCAACTCAAATTCGAGGTGCAAAAAGTCCTCCAAACTCAGAAACAGAGAACAAAAAGATTTGAAGAAATCCTCTCCTCTAGAACAAGGAAAACCTTCAAAAAGAAATAAAATCAAAGGAGGCATTATCTCTCTCAAACCTTTAAAACACAAAGCTTAGATAACATGTTCAGAGAATTTCCTAATAGATCAATCTTTGGATATCCAAACAGAGGAAGAGGACCCGATTTCACCAAGGTTGCAGGCACTATATGATCTTTTTAGCAGTTCAGCTAAAGATTTGCCCTCAGATAAACTACATCCATCCTCCTTTGTGGCAAGACTCTTAGAAGAAGATTATGTGGAAGATGAAGAGAGATTGATGGATATTAAAGCGTCAATAGAATCCAATGAATTTGGCAAGAAAGATTCTTTGGCTCCTCTTATGGAAATTGGAACAGATGGTGTCTCTAGCTCTACCACTGACAAGGTTACCAATAACCTAGGCATTCAAAAATCCATACAAAATAGTGAATTGGATTATGGAGTGATTAATAAAAAAGGGAGAGGAAGAAAATCGTCATCTATTCTTACAGAGGAAGATGGGGAAGATTATGACCAAACCAAAATCACCACATACCTAAACGTAGGGAAGGGGAAGTTCCTTCCCAAGTTCCAATGAGAATCATTTCATGGAATGTTAGGGGACTCAATGCCCTAACAAGCATCGGTTGGTGAAATGTTGCATAATAACATCCAAAGCAGAGGTAGTTCTACTTCAAGAAACTAAAATGAGTAAGGAGGAATTATCCAATTTCACAATGTTGATAGGAGATTGGAAAGCTACAGGAGTTGAGTTGATTGGATCCTCAGGGGGGATAGCGATATTATGGAACACAAGGTTTTCTTCTTACATTCCCTTAGAAAGTAGTTCAAACTAGATGGGGGGGAATATTGCAAGCACCCGATCAAACCTTAGTATATAAATTGTGAATGTTTATGGTCCCATTTCAACTAGAAAGAAAATGGAGGTTTGGGAGGAAATCTCCAACTACTTTGCAACCTGGCCGGAAGGTAACTTCATAGTGGGAGGTGACTTCAATGCTATTATTCATCCCTCCAATAAATTGGGTGGTTCTCTCAGAATTTCTCAATCTCAGATAGATTTCAAAGACTGGTTACAAAGGGATAACTTAATGGAAATTGAGTTGGAGAATGGTCCTTATACTTGGTCAAATAGAAGGCTTGGTATCAGTAACATCTCTAAAAAGTTGGATCATTTCCTTTTCAGAGGAGATCTCAAAAATTCCCTTTCGACTTAAAGGCATCTATATCTCCCACCTCATGTTCTGATCACTTTCACATCCAACTAAATATTCTGGAGGGAAACAAACCTCAATGATGCCCCTTTAAATTTGAAAATATGTGGCTCAAGGAAGAGAAGTTTGTAGACTTGATAGCTGAGTGGTAGTCGGAGTTCAAAGTGGAAGGTTCTAAGCTATTCTGCTTTGTGTCCAGATTGAAATATATTAAACATAATCTTATCATTTGGAACAGAACTCACTTCAAGAACATTTTCATGTCAAAAGTGGATATAGAGAAAAAACTTGCAACTTTGAATGAAACCATAATGCAATCTCGGATGGATCAGGATTGTTTTGCAGATGAGAAAGCTCTGTTAAGGGATTTAGAAGATATTCTATCTAAAGAGGAAATCATTTGGAAACAAAAATCTAGAGAGAGTTGGTTGGCCGCAGGAGACAAAAACACTAAATTCTTCCATTCTAGTACCAAGCATCGCAGAAGTGGGAACAAGATTATGCAAATAAATAACTCAGAGGGTGCTCAGTTGCAAGATTAGAATGATATCCAAAATGAAATAGTTATCTTCTATTCAAAGTTATTGAACAACTCAGATAGCTCTCCTCTTAAGATACAACAAGATTTATTGACTAACATTTCCAAGATCATTACGGTAGCTGACAATCAAATGTTGTCAAAAGAATTCTCAGAAAGTGAAATTCTACAAATGGTTTCACAAATGGCTCCAGAAAAAGCCCCTGGCCCAGATGGTTTTCCTCCCAACTTCTTTCTTCATTGCTGGAGCATTCTTGGGAAAGACGTCACTGCAGCTCTGGAGGCTGCCAGAGCTTCAGGTAGATTCTTATCTGAAATCAACAATACTTTCATTGCTTTAATTCCCAAAAAAGATCAGGCCACTTGTATCAATTAATATAGACCAATTTCTCTATGTAATAAAATCTACAAGATATTATCAAAGTCTCTAGCAAATAGATTGAAATCCGCTCTTGGTAAGATTATTAGGGAGGAACAAATTGGCTTTGTCCCAGGTAGATCAATCCTAGATGGTATAATTATAGCTCAAGAAGCCATCCATTCTATCCAATGCAACAAACAACCTAGTATGATTATTAAATTAGATATTAAAAATTCCTATGGTAAGGTGAATTGGAGATTCTTGGCAAAATGCATGGAAAGCTTTAGGTTTTCCAAGGCTTGGGTAAATCTGATTTTTTATTGCATCTCCACTCCTAAATTTTCTATTCTAGTTAATGGATCACCTCGAGGGTTTTTTGAAGATTCTAATGGAATTAGACAAGGAGATCCACTATCCCCCTTCCTCTTCATCATTATGGTTGAAGCCTTGGGCTGCAGCTTAGTAAGTCTACAAGATCAAGATAGCATTCAAGGGATTCAAATCACTTCCTCAGTTAGAGCGGTCACACACCAACAATTTGCATATGACATCCTTCTCTTTGGTAAAGGTTCTATTCAGGAGGCTAAGCATATCACTTCAATACTGGATAAGTATGCTAAAGCTTCCGGACAAGCAACTAACAAAGAAAAATCAGTGATTTTCTTTTTCAACACAAAAAATAAAATTCAACCAAAAATAGAAAAAGTTTTGGCCTTTAAATTAGGTTCTCTCACGTGTTCTTACTTGGGAATTCCCATAGACAACACCTTAAGAACTACTGCAGTCTAAAAACCCATAAATGAAAGGATGGACAGGAAGATGGATAACTGGAAATCAAAGTGGCTTTCTTGGGCGGGCAAAATTGTGATGATAAAAGCTACCTTGGCAGCAATCCCCATTTACCTAATGTCTTGCATTTATCTTTCTATAGGTGGATATATGGATATGTTGAAGAAACTAAGGAAATTTTTTTGGCAAGGAACAAACACAAATAGGAAATTTTCTCTCATATCTTGGGATAAGATTTGCAAACCACAAATTGCAGGAGGTACTGGCATTAAAAATTACCTATGGCAGAATCAAGATTTAGGAGATAAGCTATATTGGAAAATCTTGAAGAATCAGAATTTCAAATGGGTTAGAATCTTAAGGGGAAAGTATCTTGGAAATTATTCTGAAGAAGAGGTTTTTCAAATCAAGGATCTCCCAAGAGGATCAAGAATTTGGAATTTCATCTCCAAATCTAGACGCATTGTGGATAACAATGTCTTTTGGAATATCAGAGAAGGTAATTTAGCTCGGTTCTAGGAGGATTCATGGGGAGGGTGTCCAAGCATCAATTTGTTGATGGGTCAGAATCAATCAGCCAAATCTGTTCGGCTTCTTGGGGTCCTTTCCTCAAAGAGTATATTTCTTCTACCTCTATCTCCTCAGTGGATGGATCTTTGCAGTGGAAAGACTTTTCATATCTCAGCCTTGATCCATTGGAATTATGCAAATTAAAAAGGCTACTCAAAGATAGATTCTTCTTTCGCAAGCAGGGAAGGGATGAGATCATCTAGAATGGGGCAAAATCAGGGATATACAATGCGAAGGATGGTTATAAAATTTTGTCAGGACCTATCCAAATAAAGACAGAGGAAATTCCAATACAACTATGTTGGAACAATGTATGTATCCCTAAAGTAGGCTTATTCACTTGGGCAGTTTCTTAGGGCAGAATTTTAACTGCGGATAGATTCCTTAGGATGGGATATCAGCGACCTTCCAGATGCACTCTTTGTTATAAGTGTAAAGGGGACATTAACCATCTATTGTTATCATGTCGTTTCTCTAAATATTGTTGGAATTGGCTATGCACAAAATTAGGATGGTTTTCAACATTTCCATAGGAGATTCTTTCGCTTTTGATATCGTGGCCCAAAGTCCATGAAGAAAGCTTATGTGGAAACCTATGGATTATATCACCATCTATTCTGATTTGGAGATATGGAAAGAAAGGAACAGGAGACGTTTTCAAGACAAATCTATGGGAATTGACTCCATTCTCAATAAAATTAAAGCAGTCATAGTTGAGGTTATGAACTCTCACCTCCAAGCACAATCAACCCAACACAAGTACTACACATGCTGGGATGACCAAATGATCAAGAGATGGTATGGAATCAAAGCCCCAATCACAATAGGCAAAGGTTGGTCAAAGCTAATTATACTCAGAGAGCTTCCTATGTCTGGATATCTCCATCTCCGAGTTGGTTCAAGCTCAACTTTGATGGAGCCTCAAAAGGAAACCCAGGTCCATCGGGGGCCAGTTGCATTATACATTCATCAGGAGGTAAATTCATAGCATAATTGGCTAAACCTTTGGAAGAAGACACCAATAATATGGTAGAATTCAAAGCTTTATTATATGGTCTTGCATTAGCACATGAGTTAGGGTTGAGAAAATTAGAGATTGAAGGAGACTCCGTGATAACCATAAACGTTGTAAAAATAGGGGTGACACCTAATTGATGCCTACAAGCTTCTTTGGAAGTTATTTTGCAGTTAACCAGGAGTTTTGAATCTATAACGGTCAATCACATTTTTTCGTGAAGGCAACTCTAAGGCTGATGAGTTATCCAATCTAGCGGCCAGAGGTACACACATGAAGAATATTTTAAGTGGGATAAATTTTGCAAGTGGGTCCGTAAACCCACCTCTCCAACAACGGTCTTAAAAGTTTCAAAATTTATTTTCAAAGCTGCTTGATTGCCAAGGCTCTTCGGCAAGTGGCCTTGTTTATGAGAAGTATCTTTTCTAAACACTATGTCATTTCGTCACCCTGTATGCTTGTTTACGTTTCCTCGAGAGATAGGAAATATATTTTAAAAGATATCAGAGTTGAGATAGTGTACTTGGATGGCATTGAAGTGACAATTTCATTTCTTGGGAGCTGAGGGAGCATGGAGTAGGACTCTTCCTCTACTTCGGATTAACACGAGTGCTATGCCATCTCTTTGGCTCCTTTTATTTTTCAGTATATAGTTTTATTTTTTTCTCAGCATAGGGATATAGCATTTGCTGGACTCTTAGGTCTTTATTTTGGTTATCTGTAAAGGTACCTAGAAAGTAGGCTCACTTTCTTGAGTACCTCTGAAACTATATGGATTTAATTCTGCTCTGAACTTCTTATATGTTACTATTTTATATTATATATAGAAACTATTCAGCTTCGGCCCCTTATTGGTCAAAAAAAAAGTTCAAAGGCATTGTCCCTTTTAAAATTCTCAGTAATTCTCTTACTAGATTTATCTAGGTTGGAACAAGACCATATAAATGTGGCACAAATTAAGCCAACAAATATGTTTTATGATGTGATCTCTCTGTTATTTATAGTTCCCCTTTTCAAGATGAAGTGAAAAAACCATAACATGATATGAGAGATCTCCAAAATTAAAGTATGAGAAATCTTATATTTTAAATTTGCCATAAAACAAGAAATTTTCATCATAATGGGATTAGTTGCCCATGATATATAGACAATATACATGAATGTAATTGAATCAAGGCTACTCATTCTCATGGAATTCAACCAAATCATTGAGAGTGGTAGAAATGATGTATAGCCTTGATGTGCAATAATTCTCTCTCTCTAAAAACATAGAAATCAACAATGATGTCAAATGTTTATCTCTCTGCTATGATCACAATATTTTTATTTTTATTATTCTATGTAAGTAGTCAAATTTGGGTGTATGCATTGTGAAACGGATGTTATTAAAACAAACATGTCAAAAATTGTCAGTACTCTAATTATTTGTCAATGTGAATCATTCGACCTTGTCCATTTATCCACTCCATAGGAAATATTTTTATTACTTGTCAAATAAAAAACATAGAATAAACCATACTCCAAAATAGTAATTATATTATTCTCTTGTCTATTCAAAATATAAAAAAACTTAAATATCAATACATTCTCTTTCTTTAAAATTTAAATATACAAATATTTTTGGATGGAGGATTTTTCATCTACAAAGTCGTTTTAGCTACCTGATACAAGAGCACGAACCTTAGACTTAACCTCTTCCATTAAGAGCCAAGAATTGGGGGTACCCATTCTACCAAATTTTCTCAAGGCATGATTCCAACCTCATCCTTTAGCACTCAACATGACTTGATCCCCAATATACTCTTTAAGAACCTTTCAACTTCACCAACAAACTAAGAACTTATTAATAAATCCACAAATATTTTAACCAATTAAAATAATAAAAAAATACGCCTACCATTTTGAATTTTAAAATTAACGTCTCTCTATTTCAAAATATTAACCTACACTATAATAATAATAATAATAAAAGCAAACCAAAATTGACCACAACAAAGAATAAGCCCTCGCAATAATTTTAGTTATTACCTAGTCAACCTTCGTAATTCCTTTTAGCAAATTGTCATATAAAAGACAAAATAAAGCGATTGGAATCTAATAAATTTAAATATGGCCGTTGAAATAGACAACGTGGGGCGGGCACAAATGCAACGCATGTTTGAAAGGGCAAAAAAAAGTCATCGCAAAGTAAGAATAATCATTATTTAATACAGGTGCTTATTTTTCCCTTTTCTAACAAAGTTAAAGAACATTGAAACCCATATGGGAATTTGTTAAGTAATATTGGTGGGGACATTGAATAGAGCACAACTATCCTTGAACTAACTTCAATCAAAATAGTCGTTGAGTTGTAAAGCAAACGTTTGCAGTCTATTTTATTATGTGTTTGCCATTACAATGATATTGTAGGCGAGGACATGAGTAACTTTTGGGCGGTTCAAGATTCAGAATATAAATTACATGTAATCACATGGAAGTATGGAAAGATCATGTGGTGGAGTCTACCATTAAGTGGAGTGTCACTACATTGTGATTATGTTCATGTTTGCTTTATCATATGATTATTGATAAATTATGAATCGTGATATATGAATTGTGATATTGTTATCAGGATTCAATTGCGTAGTTTTTTTAATCAAACTCATTTACCCATGTTTTATGAGTAGTGGTTCACACGAACCCATTTCTCATGAGAATGAATAGAATGCTTAGCACTCATTGAATCTAGGTGAATGTTAGGAGGTATAAAATGAATGGAAATATAGTGTATTATTGGTATGGTGGTTTTAATTAGAAGCATGGTTTATTGGTATTGTATAATTTTTATTGAGATGTATTGATTCATAAGTTTATGGTGTAATCAAGTGTTGTATAGTGATTAGTCTTTATTATTATAATATTTGAGAGTAGATTGAGTATTGTTAATAGTTGTATGATATTGTTGGATTATAAATGAAAATTTGCTTACAATTATTATTTTGAAACATTTTTGTCAATAAAAAGTTAGTGCACTTTTACATCGTTTATTAGTTTCAAAATTTGTAAAGAAAAGAAACAAATATATTACAAAGGTAAAAAACTACATGATAATATCAAGTTAAAATGTTACTAATAAATAGTGCACAACATAGTTAAAGAGTTGAAACAAAGACCACTCAACAAAGAAAAGTCATAAGATTGTTCCTTGTTCATTAGTGGCACTTGGAAGTTCATAACTAAGGAAGTATGTAAAAATTATCTATATAAGTATAATTTGAAGTTTCTATTTTAGACATTCTAACATTAGAGATATTGATATTGTAAAGTTGACATGCAAAATTTTACAAATGCAAACGCAAAGAGAAGATCTTTGTTATTGCCCACATACATTGTCTTAATATTTGTTTCTTTGTTTTAACTAAAATGATACATGAAATTAGGCCAAATATCTTATGAATAAAAATAACATAGGCATTGAATAATGACTAAGTCGAATGGTTGATAAACAAAATAACACAATCATTTTATAATGATTAACCTAATTGAATTGCAAAAAAATAATACAATCATTTAATAATGACTAAGTCATAGGGCTTATGCACAAAATAATATGGTCGTTTAATAGTGACTGAGTCAAAAGGATTATAAAGAAGATAATACAATCATTATTAATGACTACAAAAAAGGGATAATAAATAAAAACAACATAATCATTTAACAATGACTAAGCCAAATGTCTTAGAAATAGCATTTAATAACAAAATGAGAAAGATGCATTTTAACTAGGGTTAACACTAGCTCACGAGAGAAGTTACTAAAGTTCTCATCTTTAATTAAATAAAGCTTAAAAGGATGTTGACAACATAAGTTTCTTAATAAGCTTTGGTTTGGAAGACCATATTGCAATCATACACATTTTAAAAATTGGCCCCTGTAGCCAAACATCACGTGTCTAATAATAATTACCAATCCATTAAACTAGATGAGAATTAAAATTCCTTGACTCGCACATGGAATTTATTAATCATATTCATATGATGTAGTATTATTGAGTAATTTATATTTTCTAAAATTTTCTTAGTTAATACAATTCTTTTCAAAAATCTTGGTTTTGCACATCATTATGTTAAAAAATAAGGGTATGTCATATATTAAATCTTTGCACTTGAATTGTATCCTCTCCAAAACCCAATTCTTTGACTTTGTTGTCAAACCTTTCTTCTTTCCTGTCTCCTTTATTTCTCCAAACCCTTCAAGTTATCTCATTGATAATTTGCATGTCCATCAAAAACCTCTCATACTGCAATACTTATAGGAGTGGTGAAGCCTCCCATTACTTCACTTATGAATTAATAATAATACTTCCATTTACAGTCTTTACTCTACATAATTAACAACTCAAAAAGATTATGCATAACTTTCAAAGTTCTCTCTCTCTCTCTCTCTCTCTCTCTCTCTCTCTCTCTCTCTCTCTCTCTCTCTCTCTCATTTATATTTACATATATACATACACATGCATACAAATATACATATACATATACATATTCATGATTATGCCATTCAAAATAAAAACAACCAAAATACAATTATCAAACAATTTAAAATCTACATACACTAGAATTTGCAACCAAACATTGTATATGTATATGCATATACATATATACATATATATACATATACAATGTTTGGTTACAAATTCTAGTGTATGTAGATTTTAGATTGTTTGATAATTGTATTTTGGATGTTTTTATTTTGAATGACATAGTCATGAATGTTGTTTACACTACTCACTTTATATATTTTTTGTTTATTATGTATTATTTCAATATAATATTACCTTTAAAGGTAGGTGTGATCTTTTATTTGAGAAAAGTGATATGTTTCTTATAAGAATTTAACATGTGAGAAAAAGTTCTTTTATTGGGATAGTATATTTATATAAGTATATTAATAAAAGAATATTTATATACATATATAAATGTATAGTTTTTGATTAATGGTAATAGCAGGTTTTGAAGGGGCCCTGAAACCCTTTAACATATAAAATCTTAAGATAGAACATTAAAAGCTCCCCGAACGAATCAGTCCAGCCAAAATAAAAGGCAGGACACTCAAAAATATGATCATTATAAATGGTAGTCCTAATAAGATAGCAGCAAGGCTATCCGAAATTCCCCTTTTTATGAAAATGAAGGGTCATGTCAAACGAAGAGGAGGATTTCTTAGATTGTTTCCCTTTAATAGTTATCCAACCATCTTCGACTCTCGCAGCCTCATCCTACTAGCACAATGAATCCAAGACAAAGGACCCAACTCCTAGCATCGGTTCCAAATCAAAGCCAAAATTACTCCCAGCAAGAGAGACAAGAACACCAACCTCCTCAGCAATCATCACACCAGCAAGGCCGACAAGAACAATAACCATAGATCCACCAACTAGAAAGCCTAGAATCCGCCAGCAAAGGAGAGTGGGGTCCCTGCTTAGCGGGGAGATTAGAAGCAGCATCAGCAATAATCCCAATAGGATCAATAAGAGGCGGAACAAGATTCAAACCATTTTCTTCAACAATAGGCTTCTGAAATTTTGAGACAGGATTAGAATCCTTCAAAATTTGAGAAGATTTAATAATATATAAAGATATAAAATTCTATAACTATAACTATATATAAATGTATGGTTATAAATATTCTAAAATGAATATTTAATAATCTTAATTTGAAGTAATTTATAAAGATCAACACTGACTTACCTCTATTTATACAAGATAAAGTAATCTTATTATATTATCATCCATATATATATATATATATATATATATATATATATATATATATATATATATAAGGAAAATTATTAAAAAATTGACACTTTATGGATTGGGCATAGTGGAATAGCGTATCTAAAGCACTACTTTTCTTAAGCACTGGACTTCAAGTTTCGATTGGTGAATGCAATGTTACATCTTTCGTATGTTTCTTGATGTTTTTGGAGTAATCTTGACCCATGTAGCCAAGATGGTATTTTTTTTTTATCATAGTGTATTCTTTTGATTTGCTAAAATATTTGGATTCTCATGACGCCTTCAAGAGGTATCTCTCCCCAACCAAATCCACTATTGGGATTCAACTCTACAATGTCTTTTTGCTTGAGTCCCATCCTTTCTACATGCCTTACTATTTTGAAAATTTGTTAACAACTAATCTAGGATATTCTAAATGGTTCATCTTGCTCAAATTTTTACCTTATAATGTTTCTTAGTCCCCCCTTTCATGTCTTCATCAAACACCCTTGAATTGAAAAAAAATGGCAATGTTGTATTTTTGGGAATTTAGTGTTTTGGAGATGTGCATGCCTTCACACCTTCCCAATCTCAACTCCCACTCTATTATTTTCAAAATATGCAAAGTATTTTTTATCAAAGTGTCAAAGTTTCAAGGGTTTTCATCCTATCATGCCTTTCATATCAATCTTAAACCCTACCTAAAGGACCTTATAAAGTTTATTAAGTGTTGAGCTTGTCAAATTTTTTATTTGTTGGGGTTTCTCTTGCATGTGTACTACTCGATCTTGTCAATCCACAATTTTGGAGGCACAAGCTTTCCCAAGCATTGTTTATTGAGTTTTTAGGGAAATTCATCCCCTTTTACTATATTTTGGGTCATCTGAGATGCTCTACTCTTATCCTTATGGTTGGTCAATTGGTATCAATATCTTCAATGGCTCAATACCTTGATAATTCGTATGGGATTGACAATGTTTCTTTTGGTAATTGTACTAAGGCATTGAGGGGGTATCTATTATTGTTTCTTTTTTTTTTGTACATCTTCAAGCAAAAATTTTAGATCCAAACTATATTAATCCACTCACACCATACAATTAAAGTATGGGTGAAAAATGGGCATAAATATCTAATAAAACTATAGTGACCATGGGTACAAAACTTGAACCAAAAGGAGTTGTAGAGAGGAGAAAATGGTATGCTAGGTGTGATAATACTTTTGGGGCATTATGCATGACTATTTACCCTAATATTCTCTTTCATGTTTATTCTTGCACTAAACCTAATCAAATATGTACCCAATTGGAATCCTTGTTTCAAAATCATGATAATGAGAATATTTCAATTGGAGAATGAACTTATTAGGTTTAATTTTACATATTTTAACAATACTTAGGACTTGTTCACCAAACTCAAGTCTCTCGTGTATTATAGTTTTCACAATGTGGTATTGAGAAACATGATTCCTAATTGATTGTTTCAATCCAAGTGAAGTTCGGTCTTAAATATTTTATTTTTTATTCTACCTTTGCTACTAGTTATGTTCTTTATACTAAATTGATTATGCCTCTAGTTAATGATTTTTGGACATTAATCACTAAGGAGAAAGAAAAGCTATAAAATGCACTCATTGAAGTTTTCCAAATCATAGGACCTTATTGAAACACAAGGCACCAAAGACTAAAAGGATTAAAATGGAAAAAGACATAAACAAAAACATGGGTATTGCAATTACAATGAATAAGGAAAAGAATCACATTCATAGGATACCTCTCAACCCTCTTCCTCTTCTAAGAGGGCATTATCTAAGCATGAGATATAAAATAGTGAATATTGCAAAAAATCAAGACATGATGAGCATCAATATTTTGCGAAGTAGATAGTTAAGGTGAAATAACTTCTACAAAAGAATCATTTTATTTTCCTCTATCTATATCTTTTGGTACATTTTCTTCTTCCACATTAGCACCATTTCAATCAAGGTTAACATGAATGTCAATTGGATTAGACAAGATGCAAGGCCATACACTCTTTACAACTACTAGTCCTTAGTCTAGTCAATGAGTTCTTGATTTAGGAGCCTCATGTCACATGGATTCATCTCTAACTAAGTTCTCTTCCTATGATCATTGTACATTACCACATATATTGATGGATAACAACGCTTGTATGAGTATTTGTGGGAAAGGATATATATAAATTGTCGATAAATACATTTCATGATGCAATTTGTGTTCCTTTACTATCCTCTAATCTCCTTTCCATCTATCAGATTGCATATAGTGGTGTAGGGAAGTTTGTTGAGTTCACACATAATTTGATGCTTATCAAAATTTTATATCTAACTTAAAGAGATTATTGTAATTGGGAACATTAGTTGTGCATCTCAATTGTATTCCTTTCCACACTTTTCTCTTGATGATCATGCAATAACATTGACTGGTTTACACGCCCATGCATCTAGAGTGAACCAAACATCCAAAAAGAAGTTTGGTTACTTTAACACAAGTATACTTCCATCATCCACTTTGTTTTATGAGACTTCTCCACCTCCCACATCCTTAGGGATCAATATAATTTCAAGCAAAATGTTAGTTGTCATTTAGTTTTAAATTTTTGGGATTACTTCTTGTTAGAGATTGTAGTGTTATTTGTTGAGTCACACATTGTATATATTTGGAACATGATTGTGGATATTTAATTCCTCTTTTATAATAGCTATAGTCTACATGTTATCACTTCATCATTTCTTTTGGAGGTTGTTCTATAAGGATATTCATAACTGTGTGGATTTGCTTCATTTAATTTGGCTTGTTTTGATTTAGACCTGTGGATACTTGAGTAGGTTTTCAAGGAACTCATCTAGATACCTCTTATCTTAAGGAAATTCCAATTGTCATTGAATTTGTTTCTTCTTAGGGAAAGGAACAATATTTTCCTATTTTGAATAATCTTTGAAATTCTTTTTTTAGCATGCACTTTTTGGCAGGTGATCTACTTCCTTATGCGAGGATTCATTGTCTCTTCTTTTCTCTCCAATGGATTGTACTTACTTGACTGAAGCAATACTTGGGGGAACATGTTGAGTCTTACATTCTTTTGTCACATGATTGTATTTGTCTTTTCTTTCTTTTGGAGAGTGTTTTTTTCAGTAATATTTTCTCCTTTTCTTCGATTATGAGAGATTTCATTTATTTATACATGAATACCTCATCAGGGCTAGTAGTCGAGATCCATTCATCCATCCATCATTTTATTCATCATTAGATCTTTAGCTTCTCCTTAAGTTTATCTTAACTAGAGGTCTTGGAGTAAATAGAAAAATTAGCTAATAATTTCTTAGTTAATTAAGTCCCTTTTACTTTATGCACTTAAACTTACGAAATGTTTTATTTTATTAAATTGTGCTTTATTTGTATCATAGGATATGATGAAAATATTTGTCATTATCTAATCTAATCCTCTTCTAGGATTTATCTTAGGTTGTTGAGGAAATCTATCTTGATTTTCTCTCTATTTGTGATAGGTCTCTTAGTTGCAAGTGGTTAAAGGGAGTTG
Organism: Chamaecyparis obtusa; assembly: GCA_027943335.1. Lineage (NCBI taxonomy): Eukaryota > Viridiplantae > Streptophyta > Pinopsida > Cupressales > Cupressaceae > Chamaecyparis > Chamaecyparis obtusa. The sequence goes on from BSBK01001505.1 coordinate 954,401, forward strand.
TGGGGTCCACCATCAACTCCAACCAAAAATATCATCTTCATAATGCATCAACATACTTTTAATATCTTTTCTATTGAACTTCATTCGCTTATAGGTTAAGCCATGATGCTATAAAAAATGCTAGAACAACATTTATATTTTTATCAAAAGATTAAAAATGTTGAAGCCATAATTAAGAGATTTTATCCCAATACATGCATATTTTCATTGTTACATTCTAAATTTGTAGGTTTATATCTTTGCTAAGTATAGAATAGTAACAAGATCTAAAAATAGAATTATGATTCATGTATTACTCTCTATATTAATATAATTAAAGAAATGAAATTGTGAAAGATTTGAATTATATAGCTATTTGTGAATATGTCTGTGTGCGTGTACATATACATTTGTATTGATTTAATAGATATTAGCATTTATATTTTTATATAATGAACTACAATATTATAAAATTATACATAGATTTAACATAAAATTACCTTTAGACACTTTCAAAGTTATTTAAATGTCAAACAAAATTCAATCACATCTCAATAAAATTGAACCTTTAAATATAATAAAAACATAGAGCATCATTAAACTCAACTATTAAACTTAAAATATTTCATATTCTGTAAGATTTTAATATGATTTAATCTCAAAGCGTTAATCTTAAAATACTTCTTACCATAAAACTCATTTTTTTAATAAATGATCCTACTCATTCAATTTTAATAGTTATGACAGAAAAGAGAAAGACAGCTTTCTACGCGTGGTAGTTAGAAAGATAGTGTGTACATGAGCAGCTTTCCAACCAATCATTGTCTACCATGTCATACACGTTCACTAACTTCAATATATTGGGAAAATTTACACTACAAATAAGTGACAATAAAAATGGATCAATTTTTGGAGAGTTTTATAATTTTTTTAAATTTTTATTTTGTCTTGCATGGCAATATTGGAAACTATATTCCGTGTATAGATAATATACTCTTTATTATATAAATTTGAATATAGAAAATATATTTAACAAAAAATAAAAAAGGGATGTGGATTATTCTCATAGTCACGACTTTAATTATTATACTTAGTAATGAAATATTCTACATATTTGTTAAAAAAATATATTAGTGTAATCAAATAAATGGATTCTTCATTTAAAAATGGATCTAATGAATAAAATAATTGATTAGTTTAATTTTAGAGGTGTGCTAAATTATGTAATAAAATTTACATTTTTAATATAAAATTATGTAATAAAATTTTCATTTTTAATATATAAAAATAATATGAATAAAAATATTTAGTTGATTTAGATGGCTTATTTGTAACTATTTGTATTTCAATAAAATTTTGGAATCATAGTTTAGCATCAAAATTTCTTATATGTATTGAAAGCTAAACAATGAAATTTGAATTAGGTCGTTCTAAGAATCTGGTAGACTAATCCTGTGCATCATGTGATAAGTTTTTAATCCCATTAATCTAACCATCTAGAAATATTTAATATGTAAGACATAAGTTTGAATTGGATTCTTATAGACCATTGGAAAAGGTTTTGCCTAAAACTTTCATATTTATTAATTTATAAGTAGTATTGAAATAAATTTGGAGAGATTGTTGGATTGCAATAATTGTGCTCCCATTTCAACCCCCATGATTAGGTCATTTTTATAGTCATGAAAGACAACAATGAGACATGAATGTGTCCTAAATAAATTCCATGCAAATTAGCTTTCTTTTAGTGCTTGAAAGGGAAACACTTCTAGCATGACCCTCTTTTTCAATTCATAAGGAATTTACATTTCAACTTTCAACTTAATTATATATTTAATACCTTTAAATACTAATACATAACAATAAATCACATAAAACATATACCAAGGTGACTAATAATAGCTAGTGAAATAGACGAGAATTGGTCAAATTTGAAATCATTATTTTTATTTGAAAGGTCAATTCTAGATTATGAAGGAGTGAACCTACATGCCACAGGGTTGACCTATGATAACTTGAGGAGTAATGAATGTAAATGAAAAAATAGATGCAATACATGACAAATGTATGCGTATACACACACATATGTGGATAAGATAAATCCATATTTGTGGAAGTCTATATAAATAGGGATGGGTTAGATATTAGAAAATGAGCCCAACTTTGCACAAGAGTACAATATTTTTTAATATGTAATTGCATTGAGATATTGCATGAAGATGGGTCTAAAGTTAAAATGGAATTGGTATGGGTATGCAAATTTTATCATTACATTTTGTCTCCACTTGAAGGTGTATACAAAGCATATTTGAACATGTAGTTTAGAGTATATAAACTCTCATAAACTTGTATATAAAGAAAATATTTAGACATAAAAATAAATGAAGTCCATATAATATAATGGACTTCACTAGATATACTTGTGTGTTCCTCCTTCTTGAAATGTATCCTACATAAGAACATACAAACTAGGGAAACAATGCATAATGAGTAGACTTTATCATACAATTTTAAAAATGAGTACAAGTTGATCTTACTACTATGCAAATGAGAGAGGGGGGTTATAAATTTTTATCCATATAAAAAGTGGTATAGTAATAAGTTCCTTCCAATGCAACAACACTAAGATGGTATACCATAGTTTGTATTATTGTGTCACATGATCAAGGTCTATTTAGACACAATGATGAATTTTTGTACAAGCTCTTCTAGTTATTCACAATCTTAACATGAGAGTGTTAATGACCTCAAGATATGTCTCCCCTTTAATAGGTTCCATCCATTGAATACAAATTATGAAGGAAATGGGAAGATAGTGCATGAAAAGCAAAATCAATTGTTAGAATATAGATGTATGGATTATGTAAGTAAACAAGGGTCATAAATGAATCATATGAGCCTTCGGAGAATTGGAGGACAAATTTGTAAATTAAATTAAAATTTGTAGAATATGCCAAAAAACTCTAGATTAGTATGGTAATGCATATTTAAGGAAAACATAAGCTTTAGTAATGGAATTGCATTGGAAGAAATTATGTTTGCATAATAAAATACACCTAAAAATAGGTTAGCTTGATCTTCTCTATCTCTATCTTTACAAAGAGTTATTTATACGAAGGGGCCATCAAATATACTCCTAACAATTACAAGTTTCATTTGCATAAGCGGTGCACTTTTTATGTGGACAAGAAATCTTTAGAACCTCCCTTAGAAAACCTTTTTATGTCAATTTCTCTCCCACCTAAGGATAATTTTCTCCACCCTCTGATGTGAAAGCAAACATTTAAATAGTTGGTATTGTACATTACTTTTCTTTTGGCCATGGTTGGACCTTAATTTATGATATTGATATTTAATCACATTTACTATCCTTTCTAAGTTTATATCAATAATTTGTAGGATTGAAACCAGGCCAATTTTATTATTTGTGGAAATGAATCTCAAAATTTTAAAATTTTTAAAATTAAGAGTTGTCCTAATCTTTCTAAGTGATCATTATGTTTATACTTGAAGGATAAAAATTTCACTTTCACCCTTTATATTTGTATTTAAGGGGTAAACCTACTTCATTTAATTTTTTTTTAATGAGACTAAAGATCCAATACACATTTGAATATTCATAAGAATTTTTTGCTACATTACTTGCTTACATCAATAACTTATGTATTATTTACACGGGTGCTTACTATTTTTCCTTTTCTAAAACATGTTAATATCATATAGGTTTAACCAAGGGAGAATACATCCTAACTAGTAAATTTTTTAAAAGGTGTTCCTAAGAGACAATTAGTTTTAGACATCTAGGTGAATTAAAAATATAAAAGTTTAGCAAAGAATAAGTTTATATTTTAACTTTTAGATCCTTTAATTCAAATTAGATCCATAGTTCACATAAATTTCTTCTATAATAATATAAATGACTTGTGATGATAGACAATGAACTTCACATTTCACAAGTTCTAAAATATTTAGTTGATCAATCCTAATTTCATTGCATATTAATGAATCACTTACAGTCATATATTATGACATATTTGCATAAATTTTCTAACTAAATACATTTTATCTACTTTCTATATTTATTTTAAAGTAAATTCTAATATCTATTATTTAATCTTTAAATAATTTTTAAATATTTGCAAAAGTAAATTTATCCCCTCTTTTCACTATTAGATAAACTCAAATTCTTTTTAATAAAATATCAAATTAACCTTATATACATAATTATATATAACTTATCTTTAATAATTATAAATAGATTACTTTTTCACATAATTACTTCTTTCATTTTTAAATATGAAGAGGGGCAATTATAGTGTTAGTGAAGGGAGGTTGCATTCAAATAAATAGAAGAAAAACTTTTTGCCATGTATATGGTAATCATTTGCACATCAAATTTTTATATATCATTCCTAATTATAGATAGTGTCAATGTAGTAATATAGGTATAATAAGGATAAAAAATTAGAAACTTAATAAACTAGCATAAATATCTAAATACATCTATCTTAAATGTACTAAGGGATATATCTAATATAGGCCCCTCAAGACATCTTGACATCTCTTAAATATATGTACTTAAGATATAAATGTTTGTTCAAATACAAAGAATGAATTGTCATTATGGAATATCAAAATATGTACGTCTGTAATAACATGACAAGAAAATAGATATTAAATAAGAGAACACTAGATGTGTATATATTGTCAATTAACACATAAGCACAATTAAGCTCGACTAACTAATAATGAAAATTAGTTGGAGATGTGTAAATCATTAATACAAATATTTACTATTTTTAAAAAAGGAAACAAGAAAGCTGGACTACTTAGCTCTATAACTCAAGAATGGATAATGTTATGGGATCTATGCATACTGGAATCAATAAAAAACCTTTATAGTTGAATATACATATGCATATATATGCTCACGTGTGTGTGTGTGTGTGTGTGTGTGAGAGAGAGAGAGAGAGAGAGAGAGAGAGAGAGAGAGAGAGAGAGAGAGAGAGAGAGAGAGAGAGAGAAATGAGCTTGATTCACAATGATGAATTCGTTCTATAATTATGAACTCAATATTTGATATACGAATCTAAAAAGTAGGCTATATGATCTCTCACCCTAGTTTGCACTTGATAAGATCTCACATGTTAAATTGTTTACAGATGTCGAATCAACAACTTTGACTAAATGATCAAAGATAATATACACATGCTTGGGAATCAATTCATTATTGCTTCAAGCACTAAATCCAAATATATCACTATTGATTTTCTCTTCTACATGCTCCAAAATCAATCAAAGATTTCTTGATTCCTTGACTCTGAAATAGGTACAAATGAATATATTTTCTACAAACACACAACAATATAACACACATACATGTATGTAGTTGGTTCTAGGTGGGAAATATAAATGAGATCAATGAACAAAAAATTAAATTTTAAAATTTAATTCTAGGTAGGTCAAGTCCATACTTAAAGAAGCAACCCACAATTATAGAGTTGACTTGAGATCAAACAATATAATGAATCATGACAAAAATAATAATCTAGAGATTAATATATAGATGAAGACAAATAAACCAAATATATAGAAATGCACATATATAAAAATAAGATAACCAATAAACATAAAATGGTATACAAATACTATTCTCATATAATTTAGACAAATAATCCAAAACATTGCCTAAATTTACTTTACATAATATCTTCTACAAATATCAACAATACTATTCTCATATAATTTAGACAAATAATCTAAAACATTGCCTAAATTTACTTTACATAATATCTTCTACAAATATCCAAACATTATCTCAAAATAAACCCCAAACTAAATAAAAGGACAAGGATACCTTAAAATCATATTTGATGGGAAATGAGGAGTCACTTGTATGAATCATGAATGCCAGCTTTTTGTTGACAGCCGCATTCTAATAAGACTTCACATGAAGTGCCATGTGCAATCGTGCAAAGTCATGGAAGTTGGCCCCCACGCTCAATGTTACCATGCCTAATGCAGCTTTATATCATCATTCACCCAATAATGGCCCCTTCTCTAAATCCTAGGAAAGGCATGTTATCAACTTAACCTGAGGCACTGCCATAATTAAAAAGAAAATACATCTTTCTAACTAATCGTTGGACTCAACTTGGGAAAAGGAAGTTGTACAATTAATTAAAAAAAAGGAAGCTTGTACCATAAATTAAAGTGGACCATATATAGTTGGGAAAAATTATTGTGCCTCCCAAAGCAGCCATGTCCCTTGGGAAGCTTCCCTATTATAAATTATGCTTTTGGGGAAAATAATAATCCTAAACAAATTGGAACCAAATAAAATGAAATCTGAATATACTAATACTAAAATACAAACTTAAGTGGTAGTTGAAATTGTAGGAATCAAAGGATTCATTGAAGACCATTCATAAACATAAGAAAATTATTCAACTAAATAAAATATTAAAATAATACTTAGTTTAGATATATAAATTAGGTTTAAAAAATAAATAAACGGTACATTTTAATTGTAAAAATTAAATATCTTTAGATGTAATATTCAATATAAGTTTTTAATGTGATGATTTGAAAATTATGTTTGTTTCAAAATTTGAAGGTTGATATTATTTTATTTCAATTGAAAGTTGTACATCATGTGATTCTAATTTTTGCATTTATAAAAATGGCGTAGCTTTATTTCTATGCATGAATTGATATAGATTTGATTCTTGAAACATGTTTATTTGAGCCTTTGATAATAAAATAAATTGTAATTAGAGAATATTATTATATTGATGATGAGATAATATGTTTAAGTGTGATGATTGTGATCTCTTTAGCCTAGTCTTTAGGAGACTATTAGATTTTGATGAACCAAGATAATAAACAATCATGTGGAATGTTCCTAAGATGAATATGAAATGCTAATAATGCTACACAATCTAACCTAAAAATAACATTGATCACAAAAGAATATGTTAGCGTGATGATTATGTTCTACTTACTCCAAACCAAGATCAAGGACAATAATGTAGAATGCCTCAAAGATATTTATTAAATGTTTATATAAGAATTTTAATTGTCTTACAATAGAATTTTAGATATACTTTATAAATTATTCTCTCTTTTAAGTATTTTAGATGAATTTGAGTTAATTTTGTCATGACAATTTGAATTCAATTTCACTTTTATGAAACTCATCATGTTAAAAAAATAAATATAAATCTAAATGAAAAAACAAAAGAAATATTATTCTAAAATTCAAAATCTACTGTTGAAAAATACTTTTAAGTCAATCCAAATCTTTAAATAATGTAAATGATCAAATTAAACTCAACAAGTCACTAAACTCTTGGTTTCTTTGTGCAATTGAATGGTTCTTAATGAGGGTACAAAGGATTAAGACATCATAAGGGATGATAGTTTGGAAGCACTAAGAATCAAGACATCAAAAGGAATGAGATCATGAAGCACGACGAATTAAGACATCATAAAAGATGAGACCTCAGAAGCACCACGAATCGCATCATCATAAGGGATGAGACCCTAGAGGACATCATAAGAGATGAGACCTTGGAAACACCAAGAATTAAGATATCATAAGAGATGAGACCTTGGAAACACCAAGAATTAAGATATCATAATCCATGAGACCTTGAAAGCACTAGAAATCACAACATCTTAAAAGATTGAGATCCTGATCTACGTTGCAAATCCTCCATCGAAAAATTAAACTCAACTATAATAATAAATATTATAAATTATTTTCAACCGACAAAATAAAGTAGTTTTGGAGCAAATATTTGCCAACCTACCTGCTATTTGTTTTAATCCGACAGTTAACTTTGGACACTAATGATTGGAGTAAAACGCGGAAAACTGCTTTCTACGCGTGGCAGTCAGAAAGACAGCTCAGCTGTACCAACCAATCATAGTCAAGCGACGGATGCAGGCGCACTAACTTTAATATATTGCACAATAATATTATTACCTTTACGAATTCCTAATCAGAAAAAGGAAGATTGTAGAAGATCGATTACTCGTGGGAAACGTCCATGTCAGCATTGTATTAAGACGTTTTAACCATGATTAGTTCAGATAACGTAGATAATACGAATATAAGTATGTTGGCCGGCTATTGGTTGGTTGTCGGTTAGAGACGTATAATTTTCACGTCATTGATTTCCCGTCTGTCATTTATTTACTTATTTATATTGGTTGGTTAACGCGCTTGCGACTCTTTCGTGTCGTGGTCTGTTCATTTGGTCTTTAATGGGGGGCGTTGGTTCGGATCTGATGAGGGAGAAAACATGGCTTCTGCGTGATTGAGTGGGGAATTTCTAGGGTTTCTAGAAAATGGAAGAAAGCTTCTTTCTTTGACTGTTTCGTGAAAGCAACAGTGTAAATGTCGGTTTGACACGGAATGAAGGAGGGCGGTTCGGGGATTTAGCTCATCTTTTCGCTATTGGTGTTGGCTCTGAAGAAGTCGTGAGAGAATTCGAGCGATTTCTGATGGTCTTGAATGCTCTGTTTTGTGTCTTTTTGTACACGATCGCGGATATGAAGTCGGCGGTGAAATGAATCCGTCGATTTGTGCCCGATTGTAGGGTTTAAGTTCGGGGCGAAATGCAGTTCTGTTGATAATTGTGGAGATGCAGAAAATCTTTCTCTGTCAACAATCTTAATGTTTCCTGTGGACAATCCAAAATTTTTTCTGTGAACAATCTAAGTATTTCTGTGAGAAGAACTTGTATAGTTTTCTTTCAACAATCCCTGTGAATTGTCCCGCGGATGGAGAGATTTGGGTGGTGATTCTGCGGGTGGAGAACTCTTTGGCTGTTCTGAATAGTTTTATGTGAGTTTTGAGAGAGAAGATAAATTTGACAGATTGGCTGTTCTGAATAGTTTGCATTCTAAATTGACAGAGAACTTTTTGGTTGTTCTGAATAGTTTGCATTCTAAATTGACAGAGAACTTCTTGGTTGTTCTGAATAGTTTGCATTGTAAATTGACAGAGAACTTTTTGGCTGTTCTGTGTAGTTTGCATTGAAATTGACCGTGTTCTCCTTCAACAATCCCTGTGAATTGCCCCGCTGATGGAGAAATTTAGGTTGTGAATCTCCGGGTGGAGAATTTTTCTGCTGTTCTGAATAATTATGTGCGAGTTTTGACAGACCGAATAAATTTGACAGAAATTTTTATTTGTGAGTTTGCATTAAATTGACCGTGGCTTAGTGCTGATAGATGATGAGAAATTTAAGGGGGCCGATGAAGTTATTTGCTAGAAAGTGTTTGGTTTCTAGGGGAAATAAATAAATCCTGTTGTTCTTCTGCGGCACTCTGAGTTTAAGAAGCTTTCTCTCTGTTCAGAAAAAGTCTCATCTGTTTCTCAACGGATACTCTTTGAAGGTTTTGTTGACGGATCTGTCCGGCATGAACAGCAAAGAAAATAATAAAGTTTGTGTTTTGTTTAGAGCATGCATTGACATTTGTTTGCATGGCGTTAATTTTCCCGTCAGTATCGGCGTCGAATCCTGGTAGACACCTAAAAGGAGTGTGTTATATGTCTTTTTTGTCTTTATAAGGTCTACGGTTCAAATCCCAGTGATTAGTTGGCAATCTACTTTTTATAGGTGCGCCTAATAAGGCGCAATTCTTATTAATAACAAGTTGAAAATAATTTGGCGGGCAGTATGGGATGCGCGAGTTCCAAGGAGGGAATGATGCGTGGAGAAGGAGAATTTAATCAGCCCCTTGCGCGAAGTATGTCGATGCCAGTACATCACCCGGCGGAGAAAAAAGGAGACAGTTATCACGTAGTGGCGTTAACCTCAAGCACATATGGAATCCTCAAGATGGATCCCGTGAAAGACATCGCAGCCATGGAAAACGATGAGAAATCTAAGCGCAGGGATTTGCAGTTCCGGCATGGTGGTTATTACAGCTTTAGGAAGAGTTTAGACCGGTCTTCAGAAATGGCCGTAAAGAAATGGTCTGAGGTGAACAATCTCATAAGCAATTTTAAGCTCCTGAAATCGGCAAATCACAGCAGAACTCCTTCGGTTGAAGAAGGACCGCCGCCTGAGACGATCAATACTTGGGAGCTCATGGAAGGGTTGGAGGATGACTGTGGAAGCAGCCCTTTGCCTTTGCCCAACGGCCATATCACCAGGAAATCTATGGATGTCACCAGGAAATCTATGGATCGAACCCTCGACCGCTCGTTTTCTTTAAACTCCGTTAAGGATGTCGAGCAGCTTGCCAAGGACGAGCCCAAGGGCTCCATTTGGCATAGGGTTACTCCCGGCGTGAAGGTTGCCGATGAGAATTTTAAAGCTTGTTGCAAGTCGAGCAAAATCAATGAAACAGTAAACGAGGGTTCGATTGGTTCGCCCGGGGATTCGATCGTGAAACCCCTGTGGTTGCAGCAGGCGGGGGATGAATTTCATGAACTGTGCCCTAATCTATTTGACGCAGATCTGATTTCGTCTTTCAAGAAAGCTTTGGATGATATTCCCCCTAAGGATCCGATGGAGCCCCTGTGCCGATCACCGTCGCCGCTTAGCCCTAATGTGGAGGATGAAAAAGGGGGTTGCGGCAGGGTTTCCAGGTTACGGTCCAGCAGTTTTCAGGCCAGGTTGAACACCTTCCAGCATAGAATAGATGAAGGTAAGCCCCCCCTCACCCCCAAGACTCCCAAAAAATCTCCTTCTTCCAAAGCCACTAAGCAGAAGGCAGCGCCTCCGGGAGGCGAGGATAAGGTGGTTTTTTATTTCACTAGCCTGAGAGGAATCCGAAAAACCTTCGAAGATTGCTGTGCAGTGAAGATGATTCTGCAAGGTTTTAGGGTTTGGGTGGACGAGAGAGACATTTCAATGCATTCCGCCTTCCGGCAGGAACTGCAGGATATATTGGAGAAACCGGCAACCGTTCCCAGGCTTTTTATCAAGGGGAAGTATATTGGTGGGGTGGAGGAAATTCAGCAGCTTCATGAAGTGGGTGAATTGGCTAAGTATTTGGACGGCTTTCCTGTTAATACTTGTTTTGAGCCCTGTGATGCGTGTGGTGACGTGAGGTTTGTTACTTGCCCTGATTGCTACGGCAGCCGCAGGATTTTCAGAGAAGAGGGAAATTTGATGGCAACGAGGTGTTTGCAGTGTAATGAAAATGGTCTCATAAGGTGCCCTGTATGCTGTTCTTGAGGAAAAGGCTTTTGTTAAAGCGTCTTTCCTTCTTTGGCAGTGTAACTATATGATATTGCTCGAGGGACTGGATCAGACCCACAACTCAAATTTCATGGGACTTGGACCTGAGAGCTCAAGTGGCAAGCAATATATCAGGTTGGCTGCTTCTGTTTTCTTCCCCTCTTTTTAACATTTTCTTTTGATTTCTAGAGGAGAGGATTTGCATTGAAAACCATGTATCAGAAGTGTTCAAGTGCTTTTGAATACCACCTCTCAAAAGTATTTACATTAGATGCTTTAAAGTACCATCTTTCAAACGTATTGAGGTGAGGATGATTGTTTCTTTTGGTGTTTAGGTTTATGACTATATATTTTTTAAAGACGGGGTCTGCTATATATTCTGTTTAAGATAAATGGATAGCTCCTTCTTATTGAAAAAGGAGCGCTCTGCGCCTTTTGTGTCTTCTATTTTTTTAAGGACCATTCACAAGGTCTGGTCAGAAATATCTCTGATTTGTTACAAGTCTGATAAGAATTTATCTGTAAATACAGGTCTTTTCTGATTCAAAATATATCAGAAAAATTTAGAGGAAAAGCTTGGTCTGGTTCCCTTGTAAATCTCATCCTTCCATTGGGTGTAATGAAAGGCATCTATTTATATGACTTAAAAGACTGTCTCTTTTAGATGAGCATTCACAGTTTCTGCATTCTTGTTTATGGATTGTGCATGATAGATTATTAATACTTGTTTCATTTGGTTAATTTATTTTGCTATACTCATTGTGTTCAATGCAGACTGTTTTGTCTGATTGAATCTGGTAGTGTTTATACATGTCCTGCAATGATTTTTTGGTAGTCTGATATTTAGGTTTGTTGCTTAAAATATTGCAATGACGATCAAATGGCATCTAGCCCCCCGAAAGGGAAAAGCTTTGCAATGGACTAATTGCTTTCATTCATTTACAGTGGTGCCACTGCTGTGAGTGTATTTTCTTCATTTGAATTTTTCTACGTGCTGTAATACATTCACCTGATTACAGCAGTAAGTTTATATTACCATCAAAATTCATTTTACTTAAGGCCCCTTCTTATTATTTATAATTATTTCTGATGTATCAATGCTATATCAGAGTCTATTGAGTTAACTTCATTGCCTGCATTTTTTTTAATCTGTCATCCTGTTTTAGCAAATAATTGTTGACTGTTTTTACCATTTGAAATTTGGTTTTTGTGACAAGTTTCAGTCACCCAGTGCTCGTGTGAAAGCACATTTTAAAATTTGTAACAGAAATGCAAATAGAACTTTGCCCACAGGTATATAATAATTTTAATTCAAAAATTTATTTATTTCATGATTAAGGCCTTGAACTCTGACAGAATTATCAACCAAATGTTAATTAATTTTGGAATTTGTTTTTTGTGAGAAGTTGCAGTTAGTATAAAAAAAAAGGTTGCAGTTAGTATCAAATCTTATTTTAAGCATAAACACAAAATTGACAGAACTAATTAAGGCTTACAATTCTCTCACAGCTGTATGATGGAATTAATTAAAAATTGTATTTATTTGATGCTTTAGGCCTTAAATTCTTCCTACATTTGTCAACCCTAATCCTTGTTGACTAATTTTCACCCTCTCTGCACGGTGGCCCTGCTGGACAAAGATTAACCAACAGAGCTGTGTCTTGCCACAGGCAACAACCATGAAGGGCAGTCTCACTTGAGATTCAAGTTGATTCGAGACTCAATACTTGGTCTGCCATGAAGATTTAAGCCTGCATATCTGAACAAACACACATACAATAACTATTCAACTCAAAAGCAAAAAACTGAACAGTAACTAAGATTTGCACAAACACAGAAGCTTCCTGTTAACATCATAATGAACACATGCAATGCCTTCTCTTGTCCAAGGGGGCATATCAAACCCTCTATTCTTCCCTCTCAAATCCGTAAACTGGAGCTTTTCTTTCATCCTGTCTACAATTCTATGCAGAGCTCCTATTTAAATCCTCCTCTCAAAACTTCTATCTAAATCACTGTTTAAATGAATAGGAATTAGCATATAAATATGTGAACTTGTCTATTATACAATAACATTTCATATGCATAAATTCCTATGTTATCCCAAGTTTGTGGGACTGGGGTGGCAGGGATGACAAAGGGGATGGCTATATTAAAAGTATATAGGTGAAATTTAAATATTAATGCGATAACATTGATAAAACATTCATATTTACATTATAGAACCTTCATACTGACATTTGTGTTAAATTGAGAGTTCACATGACTGTCAGTCAAACAAATTAATAAATGCCAAATGTCAAACACAAAATTAAATTCAAATTGCTTTCAGAATTCATTGTCTATATGCATGTGATATTAAAAAATAGCCTTACAATCTTTAGCTAAGGGAAATGGATAAGGATGAGAATCGCAAATTGAAGGCAGCCCCAAAAGGTCTCATAAAGTTTCCAAGCCAAAATTGACACCTGCACTTTATATGATAAAGAGAGCTCCCTTGGTACGTGAAATAACTTGTATATCAGTTTGGCTTTTTAGTTGGCAGAGTTGCATTGGCAGCCACAAATTGAAGTAAAGTGTACTGTCATGTGTTACTTGGGTTTGTTGTGTTACGCAGATGCTAACTCAACTTGTCTACTTTCAGCAGCTTCCTTTGATTCCTGGATTTTCAGATCATCCCTAAATTATTTTGCGCTTGTTTTTGTTTTTCTGTCTTATGGGATCTCTATTATGTGTCGAACTGCCTTGCAATGTTTTCTAAATTGCCAAGAGTGTCTTCAAGTTTCTTACCTTATTCAATTTGAGTAGTAGACTGAGACTAGTGACTTGCTAAGCTGAACTGACTGACTGTCTTGAATCTAGTTTTGATGAGTAAGGCCTTAAATTGATTAAGGACAGATCATGGGACTCAGTCCTGCGTCTATTATCAGGGGAGGTTTCCCTTTATTGAAAACTTACGAAAATCTTGCAAACAGTGATATATACAAGCGTATATCCATACATACAAAGATTATTCTTAGAAGATTCCAACATGAAGTCATAGTAAATGAATTAACACTATTTAGAGGAATAAAGAAAAGAGTTTCCTCCTCCAGCACAATGTAGTAAAATATAAAGTTTCCTCTCAGAATAGTGTAGAGCTCCAAGTAGAGATTGATCTATTTCATTGAGTTTAACCTAAGTTGCTGATCCTGGTTCAGATTCAGGTTCAGATTTGGATTCCTGGATTTGGCAAAACAATGTTTTTGGGCGGGTTCCAGTACGGCAGGTATATATATGTATGTATGTATATTCATAGATTTATACATGTAACATGTTCAATGTTCATTCGTTCAAAACTTCAAATGTATAATAATAATAAGTTAGAAGTGTAATACTCATATTTCCATATTTGCTAATAAAATTATAAATAAAATCCCTCATATATCATATTCATACTTTGCAAAAGTCTCAAAATTTCATTACACAATGAAAATTTAAATTACAAACCATATTTCATCTGTAATATCCAAATTCATCTTCATTATCTTTATAGGAATCAAGGTCAACATTTGGTTCCACTTCAACTTCATTATTTGAACCAACAACTGTGCCACTTGCTATGTCCATGTCATGTAGAACAGCTGCCTCTTGTTCATCTACAGAGACTTGGGCAAGCTGTGCAATCATGGCATCTAAATCAGCACACTCAAGGACTAGAGCCCAATCCTTTGTCAAAAATGGTGAAAAATGCTTGGGAGATGAATAAATGATCATCAAATGACCAAATGCATGCTTTATTGGTTGAAATTAGGGTTTAGATGAATTTGGATGCCTGGCCAGAACCCGGGGGAATTCAGAAGAAATCAGAATCAGAATCGCACCAGAATCAGGATCTGGGCTAAAAGATCAAATTTTTAGAAAAAGGATCCCTCTTTCAGAGTTTTTAACAGTGATTTGAGTGTTTTTTTCAAAAATCACATTGGGAAAATGAGAACAGCCAGCCGTCCCCTCTGCACCTCACTGCTGTCCCTGAGTTCCAGGAGATTTCTGGCATGTTGGATAAATTTTGGGACGTGTTCCCGATGCGCCCCTCCTAGGGATGTTCCATAAATGGGAACGCGTCAAAAAGGGGGGTAACACTTGAATTCAGGTCTTCTATCATATACATAACAATTAAGTCTTCATGGCCTACTTTGCTAACAATGCTATCGATCTGCAGTTAGCATACTTTCATATACTGTAACTATTCTAACAACCATTATCACATTTATAGAGGTTTGCTTAATCTAGTTCCCTTGTGTCAAAAGAATGCAGACTAACTTAATGGATAGTCACCAGTATATGATCTCATTCCATCGCCATATACCTTGTCTCATGACAACTTTTAATAACTAGTCACTATATCAATTAATATCCACGACCCTTACCCATTCTTTCAAGAAAACCCTTTTTATCTGATTAATTTCTGTGATTGTACTGTATGGTTTAATTACCGCGTTAGCATTTGGTAAGTGTCATAATGTTATCTTATGGAGGTAATTGAATGTGGTTTCTTTCAAATATTAGTGACTAGCGGGGATCCTAAAATATTGCGATGGAAGTGGCAACTTTCATCTTTAACAAAACTAAGACAAAAGTGAAGTATGAATGAGCATTTGTTAGCAAAATTAAAGATACTGCTGGATAACATTTATGAGGTTAGAAAAAAATTGGTGATATTGTACTTAATGATCGTTAACTATATAGCTGACCCCACATTTCTGCCTGCCTGAGAATTAGAATGTCTCCCTTCCAAAATCATATTGTACTAGTAGGAAGGGATATTATAAGCCTTAAAGGAGGTTGCATGTAGAGGCTTTTTACAGTAATATCTAGGTGATTCTCAAGATCTACCATTTTATTATTTTTAGAAATGATTAGAACATGCATAAAAAACTCAACATTTTTACTTCTCAATAGTAAACATCGTATAGAGCAAGTCGGAGAGAGGCTTGGATCAGATATGCAGATAGAGATCAAAACCGTATTTAATGTTTTCCTGTTTTCCTCCAAAAGGTTTGAATTTAAAAGTGCGCCATGTTACGCATTTGGCTGCATGTTAATTTTTTTTTGTGAGCTGTCCCATCTCCCCATTGAGATAATTAAAGAAGTGCTTTCGTAGGACCACTAGATGCCTTGATGAACCTTAATAATAGTTACTTGTGGACAATAGATTATAAATTCCATAATTTGAACGTACATTCTACTGTGACATAGCGATCAAGTCGAAGTTATTTGAAAGCTATGTGATAAGTAGCTATCAAGTCAATGTTGCTTTGAAAGCTAAGGGACACCTATTTGTCAATGTCCTATGGGAAGTTGTTTGTTTTACCATTGGCGGGGAAAATTCACGTTCTACATATTTCCCTTGTAGGTAATTTATTAAATTGAGAGGTATAATTGTACAATAGCATCATTGTTTTTATTTGTATCATAAAAACAAAAAGAACAAGAGTGTTGTTTTCTTCCTTATTTAAGTAGAATGATGTCTTTTCTTTTATTGTTGTTTTTTTATGTTTTTTTGGGTTTTATATGGATGTTAAAGATTTTTTTGAAGTTGATCTCTCGATGTCTTCTACTTGAGTTTTATTTAAAAAATATTGGTCTGCTAGTCCAGGCATGTTTAAAATCAGATACCATCTGATTTAACAAACATGTCTAGAAAGCGTACACCTTAGATGCCTTTCCACTTTTGTCAATTTGATCTTTGTGACTTTTTTTTGAAACAATTGTAGAGCTACAGACAAGTATATAATATGCGATGTCATTTTGTTAATATATAATGCTTACTAATTTGATCTTTGTGAATTTTGTTGGATGTTGATAAATAGTTTATCTTAGCTCGTCATCTTTAAGATTGGGATCTAATTTTGATTCTAGTTGTTTGCCACCTTTGTTCAAATTTGTGAGCATTGAATCAATTCAAATTGAAGCCGGTAGATTTGAACACAACTTTCAAATTTGAAATTCCCAATTCAAATTGCGGTGATATATTCAAGGACTAACCCTAATTCATTTGAATCATTTAAGATCATTTGAAAGGTATAAGCAATCATTTCTAATATGAGTTGCCAACATAAAGGTTCCTACAACATGTCTACATTTTTTTTTCCGTGTTACTTATAATTGCAGGATCACATTATTAAAAGAATTATTTACTTGATAAGATGTAACCCTAACCCTAATTTGTTGTAATTGTAATTCCATGATAAATTAGAAAGGGGACATCACACAAGTCTTTTACATTCGTGCAAATGAAAAACCTTTTAAAGTAAGCAAACACGTTAGTAACATAAAAGGAACTATATGAAAATTTTTTAAAAAATGTTTATACTATAATGTTAGAATTTTCATAAAAAGCAAGGTGTAAGCTATAAAGATCACAACTCTCTCATGTTCATACAATTCCTTGTGCATGTTTTAAATTTTGAATAGGTTTAAGATTGATATTTTTAGAATTAATTTTTCTTTCGGGGGCTCTTTCAATGAAACCATAACCTAAAAGGAGTAAGAATGGGCTACTCTTATCACCATAATTTTGAGCAATTGAAAACAAAAAAAATGAACACCTTATCCAAAGTGAGAACATCATCAAATGTAGATTATTAATTTGAAATTGTAGTTTTATTCTTGTAGTGAACACATTATCCCAAAGTGTGAACATCATCAAATGTAGACTATCAATTTGAAATTGTAGTTTTATTCTTTAGTAAATACATGAGGGTAGAGTCTTGACACCTAATACTTTTATCTTTGCAATGGATGTATTGTTTAGCATATGAACATTTTAATTCCCTTCTAAGCCTTTGCTGAGATTCGCATTATCCTTGTGTGGTTATCTAGCAAATTATAGATGTGTAATTGATCTCTTGAATTAATAGCAACAAAATTTATTGTAGTGGATGAAGATTAGCGTGCACAAAATGTCATAAAGATGTCACATTGATGACACTTTGCATAGCATAGTCATTATTGATTATTGCTTTATTATGTTTAATACAATTTGTAAAAAGTCAATGCGTGTACACAACTTGTGCCTTTTTCTTCACTTTATTATCTCTTTTGGATTTAATAAGAAAGCTTTCTTCAATTTTGAAAAAAAATAGGAAATAGTTAAAGTTCACTAGTATATTTTATGTCTTTAATTTTATTTGCAATCACATATTAGCATTTTAGGAAAGCCTAGTGAAGTTATATTAAACTATCAAAAGAATCTATAAATCTTCTCATTTTGGAAATTGTGATCTATTTATTGGAATTTGTCAAGACTCTAAAAACACAATATGATCTTTCACTTAGTGAAACATAAAAGCCACAAATGATATCTATCATATAATATACAATGAAAAGCCTTGTATATATAAAGCAAGGAAGAGGGTGTGAGAAGGCAAGAGTGAAACTTTTGGCTACCTCTCTAAATATGAACACATTTAAGATGAAATGACAAATGTATGAAAATGTATAAGGTGTGCATGCAATAGGCATGTTAATAGGTGAATGCACATGTCTCACTCACATTAAATGAGACGAGCATTACAAATTTTAAATAAACTTAAGCAAAGTGTATAGAGGTCAATTCTAGAAAGGTGATAGTCTAACTAGACATGCAAAAACATTATTTATGTTAACCCCCCTGCACCCACACACACATACACCCTACCCCAAGTGCAACTTTGTAATGTATACAAAGATTATGTGTCCCTACTACTAGCCATATTAGGTATCTGTATATAATGTGATCTTTCAAAAAAAGGAGAAAAGAAGAAAACTTTGTGGGAAAAAAAGATTTTTCTCTGAAAGAGAGATAATACAATAAAATGTTTTCCCTATAAGAGCGAAAAGAGAAACTATGTAGGCCCCTCCATAAGATTATGATCTCTTTGAATGGTACTCAAATGCTCCCTATGAAGACTGATGTATAGCGAGTACTGATGAAGTAATGTCTTGTTGGAAAGAATCCTTGGATGCTCTTAGTGAAGTGTCTTCAAACTCTATGTAATAATTGTCATTAAAAAGAAGATTGATGCACTCGACACTATCTTCTAAATTTTCAAAATGGGACTCTACAAACAAAGATGAAACTCTTAGAAATCTATCCCAATGTGCTAGATTGTTTTTATTAATATCCTTCTACAAGAAATCTCTAGAAGTCCCCCCAAAAGCAACTTTGAATTTTGATGTAGCAATAAGGGATGGTGGTGAAGTTAGGCTTGGTTAAAGAACATGAATGTATGAGTAACCTAGTTGTACCTTTGATGAACTACCCACACTAGATCTAGGGTTGTCGACCTTAGAGAACCTATAATCAAAAGTAAAGTTTAAGAAAGTGTAAACATGAGAAATTATCAACCTTGCCAACTACACCAGTCTCTTTTGTCGACGAATCTCGAATAGTCACTAAATCAAATGTAAACTTAATTGTCTTCACATTCCACTATTTGTAAGTTGATACATGGAAAGAAGGTTGCTTGATAATTCAAGGACAAAAATGACATCAATAAAATATGCTTTGTCAATGGCAACAACTCTTTTTCCACACACTTATAAGAGTTGTTTTCTATTAGGAGTTTGGATGTATATGTCTGATATAATGACATGAATACTTTTGGATAAGGAGACATATGATGGGAAGTTCTAGAGTTAAGAATCCATCTATTTGACCCAAAGATTGTAGACAACATAAGTACTTTTCCCTTAAATTTCTCTTTGGCCTTGGAGTTGATGAAGAATCTATGATGGATTCAGGGACCCCATGCTGCTCTAGAATATGCATAAGGTGGTCAATCCATTTCTTCATACATTTAGCTCATAATGCCTAGGTTTCATGCAAAAGACACACTATACTTTTTCTTTCTTGGGCTCCCTTGATTTGAAAAAGTTTCAATCTGATTTCTTGTCATCCTTGATTTCCTTATCCTTTTGATAATTTTTTTCTCCCCTTTGTTGTTTGAAGCCTTTTCTTTCCCATTTTTATGCAATGAGGGATTGAAGTTTATAAGACTTCAAGCTACCCATTAGGATTACTTTGTCTTGCTCCCTTGTCAAGTCTGAAATGAAATCATCTAAAGATGACTTTTCCTCATGGCTCCAAGAGCACTTTTGGTAGAATAAAAGGTAGAGACAAACATGGAGCATTTAGGTATGGAAGTGATAAGTTGATCCTCTTTTTTCTCTATGCCATATCCTTTGAGATGCAACCTTAATAATTTGAAATTTGTGAAATAGTTCTCCAGTGTCAAAATTATTTGGACTCAAGCTTGTGAGTTTATTTTCTAGTTCATGAATTCTTAGTTCTTCAACCTTACCAAAGAATTTTTCTATGTTTAGTCAACCTTTAGTAGGTTTCAAGGCTTAAAGGAATAGAAGTTTTGGAGACAGATTAAAACTAGCACTTGCACCTAAGGAGGTTCAATGGATAAGTTGATAGAAAATTATTGGTAGAATTTAAATGCAATTTTTTTATATAAAAATATAAATTTTCTATACTGGTTAAAATATTAATACCAATAATTTAAATGCAATTTTTAAATTTTTTTATATAAAAATATACAATTTCGATATTGGTTAAAATATTAATAAAATAATAAAAAATGAGATTTTTAGGTAAAAATATAAATGTTTTATTTTAGTTAAAATATGAATAAAATAATTTATAATTAAATTAATTTTAATATTTTTTTATTAGTATTTATCATTTCATAAAAATAGTTAGAGGCCATACACAAAATAGATTTCATGAAATAAAACCGAATTGAATGTCCTCACCTATTGTGAGAGACTTGAACATGAAGATTCAAAGCATTAGCATTTGTTAAGATAAGGAAGGTTTGATGGTTTGCAAATATTGCACCTATGAAATCTTCAATAGACACACATGCAAAATGTACAAACATCAAACAAGGTGCATGCATAATATGACATAATTGGTTGTTATTTCATGGAATACAATGATTTACTGGTAGAACATTTGTAATTTATTTGAAATGATTTTACAAATCCTTAATTCAAACTAAAAACATTCAAGCAAATACAATATGTATAAACTTGAAAACAAAGAAGAGGCATGCAATTAAGCCGCAACCATGGTTCATGGATCAGGAGTGGAAAATCTTAAGATCATGTGTTCCCTCTAATCGACCTCACACGCAAGGGTTCATTTCATTCCTCGAAGTTAGAAAATTGCAAAGAGAGTAAGGCTAGTTGAATTCATGTCTCTGTTTATGGTCCAATAAAGAAATGCAAGTAGTCAATTGCAATCTTCTTTGCTATTCATCCAATATTTCAAAAAATTAGAATGTATGGTCTTCAAAATTGTGAAAAACTATCAATAAGGGTATGCACGTTTAATCAAAAAGTTTACCAAAAGAACAACATAGTGTGTAATGTACTAAAACAAAATGGTCTTCAAAATTGTGGAAAACTATCAATAAGGGTATGCATGTTCAATCAAAAAGTTTACCAAAAGAACAATGTAGTGTGTAATGTACTAAAACAAAAAAGAAATGGCTACAGATACTTGATCAAATCTATAATTTGCTATGTGTGTTTGATCCACTTCTAAAAGTGATATTGAATACTCAGACTCTTGTTTATCCCTATTGCATTTGAATAGAAATTGATATTTGCAAAAATATAAATATTTGTGTTTAAAAAATAATAAAACAATATGTGTAAAATACTTAATCAATAGGATTGAAGATTTACAAGTACAAAGACCTTGTTGATGGAGTGTATGCAATCTCAAATTATTGTTTTAAAAGCAAAAACCGCAATTAGTGTATGTTTATGCAAATCTCAAATTATTGTTTTAAAAGCAAAAGAACACGATAAATTTTTTTTGTTTTGTTCATTTGTTTTTGATTAAGGTAACAATAGGTTTTGAAGGGGCCATGAAACCCTTTAACAAATAAAACTTAAGAAAAAATATTAAAAGCTCCCTAAATGAAATAGACCAGCCAAAACAAAAGGCAAAAAGCCCTTTCATCGAACCAAGAACACTGCAAGATAGAACCATGAGAAGCAACAATCCAAAGAAGATAGCAACAACACTATCCATTAGTCCCCTTTTTATGGGATCAAAGTATCATGTCGAAAGAAGAGGACTTCTTAGATTGCTCATTTGTTAAAGGGTTTTGTTCATTTGTTATTCAATAACATAGATAATTAATTCTAATATCTTTTATTAGTATTTATCTTCTTTTTTAATTTTTTTTGAAACATTTAAAAAAATAGATTAATAAAGAAAATATTCAAAGATATTCTTGGGTAAAAGCACAATCAAGTGTCACCTTTTAGGCTAACTTATCAGCACAACTGAATTTTAATATTTCTAACTAAAAATTAATTTTGGTCAAATATATGGGCTAGCTAGATTCATAAGTTAGATAGGTAATTTAACTTTTCCAAGTGGAAATGTCTATCAAATGCATGTTTTATACCACTTTGGGTTCAATTACCATAAAAATAAAATTATTTCAGAAAAGTGACATTTCAATAACTCCTACTCTTTTTAATAATATTTTAAAAAAAATAAAAAAAATACCCTTTTGTAGAGATCAGAGTCAAGAATATCCGCATATAGATTTTATAGTGTTTTAATTAGACATAGTTTATTGTAATTAAAATATATTGCAAGTAGGTATTTGAACAGTCTAGGAGATGTTGATTCAGAGAAAGAAAAAAATATTAAATCATATTAAATAAATTTGCAAAACATATGGTGCACAAGAGGAGAGAGTCCTCTTTAAGTATATATATTTCTTTTTTTGATTGGAATAGATTTGTTATGAAAAATATGTTGCGAGATGAAAACTGTTGATTTTAGTGAGTTGGAATTTGAATTGTTATAAAGGAGAAAATATAGGACACAAACTAATTTTTATTTCTTCATGCACTAGCTATATATGTCATTTATGACATTTTGAAATTAGGGGAAAAAATGTTTATTTACATATAATTTTTTGGTGGGAACTAGACCTCTAATTTTCAGCATTTTTCAGGAATTGAAAAATCATCGTTAAAAATTAAAAAAACATATAAATTCCTATTCAAAATATTAATCATAAACTTCATCCATTTAATCACATTTAATTAGTTTACATCATCTTCAAATTCCAAACATAAATGTCATTTTTATACTATTGAAGTTGAACAACTTTGATTTTGTTAGCCTCTTCCTTTGTAAAAGGGTGACAGCTTATTGTGCTTTTACCCTCTTATAAAAATAATAATAATAATAAAATATAAATTCACATTTTTTTTCTCAGTAATAATATCTAAATATATATGTTTTTAAATTTTTTTAAGTAATGCAAAATCATTACAATCTTGTTTGTTAGCATTGAATTTTTTTTGATTAGTAAGTTTATTCAAATTTATCTTTTTTTTTTAATAATTTTTTTAAAAATATTAAAAAAGATTAAATATCTTAATAAAAAGATATTTTTTTGAAAATAAATAATTAAATATAGATTTTTTATTTTATGCACATTCTTTTTCTCAGTAATAATATTTAAATATATATGTTTTTAAATTTTTAAGCAATGCAAAATCATTATAATTGCTTTTGATTGACAAAATTTGTTTGGGAGTTTTTTTAGTTGAAAAGTTGATTTGAAAATGGTTTATCGGGAGACGAGGTGGTTTTGAAATGTGAGATAGGTTTAGAGAGCAATTGTGGATAGTGAAGTCCACAATATAAAGTCTATTAGCTAATAACAATTTGAAGACTCACATTTATTAAATCATTTTTCCTTCCTTTAGCAGCATTAGGATCCTTTATAACAAGTTTCAATTCATGATAATCAATGGATGTAAGCGGCTTAATGATTTGATTTTTGATAAAGAAAATTCTATGGGAAATGTACAAGTATTCAATAAATAAATGATTTGTAAAAGTGTTCAAAGGAACAAATCAAGACACTTCCCTTGATTATTATTGGTGTGTGTAGGTTGAATCAAAGAGCAAAGAAGATGACCATTGCTTGGGTGCATGGAGTTTTCCATGTGAGTGTTTTTTATTAAGGAAAACAGGTTTTGAAGGGTGCCTGAAACCCTTTACACATCAAAAGGTTTTCCATGTGAGTGTTAATTAGGTCATTTTCTTTTATACTTATTATATTTAATCTATTTTGTACATAATCTTATGAGAAAAAACATGTATACAAGTTTATAGAATTATCATAATACATAGATCAAATAGACGAGTCATAAGATAACATAAGACATGTCTTGGAAAAATCTTAAGCAGAAAAAACTCAACCTCTCAAAGCATCAATATTTCACCTATTATTTAACAAATAAATAATACATGCACTTATAGAGTTACTATGAACACTATTAAAACATCAAGCCTCTCCAATGCAACTTCCATGTGTCCAAGAATGAATGCTGACATCCCATGCCATGTTTTACATATGCACTCCTTAGAAAGACTTAATAATATGCTATACTCACCTAACCAATATTAATGACTGAACATGTGCTAGCTTCTATAAACACAAGATCATACGTATAACCAAAAGGTAAATAAAACCCATGTACCTTAAAATCATGAGAACACAAAACCATTGAAAGCATTATATATTTTTCTCTGATAATTATTATATTTCCCAAACACATTAAATAACTAACCCAATGTTACATAGAAACTTTACAAGGTGTGGCCAACCATATCTCTTAGATGTAGCACAACTAAATAATTATCAAATTGTAACATTATAATAAATCTTTTTATGCAAGGTGTATAATGCCTTATCTCAACATTCTCTCGCTTGTATAAATTGCATAAGGGCCAATCAATTAAATACATCATCATAGACATATATGAAATCAGGGTGGCTGAAAGAAGTTAAGTCCCACTTTTGGGCAAAAAGTGGAAGTGTTTTCCCCGTTTTCAAATTTCCTGTCAATTGATGTCTAAATTTGAGGTACTTAGAGATTGAATCTCAAAAAAATTTAGTAATATAAATTTTAGTGGTTAGAGTCTACTTTTCAAATATGTAATTTATTTAAATACCCACATGGTATAAATTTTCTTTTCAGTAGAAATGTTTAAAAACCACTTTTTCAAAATGCTTGTTTTAGGACCATACCATAGTCATGTATGACCACCATATTTTGACCTAAATAAATGATTGTTTGCAAATCCTTCTGGTGAAATATACCTAAGACACCAAAGATTGATGAGCATATTTTTCCTTATTTTTTTATTGAATATTTATTTTAAAAATAATTTTTAATTGACTATAAAGTACATTTTCAAAACCTCTGGTGTACGACCGCCATAATTTGATGAAAATTTTATATTTTTATAATATTCTTTTTTTTGTTAATCTTCAAGAGAATTGTATGTAGATTGATGTCATATAATTTATTTTCCAAAAAACCTAAAAACAAAAAAGTTATTAAAGTTTTAGTGAACCTCACTATTTTACATTTAGGTACCACTTTTAATTAATAAATAATGCAAAAATAGTAAAAATAATCATATCAATATGAAATTTATATTTTTGAAATCAGGACACTAAGAACTCTAATGAGTTTTTGTTTTGTCAAAAAATATGATAAGGAAGGCCCTAAAAAAGTTACGACAAGGTGGAAATATGACGTTCTAGTGCCTTAACCAAATTTTTGGAGGTCAAGGTATAGGCTTGGTTCCACCAACCTACACCAAACCTATTTTGAACTGAGATATGAGGCAAAGGTGTGTTTCCCACTCATGTCTTAAGAAACAAGTGCCTGTTTTTAAAGATTCGAAAAATAGGCGCCTGTTTTTTTAAAAAATAATTTGGCATGTAAAAATGCATTTCTAAAATTATAAAAAATAAAATAAAAATAATAAATAAATAAATAATAAATTTAGAAACAGGCACCTATTTTTTGAATTTTGGATCAAGCATCCGAACCTAAATTGGGTGCCCTTTTTTTGAAAACGGGTTCTTGTTTCGAGCATCATTTTGCAATTCTACAAGACTTCTGCGGAATAGGCACCCAACTTCTTGCACTTACCCATCACATGAATATTAAACAAGTTCTCATGCTCTGTCAAAATATCTACAATAAAAGAAAAGTGACTGCGATCTCAAGTAGAAATCCTCTCATCCTTCAACATGCCACCTATGGAAGAACTTAGAGAACATGCCAAGGTGAAGATGGATCAATCCAAGAACACAAGCATCAAATCCAAGTGAAAACAAAGGCTCCAAGCTATTGTTAAAGGTAAAAAATCACATAATTGGAAACATCATTTACAACACATGTCAATACATCCAACTATCTATACCTTCTAGGTATTAACAACATCGATGAAATCATGCCAACAATATGTCAACCCATAAAATGCAATAAAAAATGCCTTGTATAAAATGTGTCAATGAAGTACATACATATTTAGGAACTCACACTACACGGGTAAAGTCAAATCTAAAAATAGAAAGACATCTTAAGTCTACCAACCAACATTGATATCAAGGTGTGGAAAGTGATAAAAAAATGAAGTACCAAGAACAATCACAATGATCCATACATGGAACCCAAATAGCTGCATAATCTCTCACAACATGTCACCACAATCCTCCAAATATTATGAACATGAACCTCCAAGAAGAATCCATAGAATGAAGAAAGAAAAACCTATAAACCGTAACACGCCCTACTAACATCTCAAAGTGTTATGTTGTGTTAAGTATGATCTCCTTACAACCCTAAATGAAAAGCCTTAACAATACCCACCCATTCAATCTCATAGACCAAACACAATATATGTATCATAGGTATCATAAGTACCCAAAAAAATCACAATGATAAAAAAAATGATTAGTAAAAAATAAAAATGTCTATTTTTTCTCACGCTATGTCCACCCCTACTGTGTTGCCAATGGTTCTGGTTTTGCGCTACAAAAGACGAGGCCTACTATGGATTCTTTTTTGATCCATGGTATTTTGTTGGATGGATTGCATGACTCTGGTTTATATTAAGGAGCTTTGATAATAGTTAACATTTCCATCTTTGGCCCCTGCTTAGATCCCTCGGACTCAATGCTCTCTAGGTTGGGGCCTTCTGTAGGGGTGTTGGGTGTTACTCCACCTTTGGGTGTTTTGGGGTTTGTTCCTAGCACTACTAGTGGAAGGGTCTTTGCTAGAGCAGTTCTCACTAGGCACTCTTCTCAAAGAACTAATATTGGGTTTGCTAAGGCAGTGAATGAGGAGGTTCACAGAACAAAGCCTTTCTCTCCCAGTGGTGGACGAAGATTTTCTCATGCAACCAAGTTTTTTGTTGTTCCTTTGAAGGAGAAATCTTGACCTCTTGCTTGTGCCAAGGCATCCACTATAGTGGTGCATGGCTTGGATGTGGTGGATAATGTGGATTTATACCAATGTTGTGGGTTGGTTTGTAGAATTTTTAGTTTCTGGCCTTCTCTTCTAAATATTCATCATTGGGTAATGGAGCCTTGATGATCCTATGTTTCGAGTAACATTGAGCTTTTCCCTTGTGCAAAGGGTTTTTTGTATTGTTGTTTTTCCTTCTTCTAAAGACCACAATTTAGTGCTAAGCATGATATGGGTTTTGGGGATTCACTTTCTCTCGACCAAACCTTAGACAATCTCCTTTAGTCCTCTTATTGAACCACTTAGTGTGCATCTAGTGCAGGTTCGTCTCCCCAATCGTCTCCTTCATTTTTGGGACAATTCTTGTTTTGAGGCCATTAACAACTTTATTGGTCATTTCTTAAAGGTGGATACGGCTATGATTTCTATGGGTATTTCTACCTTTTCTCACATTTTAGTTGACATTGACATCTCCATACCCCTTCTAGGGGATGTGGTTCTCATGGTTGGGGATAGGCCATGGACTCAATTGTTGGATTATGAGGGCCTTCCCTTTTGATGCTGATTGTGCTTATCTATTGGTCATCTCGCTACAAATTGTTCTCTCTTGCAACATAAAGTCACTTCCACTTGGTGGAAGAATGCTAATGATGAACATTTAACTATCCCGACTTATAATTCTTCCTCCGATGACACATCACAAGATGATGATGTCTGCCCTTTGGATGAAGCTCTTGTTGTGAATCTAGATGATACTCCTACTACAAATTTGGCTTCTACAGTCCTTGTGGATCCTACTCCTATTTCTTCTAGTGCGGACCCCTCTAGCTGTGCTGACCCTTTTTTGTCTATTGCTTTTGCTTTGCTCGAATATTTGGTTGTCGATGTATAAATTCCTTAGCACTCTACCCCTTGTGCTAACATTTTTTCAAAGAGTTTCACCACTTTCTCACCCTTGTGGTGGGGATCCTAGTGAAAGTATCGCCTAGACAGTTTCTTATGGCAAAGGAAAAATAGTTCTTTAGCCTCTCATTCTCCTTCCCATGATGTGGTTGAGCTGTCTACCCACTCTTGAGGTGGGCTAATAGCTTTTCTGCTAGTATGTTGTTAATGTCCTTTCCTTGAAATAACCAACACCTTACTGTTAGTATTTTGTTGATCTCTATTGGCGCCTATGGGTTGTGGTTGTGTAAGGGACAACACCCTTATTTTGTTGTTGATTTTAATAAAAACAATCACAATGATCTACACATGAAACCCAAGAAGCTACACAATCTCTCACATCTTGTCACCAATTCTCCCAAATCATATGATCATGAACCTTTAGGAAGAAACCATAGAATGAAGGGATACAAACATATAAACCATAACATGTCCTTCTACCAATACTTCAAAGTGCTATTTTGTGTCAAGCATGATCTCCTTACAACCCCAAATGAAAAGCCCGTACAACATCCACTCATTCAATCTCATAGATCAAATACAACATGTGTCACACAATACAAACATGGATGCAGGCCTCTCTAACCAAGGAATTACAACTCAAGTTATCCATTCCAAAACTAGGAGTCAATCCAATAAAATAACTCCCATTATCCTCATAAGCGACATAATAATATAATTCTTATGCATATGGAGATAACCATGCCTAACATCCCTTAAAATGAATCCTCTAGAACCAACTATCCAAATCTCAAGATCCATATGTATGAAAGATAAAGCATAAACCATATCACATCTGAAAAAAATAGGAAAATGCCTTTTAGATGACAAACCACTGAGTAGATCAAAAGTGGGGAATGAGAATGCTCCTCAAGGATAACCAAGTTATCATGTCCCATTCCAAGAACAATATCACATCAAGTCCATAGGAAGGTGAAGATCTCCTTAATCTTCCCATCGAAAACTCATCACAAAGTACTTGTATCAACAAATGACTCAAACCTTAAGAGAACTCTAGAGTCTCACCTTAATATTCAAGTATTTCTGAGCACCTAAAATTGATCAATCTATGTTGAAGTCCAAATGGTACACCACACTATCATGTAGCTCCAAGAAAATGATCAACACACTCGATACCAATAGAACAAGCAAGATCATTATCAAAGTTTCAACCATAAAATTAGGAACTGACATCATGATCTAACTTTTGACGTATAGCATCAGTCGAAGTGATATTGAGCATTTGAATTCATGATTTACATGAACATGAATATACATATATGGTTGACTTTACTTATCAAATTGGGCTCTTATCATTGAAGATACTATTGTGTTATCAAGGCTCTTGACTATATTTGTTACTACCGCCGATTGAAAGCAAACTAATTGTATTTGTTATGCACCGATCAGTTATTAGTTATGCCCATGTAGGGACATGACCCTACATGGCCTTTGGCCACGTAGAGTCATGTCTCTACGGGGACATGACTCTCTTCATATATAACATAGAGCAATCATGGAGGACTGACATCAATCACAAGGCATATACAGTCCCAACAATCACTCTCTCTCTCCAACAAAACAAAGACATTACTCTAGACAAGTTCGTCGATCCTTCATTTCTATTCAAGTTTGAATATTGTCTCACACAGGATGTCACTCTAGTTTGAAGATCTACATCATTAAGAACAAGATAGTCAAACTGTCATATCAATAAGTAAATCTGAATTTATATAGTCTGCAATTATAGTTTATATCTCTATCAAAGATCCTGCATTTACATGGTATCAGAGCCATCTTGATAGACAATTCTATTATTCAAAATTAAAATGAAAATCTTAGATTTATCAATATTATAATTTTATCCTCAAGTTCAAAATGGTTAATCATGTAAGATTAGAGGATAGACTTGAGGGAGCATCAAACTTTTCATCATGGAAAATTCGAGTCATGATAGTACTAAGAGAAATGGAGTTAGAAGTGTACATAGAATCAAACAAACCTATTCCTGAAAATGAACCTAATAAAATGACATGGAAAAGATTGATGCAGGGGCATTCTAGGGTACTCGATGAATCTGCATGGGAGGTGTGTGTTTGGCTGGTGTTACTCAGTTGCAGCCTTGACCGACGGTCTCGGTCATTGAAGGAAGCTCGATCGCTGAAGGAACTCAGTAATCTCTAGCACTCAATGAAAGTGTTACCCAACGATGTCTGTGGTGCTCGGTCGACACTGGTGCTCGGCGATGCCTAGCATGCTCGGTTATTTCACTGTTGCTTGGTAGTTCTGATTTACTGACTGGAGTTCTATGTATTTTTTGGGCCGACTTGGTGCATTTATTGTTGGTAGCTATTGTTACAGGCTGACATTGAATTAAATGTTTGTAAGGCTATTTTAATGCCGACTTGTATTGAATTTAATAATTGTTGGGGGGAGTTAATGATTTCATCCAGCCGACTTGTGGTTGATGATTAGTATTTATAGGATGTTTGGGGTAGATGTTTAGGATGATCGGGGAGATCAGTAGAAGTTCATAACTTGGAAGACTTAGCGAATCGGATCTGAGGTTCTGAAAGTTGGAGTTGGTGAAGTTGTGGAAAAGATCTTGCATGATCTTGCAGCTCGGATTGTTATCTGATAGTTTGTAGTTGCAGAGCTAGTGGTTTGCACACTCGAAGACAAGGAGATTGTTTGGAGGCTTGCGAGCTCAAGTTTAGATCTTCCTTAGGGTTTCCATCAGTTGCTGATTATTTTCAGAGTTGAACTAGCTAGTGTTGTATTGGATCCTGTGATATTGTAGAATTGTTTTTTATTGTAATTGGCCCTAAACTGGAAGGCCTTACAGCTAGGCATGTTAATGAAAATCAAAGTTAAACAATTATTTTGTTGTTGTGT
Source organism: Chamaecyparis obtusa (assembly GCA_027943335.1). Taxonomy (NCBI): domain Eukaryota; kingdom Viridiplantae; phylum Streptophyta; class Pinopsida; order Cupressales; family Cupressaceae; genus Chamaecyparis; species Chamaecyparis obtusa. The sequence continues at coordinate 985,771 of BSBK01001505.1, forward strand.
TGTTGAGTATTCCACTGTGTTGATTGTTGGCTACAAGGTTTGGACTATCCTTAACTGGATCCACCATCCTTGATTGCATCAGGTGGTATCAGAGTGAAGAGTTGATCTTGTGGAGCGAAGGTTGACCTAGCAAGGTTGATCTTGCGAAGTTGATCTTGTTGGTGAAGAGATCGTATGATTTGGATTGCAGATCCATGACACTGAACTTGTGGATCTTGTCCTAGTTGTTTGTTCAAGGTGGCAGGTTGAGATCTAACTTGTATACAACTTGGAGATTGTCATAAGATGGTCGATGTAGGGTTTTTTGTAGAGGGTTTCTCTTATCTTTAAGGATGCCTCCAAGAAGATTAGACCCTAGAGTACTTAAAGACCTCTGTGATACTGTTGAATCTAGGATTACAGAGAAGGTGAAATCAGATTTCAAATCTGAGATGGAGTTGATGAAGAATGACATGGTCACTGAGATCATGAGAGTTGTTGTTGGTGTACCTCAGAATGTTGGTATTGAAGATGGTTATGAGGAAGCTGCTGAAGACTTTGAACCTACTGGATCTAGTGGTGATGACCGAAGGGATAGATCTGGTGAGGATAGAACTGCTTGGTTTCCTAGATCTAGAGCTTGGTTAAGTAGTAGTTACCAAATGGAAGTTTCTACTTCTTCTGGTACTTTGAAGCCCAAGAACTTGATTGATTGGATTGGTGAACTTGAAGATTTCTTTGAGCTGGAAGAAAATGAAGATCCTCTTCAGGTGAGATTAGCATAGACTAAGTGGAAAGAACATGTTTCTCTTTGGTGGAAAGAACTACAAAGAGATAGAGAAGATGAAGGTGAAATAAAGATCAATTAGTGGAGGTTGATGGTAAAAAAATTGAAAGCTAAGTTCATACCTTCTGACTATGAGCTTGACTTGTTTAAGAAGTTGTAGAATCTAAAACGGAAGGATCTGTCTGTGGAAGATTATACTGAGGAGTTCTACAAAATTACTATTCGGTCTGGACACCGAGAGCTTGGTAAGGAAAAGGTAGCTCAGTATGTGAATGGTTTGAGATTCAATATTCAGGATGAGCTTGGTATGTTGAAGATTGATTCTATTGAAGATGATTATTAGTATGCTCTGAAGGCAGAAGATAAGTTGAAGAGGAAACAACATGGTAGTCCCCTAGGGAAGAAAAATATTGATCACTCGGTGAAGGATAAACCGATTGATGCAGAAGATGAACTGAAACCTATGGAACCGAAGAAGAAGATAGGTAGAGTTATCTTTAAGGGTACTTGCTATAACTGTGGAGAGGAAGGACACTGTTCTTTTGAGTGTACACAAAAGAAGCTTGGTGACTGATGAACTGCTGTGGTGAATGAGAATGGACCTGAATCTGAGAACTTGCTGCTTTGATGAACATTGCTTAGTACAAAGGAGGAACCTTGTCAGAGGAGTAACTTGTTTAGGACTTGATGCAAGTTTGGAGGTAAACTCTGTAATGTTATTGTTGATAGTGGTAGTACTGATAACCTTGTTGCTGAGGACATGGTTCAGAAACTTGGGTTGAATAGAATGAAGCATCCTTGTCCTTATAGGATTGGCTAGTTACAAGATGTTCATGCTCTAGAAGTAAGAGAACAATGCTTTATTGATGTTCAGATTGGCCAGTATAAGGATCTTGTGTTATGTGACATTGTGAAGATGAATAGTTGTGATATATTTCTCGGTAGACCTTGGAAATATGATTGCAGAGCTATGTATGAATGTGTCATAAATGTGTTTACTGTTGAGAAGGATGACATGAAGTTTTCCCTGATGCCTTTGCTGGATGCAACGCTCGGTAGGAGAAGCCTGAGTATTGGTAGCTGAGTTGAATTGGTAGATCTAGAGAAAATGAATGATCAGTATGGAGAACAGACCTGTGTGTTGTCAAGAAAAGACTTGAAGAGATAGAGAAAGCTGAAGTGGAAGAGTATGCAAGCTGAAAAGGTGGAGGACTTGTATGTGAAGACCCAGTTCGGGGTTTATGTGCTGAATCCCAGAAGATGTTCTTCTCACATATGAACATCTTTTCGAACTTGGGGTGTCTGATGCAGGGGCATTCTAGGATACTCGGTGAATCTGAATAGGAGGTGTGTGTTTGGTCGGTGTTACTCGGTTCCAGCCTTGACTGACGGTCTCAGTCATTGAAGGAAGCTCGGTCGTTGAAGGAACTCGATAATCTTCGATGCTTGGTGAAAGTGTTACTTGGAAATGTCTGTGGTGCTCGGTCGACACTGGTGCTCGACGATGCCTGGCATGCTCGGTTATTTCATTGTTGCACAGTAGTTCTGGTTTACCAACTAGAGTTCTATGTGATTTGTTGGGCTAACTTGGTGCATTTATTATTGGTAGTTATTGTTATAGGCTGACATATTGAATTAAATGTTTGTAAGGCTATTTTGATGCCGACTTGTATTGAATTTAATAATTGTTGGGGGGATTTAATGATTTCATCCAGCTGAATTGTGGCTGATGATTAGTATTTATAGGATGTTTGGGGTAGATGTTTAGGATGATTGAGGAGATCAGTAGAAGTTCATAACTTGGAAGACTTAGCGAATAAGATCTAAGGTTCTAAAAGCTAGAGTTGGCAAAGTTGTGGAAAAGATCTTGCATGATCTTGCAGATCAGATTGTTATCTAATAGTTTGTAGTTGTAGAGCTAGTGGTTTGCACACTTGGAGATAAGGAGATTGTTTGGAGGCTTGCAAGCTCAAGTTTAGATCTGCCTTAGGGTTTCCATCAGTTGCTGATTATTTTCAGAGTTGAACTAGCTAGTGTTGTATTGGATCTTGTGATCTTGCAGAATTGTTTTTGATTGTAATTGGCCCTAACCCGCAAGGCCTTACAACTGGGCATGTTAATGAAAATCAGAGTTAAACAATTATTTTTTTATTGTGTTGTTGAGTATTTCGCTCTGTTGATTGTTGGCTGCAAGGTTTGGACTGTCCTTAACTGGATCCACCATCCTTGACTGCATCAAAGACACAACAACAAGACCATGAAAATTATTATAGACTCTGTGAAGGATCATATTCTTCCATCTATATCCAGTCTTAAAACTGCATTTGAAATGTTCTCTACTATTAAGAACACTTTTGAAATCAATAATACTAGTAGACTGCTAACTTTAAAGCAAGATATTCTATATAGAAAAATGAATAATGGGGAATCAATTACGTCCTATTTTCTAAGAATCTCTGAGTTAAAAGATCAACTTGTGACAATTGGAAATCAAGTTGATGATAAAGAACTTAGCATCATAACATTAAAAGGACTTCCAATATCTTGGGAAACCTTTAAACATGGTCTAAGCTCACGTCCCGATCTTCCTAAATTTGAATTACTCAAAAATGAATGCACTCAAGAAGAATCAAGATTAGTTTCCAAAGGATTAAGCATAAATCAAGAGGGAGATATTCAAGCTCTTCATGCTAATTCAAACAATAAAGAAAAGAAAGGAAAATTCAAACGTAATAAGAAGGAATTCAAGAAACCATATAAGAAACAAGATTGGTCAAAAGTAAAATGTTTCAAATGTGACAAAATTGGTCACACTCACAAATTCTGCCCTGAACGAAAAAGAATTCAAGCAGCCCTAGCAGAAATCAAGGAAGAGAAAGAGGAAAAAGAAGGAAACTTTGCATTTGATCTAGCTCTCTCAAGTGAATTAAACTAAAAAAAAACACCTGGATTATAAACAGTGGAGCATCTCGTCATATTATAGGTTTTAGAGACAAATTTAAAAGCTTCTTAGATTACTCCTCGGAAGAAGTAACCATTGGAGATAATTCTACTCATCCGATTAAAGGTATTGGGTCTTGCTCAATTCATCTAAATTTAGGTATCACTCTCCAACTTAAAAATGTTTTATTCGTACCTGGCATAAAAAGAAATTTGGTCTTTATCTCCGGTCTTGCTGATCAAGGATACATAATCACCTTTCAAGAGGATAGAGTTCTATCTTGGGCAAAGAACTCCAACATCAAGAAAGTTATATCTATTGAATTTAGAGATGGAAGTTTATATAAACTTTGCAATCAACAAAATTTAGCCCTAAGTCATGAAACATCAAATTCTACCGAAATTTGGCATAGGAGACTAGGTCACCTTCATTTTCGTGCATTGTCATCAATAGGGAAAATTGTAAAAGGATTACCAAGTCTCAAATATGATCTCTTAGGCATTTGCAAAGGATGTGCCCTAGGCAAAAACACCAAGAAATACTTTCCTAAAAGCATTCACAAATCAAAATCTGTACTTGAACTTATTCACACAGACCTATGTGGTCCTATGTATGTACCTTCCCTACATGGGTGTCTCTATTATGTAATTTTTATTGATGAATATTCTAGAAGAACTTGGATCTACTTCCTCAAACAAAAGGAATCAATTGAAGTATTATCAAAATTCAAAGAATTCAAAGCTCTAGTTGAAAACCAGTCTGGACAGAAAATAAAAACTCTAAGATTAGACAATGGAGGTGAATACATCTCTGAAATTTTCAAAGATTTTTGCATTACTGTTGGGATTAAGAGGGAGTTTTCTGTACCATATAATCCTCAACAGAATGGAGTTGCAGAACGTAAAAATAGACCAATTATTGAATCAGCCAGAGCAATGATGCATGTCCAAAATCTTCATACTTCTTTTTGGGCTGAAGCATCTAACACTGCAGTTTATATTCAAAACATATGTCCTCACTCAATATTAGAAAAAACCACTCCCGAAGAAGTATTTTTGGGTATCAAACTAGATCTAAGTCACCTAAGAATATTTGGGTGTCCTGTTTATATTCATATTCCTAAAGAGAAAAGAACAAAACTAGAACCATCTAGAAATAAGGGAATACTCATTGGATACAGTGAAACAACCAAAGGCTATAGGATCTATGTTCAGGGTCAAAGAACAATCGAGATCAGTAGAGATGTTAAATTTGAAGAAGATATTTCCTTCAATCTTTCTAAGAACATTGGTGAACTATATACAAAACCTTCCACTGAATTAGATGAAGATCACCCAGTAGAAAATGAGAGGGAGAATGATATTGAATCTCCTTCACTTACTATCTCAAATTTAGAGAATATTGAAAATGCTAACAACAAAAAGAGGCCACTTTGGGCTAGGAAAATGATAGAAGAGAATCATGTTGAACCTGATGAAGTAATCAGAGAAAGCAAGAAAACAAGAAACCAGTCATGTTATGTGGCACTATTAACTGAACTTTATCAAAATAGAACCTTCAAATGTTGAAGAATCCTTATCAAGAAAACCTTGGAAAGAAGCAATGATTGAAGAATATAATTTAATACTAAAAAATGATGTATGGGATGTTGTACCCAGACCTAAGAACAAATTAGTTGTTTCTTCTAAGCCATTTTACAAAATCAAGCATGCACCTGACGACAACATTGAAAAATACAAAGCCAGATTTGTAGCACATGGGTTCTCACAGAAGGAAGGTATCGATTATGAATAAATTTTTTCTCCAGTTGCTAGGTACACATCTGTTAGGACTATCTTGGCAATTGCAGCATCCAAAGGATGGAAAGTTCATCAAATGGATGTTAAAACAACATTATTAAATGGTGAAATTGAAGAAGAAGTTTATATTGAGCAACTAGAAGGGTTCATCACTCATGACGGAAATTCCCACGTGTGTAAGTTAAAGAAAACACTATATGGTCTTAAACAGGCTCCCGGGGCATGGTATGAAAGAATAGACAACTATCTAACAAAGTTAGGGTATTTTAAAAATGAAGTTGATCCTAACTTATACTTCAAAATAGATGGTGATGACATGATTATTCTTGTGTTATATATTGATGATTTGTTGATAACAGGTGAAGAACACCTTATAAAAAAATGCAAACAAGAACTAACAACAGAGTTTGATATGAAAGATCTAGGTCTTCTCCACTACTTCCTAGGACTAGAAGTCTGGCAAAAGGGGAACTACATTTTCCTAAATTAGGGAAAATATACTATTGATATTTTGACGAAATTTGGAATGATGGATTGTAAACTAGTTACTACTCCCATGGAAGTCAACCTACATAAGCTGAAGGATGATATGATTGAATCTGAATCTACCGATCCTAATTACTATAGGTAGATCATTGGATCTTTAATGTATTTGGTGAATACTCGTCCTGATATATGTTATGCTACTAATACCTTAAGTTAGTTCATGTGTGCACCAAAGAAGATACATCTAATGGCAGCCAAATATATCTTAAGATATATAAGAGGTACAGTTGGTATGGGACTCAGATATGATCAAGTCGAAATCAATCTTCATGGATATTTAGATTCTGATTGGGCAGACAACTCTACTGAACATAAAAGCAACTCTACTGAACATAAAAGTACTACTGGATGTTGCTTCAGTCTTGGATCTGGGATGATTTCTTGGTTCAACAGAAAACAATCCTCAGTTGCATTAAGCTCTACTGAAGTAGAATATATAGCCTCCTCCATGGGAGCCAGAGAAGCTGTATGGTTACGAAAATTACTTTTTGATTTAAATAAGAAGCCTCTAAATCCAACTATCATTCATTGTGATAATCAGAGTTGTATCAAGCTTTCAGCTAATCTAGTTTTTCACAATCGATCTAAGCATATTGAAATACCTTATCATTACATTAGAGATATGGTAGATTGAGGTGTTATCAAACTGGAGTACATAAGTACAAATAAGCAAACAACGGATTTTTTTACCAAGCCCCTTGCCAAAGTGAAATTGGAATACTTCAAAGGAAAACTTGGTATGATTAAATTGTAATATTGAATATTGAATTTAAATTTCAATTTATACGTGTTTATGCTTCTATGGTTGTTTAGTTGCATCAGATATGTAATGAAAGGTGACAATCTTTCATGGACATATATATTCAGAAGGTAATCTTTGTAAGGTGACGATCTTGCAAATGATAGGCGTGTTATTATGACAGTTTTGTTCCAGATACGCTGGAAGTCATTGATAATGAATGAATTATGATTACTCTAGATATTGTTTTGGACAATTAGAGATCATAATATATGTTATGATAGTGTTTATAACATGGTGATTGTAATTATTTGACAAGTCACTATTTTAGAGTGTTAAAGTCAGCTAATGTGTTGTGTATAGATATCCTTAATACTGATATCTCATAAATTTTTTGTCACTTCTCCCTTTCTAAGAGGGAGTGTTGATGTATAGCATCAGTCGAAGTGATACTGAGCATTTGAATTCATGATTTACATGAACATGAATATATATATGGTTGATTATTCATAAATGACTTTACTTATCAAATCGGGCTCTTATCATTGAAGAGACTATTGTGTTATCGGGGCTCTTGAATATATTTGTTACTGTCGCCGATTGAAAGCAAACTAATTGTATTTGTTATGCACCGATCAATTATTAGTTATGCCCACGTAGGGACATGACCCTACGTGGCCTTTGGCCACATAGAGTCATGTCTCTATGGGGACATGAATCTCTTCATATATAACATAGATAAATCATGGAGGACTGACATCAATCCCAAGGCATATACAGTCCTAGCGATCGCTCTCTCTCCAGCAAAACAAAGACATTACTGTAGACAAGTTCTTCGATCCTTCATTTCTATTCAAGTTTGAATATTGTCTCACATAGGTTGTCACTCTAGTTTAAAGATCTGCATCATTAAGAACAAGCCAGTCAAACTATTATATCAGTAAGTAAATCTGAATTTATACAGTCCGCAATTATAGTTTATATCTCTATCAGAGATCCTGCATTTACACTAACCATCTCCTCCTAGGAGCTCACATAAAAGAATGCACACATCATGGTCTTAAGAGAACCCGTATCATTCAAAATCCAAACCTAGGGACTAAGAGTAAACCATGATACTATAGGTCAAACACACTCTAATCCAAAAATCAATATCTCTAACCACATAAATATAACAATCTCCTAGTAGTGAACCTACAAATGTGAAATAAATATTCTTAAACAAGATCTATGAGCCCTCCCCAACATCCGCAAACATTAAAGAAAATCATCTATCACTAATGATGAATCCACATCACTACCAAAGCACCCATTGAATTGCGATACCAAGCTACACATGGCATCACGATAACCATCTCCTAAATAATTATAACACATGGTCCACATGCATTATCGGTAATCTCAACAACTCCAAAGAACAACTAGAACCAAGATCTCCAAGTCAAGAAGACACAACTTCCATCAAAACATAAAAAAATAACCCTACACTACTAATCCATGACTGTCAAAAGATCAATCATATAACCATGTATCCAAGTTATCCATGACATCATGATAAAACCACATGCTACAATTCACAAACATAGACTATTAGGGAACTCTAATTTTTCATCCTCTCATACCAATGCAACACATACCAATGCACAAATGACCATAAATAAAGCCAACTTAAAAAACTTGCATCAACATTGATTTAATCTTATAGACAATTCACATTCAAGTAATCTCATTGTTATAAATGAGTTGCTAATCATCACATAAATTATAGATCCCAAACATTGAAACATGCAAACTCTCATCACATTAGTAACTTGAAAACCAAAAAATCAAAAAAGATAATCTTGTAGACATCAAGAATCAAACACCAAATCAACCTCAAATTTTATTTTCCAAACATGTCCATAATGAGTACCCAAAGTCAAGGAGCCAAACATGAATATAGGAGATAAGAACTACCAAACCAAACAACCACGAAACAACTACAAACTTGATCATGTCATGTTAATGCATAAATACAACTACATAACTACATACCCATGACACCATAATAATCACCAATACTATACCTGCACTCAACTCTTAACGATACCAAACTCCAACTCTCCAAATATGTCAACCCATGTCCTCAAATCACAAGACAAATTGAGTACTTCTCATCATCAAATTCTAAAATTTGATAACACTTGTAAACTTGTACCAATTGTGCCAAAATTGATAATCAATTGTACCATCATAAATATCACATAAAATTATGCACTCCCTTAGGGTTTCATCTCTTGATTCATTCATATGCTCACACAACCACATCTCAAATCTCAAGCACCTATAGATGATCAAACAAGTACAAACCTCTCTCTACACCACAAATTAAAAATCTATCTAACCATTATGTAGTACACTTTAAATGCTCTTAAACACCTATCCAAAATTAAAAATATAACTTTGCATGCAATTGTTATGATCAATCTAACTTTTGGGCTCCAAAAACTAATATAAAAATGGATAAATCAGGGAACTGAACCCATATACTATGTAGTGCTCGAAGAGAGCTTTCTATCAATTATAAGAACTCAAAAAACTAACTTACTAGGTGAAACTTATGTTTGTTACATAAAAATGCCTTGTTTTACTGTATAAGCAACAATTTGGTGGCTAGTCAATGGCCCCACCAATAGAACCCAAATGATGCTCCATTTAATGGAAACAATAGAAGAGGTCACAAATTAGTGATGAGCTTCAAAGTTGCGAACTTGACCTAAAAATTAAAATAATTTATATTTCAATATTTATATTGTTTTGTCATTTGATTGAGTCTTCAATCCATTTTTTGATGAAATTTTGTAGGCAAAAGTTGTCCCCCCAACCTTGATAGTCCTTCCATATTTTCATTTTGTCAATAGGTGTCAAACATAAATTTGTATGACATCTCTTTGCTTTATGAAGCATGTCATCTCTTGGAAGATACCTTTTATTGTTCCTAGTAGTGGATAATATGTAAATCCTAATTAAGAAAAATATTAAAAAGGTGTGACCCTACTTATGTGTTGTTTAGGGTTATTTTAGTGGATTAGAGGTGATTGTTCCCTCATCCCACTCCTTGTTCTAAAAATTGATAGTTTCATCACTTATTTAAGCGATATTAGCTCTGCTCTACTATCCATGTGGATTTTTGTGGGCATTGTAAGAGTTCTTGGGTGTGTCTTCATGTGGATGCAAGGTTTATGAATCACTCATCTCACCCTCGTGTTGTGTTGTGAGAGTAAATGATCATGGATTGTACTCAATCATTGGTGTTGTTTCTCCTCTCTTAGATCTATCTAGGTGACTTGGTCCCACAATTGGAAGGTCTTCAATTGGTGCCCCCTTTCTTGTGCAATGGTGAGGTTGTGTTATCATCATCCTTGCGTTATTGTGTTTCACATGACAGGTGTTTACACAATGCCGTGCAAGTGCATCATGCTATCACATCTGTGGTGTTGTTGTCCTCATTTCAAAAAAGAGTTATTTAGGTATATCAACTTGGGGCTTATATTAATAATTTGGAGTATAGATTGAGAAAACTTCAAATCTAGTACCATCCATTTCAGATTTAGTCTACACACATCTGGTACAACTAAATTAGCCATGGTTTTTAAATGTTACTATAAACTTGGGGCATTGAATTAATCACTTGGAATATATATTGAGAAAAATTCAAATCTAGTACCATCTATTTTACATTTAATCTGCACACCTCTACTAAAACTAGATTAGCCATGGTTTTTAATAATGTTACTATACTTTTTATTCACAATAATGACAGTTCCTCCTTTTCCTCTATCATGGTTGCTCAAGAAGAGAAGGGCACCTTTCCATATGATTGATCAACTAAACAAAGTAAAGATATCCAACAAATTTGAGGAATGGAGTGACCTAATAAATTTTGTTAATATAGAATCAATAATGGTAGTTAATATGAATCGGTTGTTTTGAAGATTATGATACAACTCATCATCATCTATCCCAACAAGGCACTACAAGACAATATGCAGGACAATTAATCCATTGTCCAAGGCTAGTTCAAATCCTAAGTACCCATTCCTCATTTGAAACAAACACACCATAAGGGAAACTAACCCCACAAAACAATGAACAATACATTGATGGTAAAATGATTGGATTTTCTGAGTCGTGGATGCATTTGTGCACAAATAAGTCTTGGAGAGAAAATAAAGAAAGTATTCAAGGTCTTGTCAGATGTGGAAGGGTTTCCAAAAAAATTAAACAATTAAAATTATTTAAGTGTTATTAAAAGATAAATCAATACAAATAAATTTATAAACAAAATATTTAATTAATTAATGTGTCAATCCAAATTGACGTGTCAATGTGAGTTGGATTGGTGATGGAAAAATTATTGAGAGAATTTTCAATGTCTATAGAACCCAATATCTCTTTTTTTATGACTACTTATTTTCATGCATGATAATTTAAGATTCACATACATGTTATAGTGAGGCAAAAATGAAATGATAAATTTAACATTATCTGTAACAATTATCATTTAATTTTGTGTCCATTTTAAGATAATATCTTAATACAATTTAATGACTTACATTAACTATTATCCTTATTCTCACTCATACACATTCAAATACACCTTGTATCTATCCTTATCCTAATTGCCTATATTCCCATCACTTTATTGACCCACATTTCCTTAAGTTCATCCTTGATTCCCAAATTTAGAATTCCCCATCCTAAATAATTTTCACATCATACAAGATCAATTTCCAAAGATGCAAATTTGAAACCCATATTAAATTTTTAAAATTCATGCATGATAATTTAAGATTCACATACATGTTATAGTGAAGCAAAAATGAAATGATAAATTTAACATTATCTATAACAGTTATCATTTAATTTTATGTCCATTTTAAGATAATATCTTAATACAATTTAACGACTCTTACATTAACTATTATCCTTACTTATTCTCACTCATACACATTCACATTCAAATACACCTTGTATCTATCTGTTGTGGTTCCACAACCATGCTCCCCTTTTTGGGCCACTTGGCCAAGGCCCCCCCCCTTCTTTTGGCTTGTTTTTGAGTTCTATCTGTTAGTTAGATCCTTGTTCGGGACTGTCTCTTGAGTTTTTGTCAAGTTTCATCCTTTCTCACTTTCGGTGTTCCTTAGGTGCGAAAGGCCAAAAGGCCAAAAGGCCGAAAGAGTTTGCCTTCCAACCAATGACCCTCTTTTCAAATTTATGGGCTTTTGGACTTTCGGAGGTCTGAAACAACGAAAGTCAAATTTCCCGAGTTGGGAATCAACTATATAAGGCAAGAGGCCGACCATTTTGGTGAGTTGGGAATCGACGATAGGTGAGGGTGGATGACGTCACCCCACCGGAAGCCTATATAAGGCAAGAGGCCGACCATTTTGGTCACTTGTACATTTTTCCTGTTGTTGATTTTCAGAGCTCCTTCGTGCGCGCCTGGTGACCAGTTTGCTTTTTGATCTTCGGCTTGCTCGTGTCTTCATTTTTATTGCCCTCTTCTTGTTTTGAGGTAGGTTTCTTCATTTTGCCTTTTTTTCTCATAGTTTTGTGTCTTAGCTAGTTTTTTGGGGTTTTGTGCTAGGGTTTAGGTTTTAGGTTTTGTTTGGTGTTGCTTCGGGGTTGTAGGGTTGTCCCCTTGGACCCCTTAGTGTCGAGTTCATGGTCAAACTTGATTTGAGCTCATTTTTGAGCACACACCTTTGTCTTTGGCCTTTGTTGTGTTCGACCCTAAAATTTTTGAACTTTCGCACCTTGAAAGTGCCAAAAATGCCAGCCCCCAAACTTTTTTCACCAACTCCATTTTTTGACATTTCAGACTTTCGCCCCTCAAAACATCGTGCAATCCGAAGTTTCAAAAGCCGATGGGTCGCCAAAAACCAACTCTTCAAAACTCACCTTTTCGACATTTCAGACACTGAAGTCTCCATGACTTTTCGCCCTCTGAAAGTCTGAAGCTTGGATTGAATGATAACCTTTTTTGGTGTTTCGGTGTTTTAGAGGGACCATATCCTTTCAGAGGCCAAAGGTCTGAAATGTCAAAATTGTCCTTCTAAAGCTTTTAGGCTTGGTTTTTTTGGGATGTCTTGGTTTTTTCATGCTTTTTCATCAGTACTTCTTCCTAAATATCATGTATTGGTTACTGGTTCAAGTCCATTTGTTTTTGCAAAGTTTTAGAAAAGGTGAATTCCCCTGCCATGAAGTATCAATTCAAATCTTACCACGCACCATCCAAGGCGGGGAACTTACATTCTAAGATCACGAACACTAACATTGTGAATGTCAGTTGGAATGACTATTTGGTGAAATGTGCCCAACCAACAGGAAGATATGAGGATTGCACTTCATTAGTATACTGTTCACTAGTGAATGCAGCGGCACATCCTATGTCCATCCTCTCTTCAGCCCTGATAGTCACACTGGCGAACCACTACATACCGAATGAAAGGATGGTGAAGAACAACATGGGGGAAGTGGTTTTGGACCTCCGTCTGGATAATATCGAGGATGTCTTCTATTTGCTAAAAGGGATACACAAGTTCTATGAGCTCTCGATAGGCAAAGGGATGACTTTCTACAATAAAGACATCCAGTTATCCCATGAAATTGTGAATAGGGATTACCTCATGCAACCTCTACTAAAGAGAAAGCTTGACAAAATAGACATGAGGAGAGGCTACATGAAGGAGGACATCCAAGAAGCCATCACTATGATCAGCCGACTGTATGGTCTACAAAAATCAATCCAAGTGGAGCCATGGATGATCCTTCTCATTGAGAGGATAAAGGAGAGACATGCAAGGTTTGACTGGTGCAACCATCCCCAGTGATAACCTAGACCAAGAATTGATCATAGTAAAGAGAGATCCTCATTTCTACATGACCTCCTACATTGTATACCTACTTGCTGCAAGAGCAGTATATCGAGGGTTGGTGAAAGTTGGTGCCAGGGGTGACCCAAATTCTTGGCCATTCACCGTATATCCTCAACTGGTCAGAAAGGAGTATCTCACAAAAGATAGCTCAAAATATCACATCGTCAACGATGCCTTTGTTTTCGCCATCATCCACTCAATTGAAGGCGATTACGCCAAGAGGATGTCAAAAGAAGCAGCTTCCAAAGTGAAGGCCCTTAGGCCATTTTAAAAAATTTCACATACATTAGGGTGGTAGGTGTAATACCCCAAAATTGGCATCTTGCTATCTTAACCAATTTTGTTGCATTTAGTCTCCTATCAATTTCTAAATCATCAAAGTCCTATTGTACTAGGCAATTCTGTCTTCTAATTGACTTTACTTGACTTAGTGTCAAATGTAGAAAACCTTAAATTTGCATCAATCACATAACATATTTAATTCCTAAATATCGACTATAATTGGCTAAATAAACCCTATGATTGATTAATTTAATCATAAAGTCCTAGCACTTTAATTAAATTAAATTCACCCCTTTAGCTAATACACATGAAAAAGGAATTAAATACATATTTAATTTTAAAGAAATATCCTCATTTAAAAAATTGAATTTAATTATTCAAATAATTGGGAAAATCCATTTATGAGGTAATATTCAATTTATTTAATCAAATATTCTCCATAAAATCTTCTCTTCAGTTCAAAAAAGGAAAATTTGATTTAATTGAAAATAAAAAAGGAAATAAAATAGTTAACAACTTTAAAACATACAAAAATAGGTAGTTGATTGCCTCTCTGCTGGAAACTTTTTATTCTGAACTGATCTCTCATTCAATCTTCACCATTTGTCTGATTCAATCTCGACCATCGATTGAACCTAGGATTCTATAAAAGAACCCTCATTTCTCATTCAAAGGATCCCAACTTTTTGAGCAACGAAGTGCTGTCGCATTGTCACCAGAACTTCTTTTGCATTCTAGCTTTCATTTCTTAGCATAATCTTTATTTCTAGATTAGTATATCATGTTTAGCTTAATCATGCATTTCATGGCTTAGTCTAGTTTTCTTTCATTGTTCTTAGATTAATTTCATCATTTCTAGATTAATTGCATACTCATTCTAGATTAAATCTGCATTGTAATTTCAATCAAATCCTTCATTCTAGTGTTAGTCTATGGTTGCAGGACTCTCAAACCCTACCTAGATAGAAGGCAATAGGTCAAATCATCCAGACAGGTGAGATGAGTAATCTAATATTCATTCTTGACTGCAACTGGTGAACAATGACCATGTTGAAGTGTGGAGCTAAATCAGAGGCCCATATTTAGTTCATACATTTCTGGCGCCCATCGTGGAGCAGAAAATCAATTTCTGGCCTCATTCATATTTCATCATATTTTAAAGTTTCTGACAAATTTTTGCATTATGCCTGTACTTTTGTACATCCCTGTACGGAATCTCGCACGAAGATTCTCACTGTATCGTGCAAAGTTTTTCTGGTTTTGGCATTCTCTCGCATGAAAAAGGTGTTTTCTCCTACACAATCTCGCGTGAAATTTTGATATCAGAGACCTAAAATCTGTAGATTTGTACTTTCAGTTTGTTATTTCTTGATATTTGCTATTTGTTGTGGATTTTCCTAATTCTACCTTTTGGAGACAACGTAATACTGGATTGTAGAGCTTTGGACTTGAGGTGATTTGCTACGATCTCTATAACACTTTGATTTTGGACATTAAAATGAATCTCTCACATGTTTAGCTTGAGTGTTTTCTACTTTGATAAATCACACTTTGATTTTGGGGTTTAAAAGGAATCTAGATTCATTTTTCGCATATCTATTTCACATAGTAAATAGGCCCTATGAACACTATTTGTGGCGTTCTTGAGAGAGTGGGCTTCATTCGCTTATTTTGCATGTGAAGCTCTTCTTGACGACATAACCCCTTGTAGGTAGGTAAGGAGTTGATATTACCTCACAGTCTTACTTGGTTTTTGTCTTCAATCTTTGGTGGTACGTTCTCTCTTGGTCCCACTTAGAGAGATCAGTAGCCATTGTTGTTGACATACAAACCTTGGTGAGGTGGTTTCAATTTAGCGTGTCAATGAATCTGTCTTCTATGTCTAGGTGAGGTGAAGAGGTTAGAGGATTATGCTCTACTCCCTTTTTGGGTAGTATCAAAAACTTAGATCCTTGAATCTGAACTAAGTCCCCATGTGGTCCTTTTTATGAGTCTCCTTATTAGAGAGGGTTAACCATAGTGGACATTCCCTTTATTGGGTCAACCACGTGGACGGAACCTCAAGCAGTAATAGCCATTTTCACCATGGTAGCAGCAGCCACTATATAAATATCTTTGTGGAAGAAATGTCCACGAGTGTAGTTTCTTATTGGGCTATCAGATCTCCTCAGCATCTCCAATTGATTAAATTCTTGGAATGTGTCAAAACCCCAGTGCACCTGGATTTGAGTTCGCCCTCTTGTGATTACAAAAGTTGCAAAGTCAAACCATTACTATGAACCATAGTGCAACCAACTTTTTTATTTCTCTAGGACTATGTGCATGATTGCAAAACATTTTGAGAACATACACAAGTAGCACTCTTAGGGAATATAATTACTATGTCAAATATTACTGTTCATGCGCAAGGTTGCTTTGTCCCTTGCTCATTGTTTGAAGACATTGTTTACTTGAAATCCCTGATTGCTGTCTTATGTGCCTGATCACGATATAAATCTCTTGATGCATGTAGAAGCTGAGTTGCTGATTTGAACTGTCTAAAATCTGGATACTTTGTCAAAGAACAACCAACGCTGTGTCTCAAAATTTGTTCCTACCTCAAAAACTATGCCAAAATGTCAAAATTTTGTTCCTTTCTTGCATGAGATTTCAACTTTCTGAGCATTTCATCACGCAAGATAGCATACCTTCACGCACAATCTAGCATTTCCTTGCATGGGACTACACTTCATCACGCGAGACTGTTCCCTGATTTTCAAAACAACAAGCTTATTCCTGTCAGTTGGTCAATTTTCTATTTGATCTGGTTTTTGTTTGGGGTCCATCTGCCTATTCTCCTATTGTCCACTGCCTGAAACTGGATGTCTCAGGCTGAGAACCAAGCGATTACTGCTTAAACTCACGTTGTTTCTCTGTTGTCTATCCTTTCCTACTATGCTCTTGTACCTTGCGACACGATAGTCACATCTTGGCTATTCTAGCCTTACTCCCAATTATTCGTTCCATGAGCATTTCATCACGCAAGATAGCATACCTTCACGCACAATCTAGCATTTCCTTGCATGAGACTACACTTCATCACGCGAGACTGTTCCCTGATTTTCAAAACAACAAGCTTATTCCCGTCAGTTGGTCAATTTTCTATTTGATCTGGTTTTTGTTTGGGGTCCGTCTGCCTATTCTCCTATTGTCCACTGCCTGAAACTGGATGTATCAGGCTAAGAACCAAGCAATTACTGCTTAAACTCACGTTGTTTCTCTATTGTCTATCCTTTCCTACTATGCTCTTGTACCTTACGACACGATAGTCACATCTTGGCTATTCTAGCCTTACTCTCAATGATTCGTGCCATGTGCATTTCACTATTATCACTTTTTTTTGCTATTCTAGAGATAGAGTTCTGAGCATAATCCTAGTCCTCTCTCATTACTTAATCATTGTCTATGTCTGTGACAGCTCGAAGCGGCAACATGTTTCCTCCACATTTCACCAAAAGGCATAGAGATAGACCTCGCAACCGAGGAAGAGGTCATTCTAAGTTTGCCATACAATCTGAGTGTCATAGAGGATCTTCACATTCTTCCTCTGAAACATCTGGAGAGGAGTCCTTTTGCTCTCCTTCTCCTATCATTTGACCTCGTGTCCAACGTACTCATACTATGAATTTCAGTCAAGCCAGGAATCCCTTATTTTGAGAACACCAAGACTCTGAAGAATCATCATCAGAGATTGATCCTTTTGAGGCATCCCGCATTTCCTTGCCCAAGATTGATCCTTTTGAAGAACCCTGCATTTCTTTGACAGAGCTTAATCCTTTTGCGATACCCAGGGTTTCCTTGCCAGAGATTAATCCTTTTTCAGAACCCAAGGTTTCCTTAGCAACGACCTCTTGTCATAGTGCACCTCCTCATACTCAGTCTTCTCATACTACGCACTTGCACACTAGCAAGATGTCACACAAACATCAAGAGGGTGAGTAAAACAGAGCTCATGATCATGATTAGATCAAGCTCAAGATAACCAAGAAGAATTCCATGCCCCGAGTATCTTTGAAATCCTTGGTAACGATGATGAAGAAATAACCCAGCACGATGTTGAGGCTTCTCGGTCCAACAAAAGTCTTCACAAAATGATGAAAATTCTGATGAAAGAAGAGAAAGAGAAATACTTTCTCGAGCTAGCCAAACAAGGGGCCAAGCTACCCCCAAACTATAAAGTTGAGACTCTTGTAGTCAAAGAAGAGGAAACAAAGGCGGCTAAGATGCAAAAACTAGTCCAAGATATGCAAGCCCAGATCCAACAACTCATGAGAGCCAAGGACACACCAGAAAACTAGTTCACAATGGAGAGCATCTGTCCATTCCCGTTTGACAAGAGTCTTAGCATGCCACCATTTCCTAAAGGTGTAGAACTCCCCAAGTACGATAAATATATGGGTACCTTTGATCCTCGAGATCACTTGAGAGAGTTTGGTGCTCTATCCATGGAATTCATACATGATCATACTTATCTCATGCATCTCTTCCCATGTAGTTTGGATGGATCCGCTATGGAGTGGTTCTCACGACTTCCTCTGGTATCAAATCTTTTGATGAGATTGTTAATCTATTCCTCCAACATTATTCACATAACATTCAGCATCCGATCAATATCCATGAACTTTGCAATCTGAAACAATGATCTGGAGAACCTTTCCTTACATTTCTCTAGCGATGGAGACAACTCTATACCAAATATTCTCGCAAAATACGAGAATCTGAGAAACTTGATATCTTTCTTGATAATCTACTTCCAGATTTTGGATACCAAGTACAGCTGCAAAGTCCTTTGACCTTTGACAACTTGATCAAGCAGGCTATGAGAATAGATTAAGAAAGGAGAGCTCACCCTACACAGAGATAACAAGCAAGGGTCCTCCTCAAGCAAAGATAAGGCTAAAATTGTCAACAAAAACTGAGATGTTGTGAATGATGGTGTTGTTGACAATGTGACCCCAAAGCCTCCAAAGGCTATCTTCAATCTCACCTCCAGTATGCAAGAAGCCAAAACCACTGAGAAGGTTATGACAGATGCTCAACCACCTTTGAAATTTTCCAGAAACAAACCTTGGGCACCTTGACCCAAATGTGAGCTCACTCCCCTAGGGGAACCTCTTGACGTAGTCTACAAGACTCTTTTGCAGAATCAGATACTTACACCTCCGGATAATCTGCGTCCTTATGATCCACAACCACAACCTACCTGGTGGAATGAGTCTGCATACTGTGATTATCATCAAAACAAGGGTCATAAGACTTCTACTTGTATTCAACTTTGACACAAGATCCAGGATCTTAGCGATAATGGTGATGTTGTTATGAGTGGTCATTACAAGAACTCAGACCATCAAGCATTCAAAGACCCCTTTCCTCCTCATGAGAAGGGCAAATCTTCTAAGGCCAAGAATACCAACAACAAGGTCAACTATACGTACAATACCAATGACAATGTTATTAATATGGTTGACCTTGTCGATGTTGAATACTGTGATGTGATTACCATCAAGGGGAGCGAGGATGCTCCCAGATCCAAAGTTCCTTTCATTTTGCAAGGCCTTGTGTCTCAATCTTTTGAATCTAAACAATCTCAGGTTTGTGCGAATGTTGTCACTCGATCTAATGCAAAGATCACTCTCAAAGGCCCCGAGCCTTCTACATCTGCACTAAAATAACCTATAGACAAAGCTATTGTTGGCCCTGCCAAAAAGAATTCAAAATTGGTCCCCACACCTACTAATGCTAACTACAACATCTTAGACCAATTACAACGTACTAATGCTCAAATCACTATCTTTGAGTTATTGAAAATCTTGCCTACTCATAGGAAGATTCTGGATAAAGTCCTCAGTGAGGAAAATGTCCCAAAAGATCTCGATCTCGATCGGTTTCAATCCATGGTGGGTCACTTGACCTCACCTCATTATCTGTCCTTCTCTGAAGAAGATGACCATTCACTAAGCTATCCGCACAATGATCCTCTGCACATTGAAGTCATGATTGCCCAAAAGCATGTCCGCTGTGTTCTAATCGATAATGGTGTTGGTCTCAATATCTGCTTTGCTAAGTTGCTCGCCCAACTAGGCTATGATGAAGATTGCATAGATGCCCATAAAAAGATTACCATCAAAGCATATGATGAAGAAGAATGTAAATCCAAAGGTTTAGTGGTGTTTCCAGTTCGGGTTGGCCCTATCGAGAGAGATGTTATCTGTCAAGTTCTGGACATCCCTCTCGTGTACACTATACTGTTGGGGAGATCGTGGATCCATGAGATGCAAGCAGTCCCTTCCACCTATCACCAATGTATCAAGTTCCCATTTCACGAAGTAGAAGTGATTGTGCCCGCCAACACTAGCTATTCTTGCAACATGCTCACACAATTTGTCGACAGCTTTGTCCCGGCTAATAGAGAGTCTACTGAGTTTTTTGATGCCAAACTGAAAGAAATGGAAAAGACTCTAAAACTCAGATTTAGGCATGGGGGAATACCAGATGGAGCCTATTTTGTTACTGACAACATTACCTCTATGTCCACATTCCTACGGGAGACCTGCCAAATGCAAGAAACCTTCTATTGTCTCACCCCAAGTAGTCTATGATGGCGCCTTTGTACAAGCCACAACACCATTAGAATACGAGGATGAAAATAGGGCCATCATAGCTTGGATTTATAAAGGGAAAGACACATTTGAACAAATCACTCCAGCTTGTGATATAGACCAAGAACCATACAAAGAAGGTTTTAAGCTCATGAAACACTTCGGCTATAAAGGGAGTGGCCCTATAGGGGTGAATGATAATGGACTACTTGAACCAATTGAAGCCACAAGATGAAGGACAAAAGACACCGCAGGTCTAGGCTTCAAGAAAATACCATTTCATTTAGGGATCAATAAATTTGTACCAGAACCAGAGTGTTAGCCAACATCTAAGGACACTGTTTCAACTACAAATTTAGAAGTCAATTCAGATGAGGATACCTTTCCTTATCCAATTCCTCTGGATATTTTTGCACTTTTCACAGAGTTGGACAGTCCGGAGCAACATATCAGACACCTTGAAACTGATAGTGATTCTGATGACACCACCTCAACTACCCCTTTGACATATGAACAGTTGAGAAAAATGCAAATGGCTCATCCTAACTATCAATGAGAATTGTACATGTCATCTCCTTTTCAAGAGTGGTTCAAACATGAATAAAGCCAATAGAACATCAATGTTACAAGGGATGATAATGAGTCATATGATACAACTAGTGTTGATGGAGTTCCTATTTCCAGTATTATAGACTCACATGAGTATGAGTTTGATTCTCTATCTAACACAACTTCTGACAAGGACGTAGACACAGTACACATATTTGAAAACCTCCTCGAAGTAGGTGAAGGGTCTAGTGTTAGGACAATCGAGTGCGATTCCACCGATGTTAACATTCCCTCTACTTCCGATGTGAGGTCTCGAAGGGACTCGAACACACCTTTGGATGAGATTGCTTTAGGTATTGACTTGCTTGTCTGTGCTTTTGACGACTATACCGTGAACGCACTTGAACCCATCACTTCTCTTTCACTCCACCATCCCGAGCTGATAAATTGGAACACCTCCTCTCCATCCAATGAAGTCCCTACATTCCAAAATGATTACACTCTTTCTTGCTACCTTAACACTGTCGAACCTATGACATCCTCCACCAGTGAAGATAGTGTCAACATGACTGAAGCTGATATCAATTATCTCAGTCATAAAATTAAGACAAAAAGAAATAGGCGCTCTGATGGTGAAAACCACATTGTGGCAGTCTCAGAGCTGAAAAAATTAAAAACAAAAGATGTATTCGAGGGTGAAAACCTCTCTGAGGTGCCTGGGGATGGGATACTTGATACACTTCTGAGTCATTTTCAGGAAAGATCTTCAATATTGATAGATCCAACTCAACCAGTCAACTTGGGTATGGAAGCTGCACCTCAAATTATTCATTTGGCACAATCCTTATCCACAGAAGAGAAAGAGGAATTTACTAAATTCTTTTGAAGCAAGAAAATAAACTTTGCTTGGGCTTATTCTGATATGCTTGGATTAGATCCCAATCTAATTATGCATCATCTCTCCATTGCACTAGGTGTCAAACCTATCAAACATAAGCTTCGTAAGATGCACCCACATGTGGCACTTTTAGTCAAAGCTGAATTAGAAAAACTTCTCAAAGCTAGTTTCATTAGAGAAGTTGACTATACATAGTGGATTTATAATATTGTTCCAGTTGCCAAACATGATAAATCTATCAAAGTCTACACAGATTTCCAAGATTTAAACAAAGCTTGTCCCAAGGATGACTTCCCATTACTCAACATTGACATGATTGTAGACATGACAACAAGATATGAAATGTAATCACTAATGGACGGTTTCTCTGGCTACAATCAAATCAAAATTGCACCAGAAAACCAAGAAAAGATAACCTTCACTTGTGCTTGGGGAACTTTCTGTTGGAATGTCATGCCCTTTGGACTAAAACATGTTGGAGCCACATATCAAAGATCTATCACCACTATCTTTCATGACATGATACATAAGATGATGGAAGATTATGTGGATGATACATTAGCTAATAGCATGGAATGGAAAGTACATCTTGCAGATCTAGGTCCTATACTAGATAGAATGGAACAATTTAGTCTAAGGCTCAACCCAAAAAAGTGTACCTTTGGAGTCACATCTGGTAAACTATTGGGTTACATCATATCTACTAAAGGCATAGAAGTAGATCCGGAAAAGGTTCAAGCTATTATGGAGATGCCTCCACCACGCAACATTAGTCAGATGAGAGGTCTCCAAGGTCGGTTACAATCTATCTGATGCTTCATTGCACAACTAGCAGACAAGTCACAACCATTCACCAAGACCTTACATAAAGGTGTGACTTATGAGTGGAATGAAGACTGCAAGAAAGGGCTCCAACAGATCAAACAATATCTTGCAAATCCATCAATATTAATGCCTCCTATTCATGGGAAGCCACTCATTCTCTATATCTTTGCTACAAACACATCACTAGGTGTCTTACTGGCTCAAGAAGATCAGAACAACAAAGAAAGAGCTATTTATTACATCAATAGAACTCTGGTCTCTTATGAAATGAACTCTATTCAGTCATTGAGAAAGCTTGCCTAGCAGTGGTATTTGCTTCACAAAAATTGTGGCACTACATGCTTGCCCACACTACACATCTTATTGCTAAAATTGATCCATTAAAGTACTTGCTCAACAAAGCTACCCTTACATGTAGATTAGCGAAATGGGTCATGATACTCAGTGAGTTTGACATTGAGTATGTAGAAAGAAAAGCCATTAAAGGACAAGCGATTGCAGATCAATTGGCTGAAGCACCTATCACAGATTATCAACCATTGAGCATTGAGTTTCCAGATGAGTCCATAATGCTTCTCACACATCAGACATGGACTATGTTTTTTGATGGCTCATTTACCCAACAGGGGTCAGGTGCCGGAATACTGTTCATTACACCACAGAGGCACTCCTTACCAAAGGCATACAAAATGTTGTTTCCTTGTACAAATAACATTGCTGAGTACGAAGCCCTAATCAATGACATGAAGATAGCTATAAAATGGAGAGTAGATGAACTAAAGATATTTGGAGACTCACAACTTGTCATCAATCAAGTCAATGACATCTATCAAACAAAAGATGACAAATTGATACCTTACAAATGGATGGTCGATGACCTAAGAAAGTACTTTGCATATGTCACTTTCTAGCAGATTCCACGAGCAAACAACAAGGAAGCAGATGCCATGGCTACTCTTGCTTTCATGTTACAAATGCCAGAAAATGACTTCTGACATGAATTCCTGGTGGAGACGTTACCCTACCCCGCCCATGACTCCCCTGAATCTAGGATGATTTGTTCAGTCATTGGACATGACTCATCCCGCTACCATCATATCTAATACTACCTTTGTGACCAGATTGTTCTGGACACTTACACTTGGAATGAGAAACGTCACCTAATCCGCAGTGCTTCATAGTATGTTATCATAGCTAACAATTTGTATAGGCAAGTTATAGACGGTACCCTCCTTAGGTGTTTAGAACCTGATGAGTCCAAACATGCGTTAGCTGAGGTGCATGAAGGCATCTGTGGGTCTCATTCGAGTGGCCTGACACTGGCTCGTAAACTTATTAGAGCTGGTTACTATTGGCCTGATATGGAGAAAGAAGCTATACAATATGCTAAGGCTTGTAAATAGTGTCAACTTCATGGGAATCTGATTCATGCTCCCGCCAAGGAGCTAATCCCATTCATTATTTTTTGGCCATTTCAACAATGGGCCTTTGATTTGGTGGGTCAAATTCACCCTTCTTCATCAAACTGACACAATTTCATTATCACCGCTACAGACTATTTCACCAAATGGGTCGAGGAAATACCTCTGACTATAGAAAATGGCAAATCTGTAGCCATGTTTATCCTATTACATCATTTGCAGATATGGTGTGCCTTCCTCAATAATCACTGACAATGGGGGGCAGTTCAAGAATAAGGATCTAAAAGAGCTATGCTCTAAGTTCAAGATTACTTAGCACTGGTCTTCCATCTATTATCCCCAGGGTAATGGATAGGCAGAAGCATCAAACAAGGCGATCCTTAAGATCCTGCACCACACAATTCACAAATATGGTAGAGATTGGCATCTCTAGATTAATCTGGCTTTATGGGCCTATCACACAAGTATTCGAACACCAACAGGGGCCACGCCCTTTTCTTTAGTTTACGGTGCAGATGTTGTACTGCCTATTGAGGTTGAGATTCCTACTTTGCAAGTCTCTTTGAAAGGCCTAATCACTGATTAAGACATTAGAATATCTCAGCTACAAGAGCTAGAACTACTGGATGAACGCCGTCAAGTGGTGTTCGATCATCTTTGAGCATATAAAAAATGGATGTTCAAGAGCTATAACAAGAAAGTTAAACCAAGGGACTTCCAGGTGGGTGATCTCGTCCTGAGAGAGAACCCTAAGAATCAACAACGGATCCAGAAAGGGAAGTTTGAACCAAATTGGCTTGTTCTGTACATTGTTACTGCAACATTTGGGTCTGATGCTTATCAACTATCTACTATTGAAGGAGAATAGCTCAAAGAGATGATCAACACTCTGCATTTGAAGCAATTCTACAGCTGAGACATCTTCTGAATGCTCCATGTACATACTCTATTCTGAAAAAAAATCCTAAAAATTGCAAAAAGTCCTAAAAAAATGATCATCTTAGTGAAAACCTGGTAAACAGGCGCTTTGATGCATCAACCAAAAGAATTCAAAAATTCAAAAATTCAAAAAAAAAAGAAAAAGATAAAAATACAAAAAAATTGAAAAAAATAAATAAATAAAGTGCCATTGATGAAAACCTGGTAAACATGCGTCATGGTAGCAAAAGCAATAAATCCACGCTAAGAAGGTGAAAACCTAGTACACAGGCGCCTCTTGATCCGCAATGCTATACCTATCACAGCACCGCTTGGCCATGTACAGTTGCTTTTTGGCTTTCCCTAGTTTAGTTTGCTGGCTCATGCACTCACTCTCAATTACCTTCGAGACTATGCTCGACTCTACATGGATTGAAACTGGTCACACTTGGGGGCACCCTTCCTAATCTAGGGGGCATTGTCCTATCTTATCAGAGGATCTTTCTTGCATCAGTCACCAGTGGTTCTCACCATGTCTGCCTACTGATGCTTAGCTATAGGATCTTCCTCGCATTAGTCACTAGTGGTTCTCACTACATCTACCTACTGATGCTTAACCATAGGATCTTCGTCACATCAGTCACCAGTGGTTCCCACTGCATCTATCTACTAATGCTTAGCTAGTCCTAAGATCTCTCTCCTTGAGAATCTTCCTCATATCAGTCACCAGTGATTCTCACTGTGTTCGCCTACTAATACTTACTTCACACCATGATATCTCATTGAAGTTCTCTTTTGCGTCAGTCACTAGTGGTTCTCACTGTGTCTGTCTACTGTTGTCATCCTGATGAGATTTGTCACGAACATTGTATACTTCTGATCTGACATCAATCCGCTGAAATTGAAATTGAATTGTAAATCTCTGAGACATGCTGAGCTTTTCTTTTGTGTGCTTGTCTTTTCTCTTTGTCATTCCTCCTCGAGAAATTCTAGGACATTTATCTTGACCGAGAGATGCGAAGACTGGGGGCATGATTGTTTCTTTAATTTATGTTTGATGGTTTAGTTCCAATGATCCAAGGAATCCATGCAAAATGGGTGTCCACTGTGAGAGCCTCTATCTCATGTTATATGGCCATGTGTACCTTGACTCCTTTTATATGGAAAATTTGGTGAGGTTGGTTCTTCTCCTTGTCTATTTGAGTGACTTCTTTTGCTACAAGTGAACTTTCAAATGCTCGTCCTGTAAAGTGAATGTAAGGGTCACTGCGAGCGTTCTTACCATACTTAGCAAAAGAAGGAAGTCTCATGTGTTTGGCATGTTTGTATGCAAGCAACATTTAGGTAATTCTAGCAACTTTGCTTTGATGCTTATGTTAATTTGCTAAATCAAAAGGAATAGGTGTTCAGGTCATTCTGGCTTCTTGTGCCTTAATGCTTACACCTCATTCCGACAAATATAAAGACTAATGTCATATTCATATTCTCATGATTTTCATATCAGTGGGAGTTGTATGACATCTCACGATCGTCCCATACCAAATGCTCTATGATGATGATTATCTAATGGGTCCAGCAACCAAGTCCTAGGGATTGCATCTAGCTTAGGTTTGCATTTTCATTCTAGGCTTGCATTGCGGCAGTACTTTGTGGTTCTCTTTGTTGTATTCTTCTAGATTTTTCTGAGGGTTCTCATCTTACATCCCAGGTTCACCTTGACTACAAAAGTGTTTGATCCTCACTCTCAATCTTCAAGAAAATTCTTTTGATTAGTACCTCTCATGTATTGCGATATCCTGCATGAGATGATTAGTACCACATACATTGCATTACATCCATCTGAGTGCATTCTCATAATCTATATACATATTCATATTACATCTACATATTCATATACATGTGCATTCATCATAAGCATAAATCAAATCATACATTGCATTTATTCATCATTGCATTTCACATTGCATACATACATAATAATAAAAACATGTGCATATTCATATTCATACATGCCATACATCTCATATCTACTCATTTAATCATTTAGGATACATCTCATAAAGCATATACATCCAAAGCAATATACACAAATACGATGATACCAAAAGATGAGCTCATATATATATATATATATATATATATATCAGAGTGTCAGTACAAAAATGGTTGCTAATTGAGCACAGTCTATCAAAAATGGGGCTACAATACATCATGATATCTCAAATCCTAGATCTAGCCCTAGCCATCACCACTTGGAGGAGGTGGAGGGGGTGGCATGTCTACTTGTAGTGGCACTTGTGGAGGAGGTCCCTGTGGAACCGTTGGTGCCCCAACATACTCTGAAAACTGTGGAACCTAGTCCGCTAGCTCTGGAACTGCACCTACATAGGTTGCATAATAGTAGGCTGACTGGGCGGCCTCATATTGGGTCTCTATCTGAGCCCTTGCCAACACCTCCCGCAGCTCTCTGATCTCTTGATCTCTTGAGCCACTCAAGTATCTCGGATGGAAATCTGTATGTGAAGATCACTCAACTCCCTCTATACCTGTCACACTGTATATTGGCTCCTCCGTAGCGCATCCTGCAACTGAGTGACCTGATCTCCAAGAGGGGGACCCTGTGCGGCCTAATCCTGCATAGTCTCATCATGTACATCTATGGCCAACAACTGCTATGATGTCTCCATAGTCTTCTGCCTCGTCGATCTGTCCTAACCTCCACTACTACCCGCACCATGATCTATCCCCATCTACCTAGTCCTCTATCGTGGTATCTGTTGTTGTGCCACTTGCTATTGTTCCATCTGCTGCTGTGGTGGCGGTTGTGCCGCCTGCTAACCCATCCCAACTGGATTTGTGAATCAAGTGAATGGATGTGCCAATAGATGATCCCTGTATGCTGGTACCATCCCCCCATCAACTACCCCTGCCATGTAATCCCATCGGGCTGGCGCTACCCATGCCTCTATCATGCATCAAACCTGATCCAGTCTCGCCATCCATCCCTTCTTCACTTCATCGGCGAAGCGAACATAAGCACAGTACTCCTAAGATATATCCTATGGCCTACCAAACTACATCAGGACCCGTGATAGTGGAAACCGCTCAATGATACTGATAGTGTGGCCTATCAAAGGACGTGAATAAAACATGTGTGGAAGCTCATGTCTGGCATCATCCCAGACCTCTATCCCTACCCATGGTCACCATACCACTGCAACCATGTCATCTAGTTGAGCCCTCCACTGCTCAATCTTACCCAACACTAGCTGAGTCATCGGTTCACCATAAATGTAAATGTATGGCTCCAAAGGATGTCTCGTATCATGGAACATTGGCCAGCACACAGGAAGATGCTCCCAAGCCCATATCTGTAGTACGAACACTCCTGCAGCCATGCTCCATGCACCCCGATACATGATCTCGTGCATCTCATGATACATCTTCCCTA
Organism: Chamaecyparis obtusa; assembly: GCA_027943335.1. Classification (NCBI taxonomy): domain Eukaryota; kingdom Viridiplantae; phylum Streptophyta; class Pinopsida; order Cupressales; family Cupressaceae; genus Chamaecyparis; species Chamaecyparis obtusa. The sequence continues at coordinate 1,014,464 of BSBK01001505.1, forward strand.
ATATGCACTGGCCCCATCCAAATCATATAGCTAATTGCTCAAGCATCCTCTACAACATTTGACCCCAGTCGCACTCCAGTCCGTGTTGACCCCTGTCTGACATTAGGTAGCAGCCTAAGAATGCTACTAACACAACTACTAATCTGTGCCCTGCACCATAGTCTTTGATTAGATCATCCCATGGGATGGCTCGACCCATAACCGGATCGTCCTGGAATATCTCTCTCAGTGCCACTATGCCTTCTCGACTGTGTATCGTAATCCACGCGTGACCCGTGGAAAGGTACTCTCAAGATCCTGTATATGTCCTCTAAGGTCACTGTCATCTCCCCCTGTGGCAAATGGAATGTGTTCGTCTCTAAGTGGAAACACTTGACCAGTGCACCTAGTAATCCATGATTTACCCAGATGTCAGGTACATCACATAGATAAGACAATCCTAGTCCATCTATGTGAGTGGACTCTGCATCATCTAATTGCTGCACTATCTCACCGATGACCGGGTGGTGAGATCAGAACACAATGTCTGCAAAGTCAACCTATAATGCAAGTGACACCACATGATCAGTATCCTCAATCATGATGGTTTTCAAAGCAAAAAACAATAATTGAAAGTGTACACCTATCCTAAAATTCCTCTTAGATGCCCTACTTGGCTAATCTTATGCAAATTTGGGCATAAATCTTGATTTTCTGTAGCAGTTTCTCACGCGAGGAAGTAGGAGCCTCACACGAGATTTCGCTATCGTGCGAGACTTTGTTTCAAATTGCACGAGAGATCTTCCCCGAGGAGGGTTTCTCACGCAGCTTCGTCGACCACCTTGCGCGAGCCCGCGGAGATACCCCATGCAAGGAAGCCCTCTTTGGGTCTTTCCTCACGCGAGACGCCTTCCTAGCTCTCATGAAGAAACCATTTCCTTGCACAAAGTTTGGTGAGAAAGTTCCTAAACTTCCCTAAATCTACCTAGATTTACTAAAATGCATCAAAAACTTGAAATACAAGCTAGGTAATCGACTACTCACAGGTGGGTCATACTCTGCCGGTCGACTCTGATGTCGGGAGTGCTCGAATCTATGCAATCTCACTAGCACACTCTTCATTTCACTCAAAGCTCTCTAAACCACTTAAAGTCAAAGGTTGCAAATGAATTGAAAATGACCCTTCTAGGCCTTATATAGGTTTTGACCTAATTTTCAAAAGTGCTCCGTTTTGCACAAAAACTTCACCCTTGGCTAAATCGACCACTCTGAATCCATTTTCGGGATCGAAATTGAAATCTAACACTCCTAAATAGCTCAAAATCACATTTTAAAATTTTTGGGTCCAATGTGATCGAACGCTTGTGCAGTCGACCTTGTGATGTCGTATTCTTGCCAGAATCACATCTCATCATCATTTTCATGACTTCTTCATCTTTTTCATCAAAATTCAACTCTAGTCAATTTGAGTCAAACTTGGTCAATTAGACCTTCACATCACTCCAGATTGCTTCCAAATCTTCTTGATTCTTTCGTAATCTGTTATGAGTTCTTCTTGACCTCTGGTTCTATCTCTATCTGCACCCTATTGCTGTCAACCACCTTCATGACGTGTCATCTTTTGATTTCTCTCTTGAGGGAGCAAGATGATTACATAATTGAATCTCGAATCAATATGATCTAAATCAAAATTCCTCATCGCTAGGGGTATCTTATCACTAGGGGCATCTTTGTGCCTTGCATCTTGTCATCTTATTGTTAGGTATCTGAGCAATCTAACTCAGATTCTTGAGGATCAAGCTTCATTCTGGAGATGATTCTCAAAATATCTTTAGGTATCTGAGCAATCTAACTTAGATCCCTGAGAATCAAGCTTCAATCTGGAGATGATTCTTGAACTCCCTATTAGGTATTGGGGCAATCTAACCCTAATTCCTGAAAGTCAAGCTTCGTCCTGGACATGGCTCTCAAAAACTCTTTTACCGATATTAGGGCAATCTAACCTAGGTCTCGGAGGACTAAGCTTTGTTCTGGAGATAGTCCTAAAAATCTATATCATGTTTCACTTAATCAACAGGTATTGGGGCAATATAACCCTAACTCCTAGAGATCGAGCCTCGTTTTGGGGACAGTCTTGCAAAAAAAATGGTAATCTAACCGATGTCTTCACAATCTAACTTAGACTTCGGAGAATCAAGCTTTGTTCTGAAGATGGTTCTATGACTCAATTTGATCGGTGTCTTGACAATCTAACCTCGACTTCCGAGGGTTGAGCTTCATTCTGGAGATAATCCTAAAAACCTCATCAATTGTCACATTAAGACTACTCTTTGAATCAATGCGCTAATCACACATCAATTCAAAGAAGGGCAAAATGTAATACCCCAAAATTGACATCTTTCTATCTTAACCAATTTTGTTGCATTTAGTCTCATTCTATCAATTTCTAAATCATCAAAGTCCTATTGTACTAGAAAATTATGTCTTCTGATTGACTTTACTTGACTTAGTGTCAAATCCAGAAAACCTTAAATTTGCATCAATCACATAACATATTTTATTCCTAACTATCGACTATAGTTGGCTAAATAAACCCTATGATTGATTAATTTAATTGTAAAGTCCTAGAACTTTAGTTAAATTAAATTCACCCCCTTTAGCTAATACACATGAAAAAGGAATTAAATAAATATTTGATTTTAAATAAATATCCTCATCTTAAAAATTGAATTTAATTATTCAAATAATTGAGAAAATCCATTTATGAGGTAATATTCAATTTATTTAATCAAATATTCTCCATAAAATCTTTTCTTCAGTTCAAAAAAGGAAACTTTGATTTAATTGAAAATAAAAAAGGAAATAAAATAGTTAACAGCTTTAAAATAGGCAGCTGATTACCTCTCCGCTGGAAACTTTCTATTCTGAACTGATCTCTCATTCAATCTTCACCGTTCATCTAATTCAATTTTAGTCGTCGATTGAACCTAGGATTCTATAAAAGAACCCTCATTTCTCATTCAAAGGATCCCAACTTTTTGAGCAACAAAGTGTTGTCGCATTGTCACCAGAACTTCTTTTGCATTCAAGCTTTCATTTCTTAGCATAATCTTTATTTCTAGATTAGTATATCATGTTTTGCTTAATCATGCATTTCATGGCTTAATCTAATTTGCTTTCATTGTTCTTAGATTAATTTCATCATTTCTAGATTAATTGCATACTCATTCTAGATTAAATCTGCATTGTACTTTCAATCAAATCCTTCATTCTAGTGTTAGTCTATGGTTACAGGACTCTCGATTCTAAGAGCAAAATCTCAAACCCTACCTAGATAGAAGGCAACAGGTCGAATCATCTAGACATGCGAGATGAGTAATCTAATATTCATTCTTGGCTGCAATTGGTGAACAATGACCATGTTGAAGTGTGGAGCTAAATTAGAGGTCCATATTTAGTTCATACAGCAGGGAGCACCCTCACTCTAAAGAAGCTGCCAAGATATCCCTCAGAGAGGATAATTTTATTAGAAATGGCCAAACAACTGTCAAATGCTCACGAGCACATCAGGCATAAGAAGAAACACTGATGCGACTTCCCTATCTTGATAGGTCCCCATTATCTACAAGATATGAAGATCTGAAAGTCTTTGCCTTTCGAGTGGGATGAGTGCCCACTACAAAATTTCAATCTAATCAAGATGAGATTTGATCCCATTGACACCTACAACCATATAATGGGAAGGCACTATATACATGACCCTCACATTGAAGATCATTGGATGAACTACACTGATGACTATGAAGTTAGAATCCGTGACTACTGCCGGATGATTCTGGAGTTGGCACAAACTGCCCTACTATTGCATATACCACAAAAGGTAAAATAGGTCGATTCAGAGGATGTCTTGGATCCAATTTATAACCAAGACAAATTATACACCAGGGCTATCCTAAATGTTGAGGTGGACAGGGATGAAATGGATGATATATACTTCAACGCTCGACATGTCATCAAGGTGACAAAGGCATGGATCACCCGTCTATTTCAAATGAACCTCGTGCCTATGAAGAAATAGTCGGCTCAACCTTTGAAAGAGAAAAAGTAGAAGGGAGAGAAAGTGTTGATGCCACAGTTCAAGGAGGTTGCGCCATTGAGGCTAGAGATTGTGTATCAGCATTAATGCCCAACTGCATATGGGTCGAGTAATCATTCTAAACATCCAAAGATCAGGATGACTGGGAGTATAGCACCCCTGGATGTTCCATCTTCCAGTAGTTTAGAACCACCAGGCGCACCTAAGAAGACACCGAGGGTAAAGGTAACCGGACCTAGGCTTGTCGGGGTAATTAAAGGACATGTGTATAAAAGGAAGAGATCCTCAATGCCAACTCACATGGAGACCCTTCTGGAGGAAGATGAACTAGAAGATGAGGATAATGAAATAGCCCACGATAGAAGAACTCAATCTGGGGGATATCTGAAGAGAAGAAAGCTGAAGGAAGAGGATGTGCAGATAGATAGTGAAGAGGGAGCCCAAGGAGAGAAAGTAAATCAAATGGAGGCTCTGGGTGACGATGAATTTGATATATCTAATTTCGAAGGCCTTCATGGATTCAAATAGACTGAACAACAAATCCCAGCATAAGAGCCTTCCACAGAACAACATTTCTCCTTTTCCTTCTCATCCTTCCCAACATAATTCACAAGTCCTTTAGACAATGTAGGAGAGGAAGTTAAGCCAGAGTCTCAAGAATCATCCGGGGAAGCAATGCATAAAAGTCAAAAAGAGACCACTGAATCAGAGAAGGACTCTTCTATGGGGGTCACTTCTGAAGAGGACATTGGAGTTCCAATCCCTCCATCTCAACAACGAGTTCCAGTACCACCTCCATAGTAAGAACCAATCCCACAACCATCTACCACTTCACTTCCACCATAGATCCCAATCAATCTATCATATGCTACACCACTTCTGCCCCAAGTTCAAACCAGTCAGCCTCCACCGTAACCTCCACCTACTCATATTCCCATGCCTACTCTATCTCCTGTGCAAATACCAATGCCTTCGCCTACACCTTCTCCTACTCCCACACCCCTACACAAAACCTTATTCCATCAGTGCCAACTCCTCTACCCTCTCATGATGAGATTGTTGTACAAGGACCTCAAGGGCCAGAAAAGGAGGCTAAACTAGTAAAGGAGGTTCCATCAGAAGAGCAAGCGGGGTTGGAAGGAAAAACCAGAGAAGAAGAATAGACAAAAATAGGAGAAGAGAAGAATGTGATGGAGGAACAAGTAGTGACAGGAGAAGAAGAGGTAAGATAGGTAGAACTTGAGCCAGAGCGTAGGGGTACTACCTCTAGCTTGGTTGCACCGTATGAGCCAATCAATGCCTTCTCTAAACCCACCCGGTTCACAAAAGAAATACAACCAAGAGTGAGGGTATATACAGATGAAGAGGACATAGATATGGCGGTTCTTGGATGAGCATTCCATCAAGTAGAATCTAGTGTTTGGGCAAGGACCCTATCTTATGTAATGCAAGATCAAGTGGGTAGGTGGAAGGCACAAGTGGTCGTGCCTATAATGAATATTAGTATGGATGAAATCACTGCAGAAGACTATGTTCTTGAGGAGGTAGACCTTGGAGAGCCAACAAGAGAAGGAAGAAAAACTCTGGCTACACTAGGACTAAAGCATGCCTTAGGCTTCATGGATAAAGATGAAGAGAAAATAAAATCCTTGGTGGAGTAGAATGAGGCCATGAAGAAGTTTATTCTTAAAACAACAGGTCCCATTGACCCAAATAACCCTGAGGCCTCATTACAGGCTATTTTGGAAAGGAAGGGTGCTACTGAGTTACTGGCAGATATTCCACATTCTTTCATTTGTGCTTGTTTAGACTGGAAAGATGATTTTGAAGAGTTTGCTAGAACTTCCCTTAGAAAAACTTTGAGACCCTTTAGGGGTATTCCGAAGGGGATCACCAACTTGGTGGATCTTATGTGTGGAGAAGATGGTCTTGAGGAGAAGATTATTAAGTGGGAAAAGGCCCTTGATCATCTTGTAATAATAAAGAAGGAACACTTCCAAGTTTTGGTGAAAATATATGAGGGATCAGAATTAGATAATTTTGAAGAATGGATTAGAGATATCACAGAAGCCTTAAAGGTCTATGAGAAATCCCTAAGTAAGGTTGATAAGAAGAGGGATGAAGCGCTGTTGTGGGTTGAAGAGATGCATAAGTTTTTTGAAGGCTTGGACCTAGACCTATACGATGAGGATGATGAGAAGACTATGCATCCCATTAAAGATATTGTAAGTCAATACCTGGATATCATTAATGGAGTTAGTACAAAGGAGGACCTACAACAAATGTTTTATCAGAAGGAGGAGATGCATAAAATGTTGTCTCTAGAAGAGGAAATAAGAGGCTTTGCTAATGAATTAATCACCTTTTGAGAGAAGCAACGGGCACGCCTAGAAGGTATCAAGATGGTGGACTTCGAAGAGATACAAGAGATCGTGGACATGCTTTGTAAGGCGCATCTAGAAATCCTCCCAAGTTGCTAAGTGTCCAGTTTTGGACTTAGCCAATTTTGAGTTCCAAGAGTTTCGGCCTTCGAAAGTTTGAAACTTGTAAAAGTTTGTCTCAACACTTAACCATTTTTTGAACTTCATTTTTTTGGAGGAAGGGCCGGGGTCCAAAATTTTTGGGCCGTCACCGCCAATAACTTCTAGTCTTCTCCAGTTAATTTTTAGTCAGATTGATCACTTCTATGGGGTCGTTTCTGCATGATTTGAGGACATCTTTCAGTTGGATCCACGGAGAAGAGCTGCAACAAGGAATAAAGGGCAGCACTACAAGTTTCAAAGAAGAACATGCATGAGTTCCATAACTGATTTTGAGCTATTTGATGCATATTTTGCTCCCAAATTGTAATGCACAAGGTTTAATTCCACGTTGAAGTAGTTTAAACTTGTTTTAGGGATAGTTTCTTTTCATGTAAACTCTAGTTCAGACTTATTTTCAAGTTTCATGGGCAGCTAAAACCCTAGCTGCAAAATTCAGAGCATGACTCTATAAATTGTATGAAAACAATGTAATTAAGGTCGATTATTATTGCAATACAATACTTACAATTGGTGCTTCAATCGTGGTGTGATTTTTCTGCTATCTTTGTGAGATTTATGAATGTGTGTTTTCTCATTTGTTTATTTCAAAGAGCCAATTGATTGTATTGTGATTTTGATCTGTGATTCCATTAGTATGGTGTTTATCTTTGTTGCATTGCTTTGTTGTGACAAATTATTGGGAAGATTGTTCTCCGGTGCTTTAAGATAAATTTATCTCACATGTGTGCACATTCGTGGTGGATTTGTGATCTGATGAATTTTGGCATATCTTACATTTGCATTTATTTCCTCGATGATTGCATCTCCTAAGCTGTGATTGTGAGTCATTCGTATCTCTATTTTGTGTGTTTCCTCCATCTTCTTGGTACTTTAATTCACAAAGGAACGTAACATCAAGTTATGTCCATTAGTTTACTTTTTTGCAATTTCCTTTCAAATTCTTGTTACCTTATTCTCTTTACTTTTCTCATTTGCTTATAAAATCAGTTATAATAGTTTAGATCAGATTTAAATTATTTTCATCTAAAGATTCAAAAAATACAAAAAGAAAGAAATCATGTGTTTTAAGATTTGTTTTGCAGTCCCTCAAAGATCGAATGAGCAAAGGCCCCCTCGTGAACAGATTCACATTTATCTTCAATTGATCTATCTAAGAGGTTGAGACCCAACCCAAAAGGATCCTTGAGATTGATTTATATCATTCTTCCAAGAGGGGAATTTGGTCACACAAATTCCTAGTCGTTGGCTCGTGTAAAAATAATGCTCAACAGAAGTGACGCTAGAAGGAGGGTCCTCAAGAGGGAAACCCCTGAATATTGGATCATTCTCTCCCAAAAGGTTTGAATGAGTCCTTAGATCATCACCAAACAAAGGGGAATTCCTAGAACTCAGAGAAGTTCACAGACCTCGCAACAGTAAAGTGAAACAAAGGGATGACATTTTGCATAAACCAGATCCGCATAATCTTCCCCCATTTCCGCATATCATTGCCCCGCTTGTTGTTGTTCCATAACCACCTCCAATGGCCTTTTTAAAAAATGCACAAAGCTACCCATTGGCTCTACAAGCCCAAAAACCCTAAAAAATTCTGTTCACATTTCATCTATGGTGAATCTAGGACAACAGAAGAACACATCTATGCCTTCAAAGAATTATGCAATTGCAAAGAGATCGCACATCAGGATGTTGTGTGCCACCTTTTCCCTTACACATTGGGGGAATTCACAAACAATTGGTACTTGAACTTTCCACAGGGATCCATCCTAGGATGGGGTGAATTTGAAACAAAATTTCTCAATCAGTTGAAGCTATACGTAGATCCGACCAATCTCCATCATCAATCCATCTCGGTGAAGAAAGACCATAAAAAACCAATTGCAATGTTTAAACACCTTTTCCATAAGATGTACCAGAGGTTAGAGGCTCCTTACACCTTACCTGTTGGGGATGCCATACAAGTATACCTACGAGCCATAGATACTTTGGAAAAAGTGTCCAATGAAGCCATAACTTTCACACAATAGATGGATCCACAAGTAGGTGGAAACTATGACGTTTCACCCGTATTAGGAAACGTTGCCATGATTGGTCCATTTGCAGCACATAATTAGCCCCCAGTGCATCACGCCCCAAAGATTAATCCAATGCCAACCTCATACATCGCTACCCCACCACTCGCCATCACATATTTGGGACACGATGGGCATAAGGCAGCCCTATGTGAGAAAAAGGTTGATGTCACAAATGAACCTGATAATGCTTTAGTGAATGAGTTGGATGCCATGAAGAAGACTTTGTCCCATTTGATAAGTGATATCACTAGGATGAAGCTAAATCCACCTCAAAACCATGGGAATTACCAATGACCGACTGCTGCCCCAAACACCTATCCCTAAAATCAAAATTGTAATTATGGAAATTACAAAAACAACAACGGGAATTATGGGAATACCACGCAAGATAAACAGTTTGGGTAGTAGCGAACTAATAGGCCATGGAACACACGTCCTAACAATTGTAGTATACCTATTGACAATACCAATTCCTTTAGTTCATCTGAGCCTAACTTCACACAAGCTCCCAATACACATCAATCAAACAACGAATACAAGGGAGAGTTTGACAATCAACAAGGTCAAAGTTTTGACAACTCCCAGATTCATTTCAATGCCATGGTCTTTGATTCCTATGAACCGGTTACTAAGGGAGGTCCTATTGATAACACCACCAAAGAAGAATTCATTTTCTTGTTTAATCAGTAGAGTCAACCTGAATATTTTGAGGTTCATGAGAAAAACAACCAAAGCAATTATAATCTGAGGAGCAAGAGGGAGCCCTTGATTAATGGTATTTCCCCTGGAATGTAGCCCACTCCACCAAACCCACAAGCTAACAACAACCCTTCACCTCCTAGAGGCCCCAATACCACCGTTGCCCCAACAACGCAACCTCAGCCCACCGTACTAAAGAACCCGGTTTGGGCCACTGAAAGATATAGTGCACTAGAGGAATTGAAACAAGTTAAATCTAATATGTCAATGTATGACATGCTACAAAGTTTCCCCTCATAGAGAGAAGCACTCCTAAAATCCTTGGACCATTCTAAATCGGTTTTGTCAAGCAACAATGCTAAGAATTCGTCGCATGTCAATATCGTTGAGGCAACGCCAACCATGTTCAAAGATCGGGTAGAAGTACCCCCATTTTTGCTTAGTCTCAAGATCTTTGAAAAGAATCTGCAAAATTATCTAATTGATTCAGGGGCTTCATGCAACGTCATGCCCTTATCCATATGCCAAAAATTGAGAATGAACCCCCATCCAACTAATAGGGTCGTGATTCAACTTGACAAGACATAAGTAAATGTCATTGGAGTCTTAAAAGATACTTGTATATAGTTGACCACAGACCCTAGGATCCAAGATTGCATAGATATACACATAGTAGATATCCTGGAGACATATGGCACGCTACTTAGTAGGGAATGGACTAGGTCCTTGAGAGGTTGGTTCTCCACAGATTTTACCCAACTTTGGTTATCCTGGAAAGGATTGAATAACCAAATCAAAATTGATGCTGAACCAAAACTCAAACAAATGATAACCAAATACAATGCCCCAAATGAAGTCTTGTTCTCACAAGCTAATCTGGGAGTATATCAGTTCGATAGAATCTTGACATTCCATATCTAGGAAGAAGAAAATGCTAGCGATAGCCCCATCCAAGGGTTGATACATGCTCAAGTCCCTGAGGAGATCCTCACAAAATTCGTAAGTAATATGATGACGAATATGAAACATCTTGGGCAGGATGCTAATCCAAACATATTAATGTTGCTAGGATATTGTCGTTTGCACCAAGTGAGTCACTCAGAGTTCAAATGCCATGATTGTCAGGGCGTTGTAGCTCAAGTAATGGACCAAATATCCCACGTACTAGAACTTGCAAAGGGTATGACTGCACACCAAGATGATGAAGGCTCTCCTCACCCTGAACAACCCTTGGGCTTCACATGAAGAAACCCTATGCAAGAGGAGTGGAGTTCCTTAGATGATGGTTGTCTCCCCTCATGTCACGAAGTATGGTGTGAGACAAAGGCAAAAAAATAAATGAAATGGGTGCCTCTCTCTGCAAGGGAGAATCTGGAAATAGAGAGTGGAGATTCCAACAAATGAAGACCCATCACCACTAAAGAGTCCTATTGAACCCCAAATCGACATACATCCACCCAGGACTATGTTGAAACCCCAAGCCAAACCTCATTCTCACAAGAACCATCCTGTTTGGAACCTCAGATTTGATGGCTCCAAATGTAAGCAACGAGCAGGGGCCGGGATCGAGTTAATCAACCCTAGGGGTGGTTCATACTATGTTGCTAATAGGCTACAATTTTACTGTAACAACAATGTCACTGAATATGAGGCATTAGTACGAGGTATCCTCATGGCACATGAAAAGAAGATAAAAGCCTTGATCGTAGAAGGAGACTCCCATGTTAGTGGTCAGGTAGATTTGTAGCCAATATTCATGCATTGATAAGTGACTAGCCTCATATCGGAATCACGTATGGGATTTAATTAAAGACTTTGAAGTGTTTAATATTAAGAGCATCCCAAGAAGAAAAAACATTGTTGCTGATGCCTTATTAGTGTTAGCAAGTTCTTTACACCCGTTAGAGAAATCAAAGCTGAAGAAATTCTTTGTTGAGCTAGTGGCAGTGCTAGCTATTCCAGATCACATCACAAACTTCCAGTTATTCCAGGATGACCAACATATACTTGAATTCATCATGAGTGTCAGGGTATTTGAAAAACAAAACATAGATAAAGAGGCTAATGAGATCGAAGAGTCTGACGATTTGGCGATCCTAAACTTGAAAACCAACTCCATCCCGAAAGGAATGGTGGATTTAGAAAGGATCTTCGACAAAGATGACTATGCTCACGAGAAAATGAAGACACCGACAGTGGGAGGCGATGATTGTGAAATCTACAATCTGGGCACACAACTTGAACCCAAGGAGATTTGTATCGGTAAAATCAGTACAGACAAGGAAAAGAGGTGAATGGTAGAATTGCTCACCGAATACAAAGATATTATAGCATGGAGCTATGAGGATCTAAAAACCTATGACCCCACTATCATTGTACACAACATACCATTGAACCCAGATGCAAAACCTTTCCGTCAAAGGCAGTGACTCGTAAACCTTGTGATCGAGCCAACAATTCAAAAGGAAGTGCAGAAGCTACTTGACACCAAGATCATCTTTCCTATCCAACATTCAACCTAGGTCACGAATCTCATTCCTGTGAGAAAGAAGAGTGGAGAAGTCCCACTCTGTGTAGATTTACAGAACCTCAATAGATCTTCTCAAAAGGATAACTACCCATTGCCCTCTCTTGATGAAGTATTACAAATTGTAAACGGGTCCCATATGATGTCTTTCCTTGATTGTTATTCTGGGTACAATCAGGTGATGGTGAAGGAGGATGACTGTTTGAAGATGATGTTCACTACAAAGTGGGGAACATTTTCCTACCGCCGCATGCCTTTCGATTTAATCAATGCCAAAGAAAATTTCCAGTGAGCCATGGATGAAGGATTTAAGGGCCTTGTCAACAAGTGCATCATCATATATATGGATGACCTTACAGTATTCTCCAGAAATCGTGCATATCACATTGAGGATTTGTGCAGAGTATTGAAAAGATGCAGGAGTTATAAAATTTCACTAAATCCCAAAAAGTGTATTTTTGGGGTAACCCAGGGAAAGCTGCTGGGACATATCATCTTTGAGACGAGTATTTCAATAGATCCTAAAAGGGTTGAGGCTATCCTTAAACTGGTTCCCCCAAACAGTCAAAAAGAACTAAAATCTTTCTTTAGAAAGATCAACTTCGTCATAAAGTTTATAGGTGGATGCGCTGAGATAGTGCATCCTCAGAATGACATGTTGAAAAAGGCCACAAAGATAGAATGGAATGCTCCTTCTAAAGAAGCATTTGAGGAGATTAAGACATCCATTGCTACAGATCTAGTTTTGGTCAACTCAGATTATACTTTACCATTCAAGGTCCACTCTTTTGCATCAGAGCACTCATGTGCGGGAATTCTCACTCAAAAGAAAGAGGGAGAATATGAAAGACCAATAGCTTTCATGAGTTGCTTGTTGAAAAATGCTGAACTCAAGTACCCCAATCTTGACAAGTAGTCTTTTGCACTGGTTAAGGCCATCAAGAAGTTCAAACATTACATCCTCAGGAGCAAGGTTGTTGCTATTGTCCCCGATCCTACTGTCAAGTCCTTGTTAATGGAAAATGAGTTGGGAGAATGAAGGGGGAAATGGATGGCCATATTGCATGAATTTGATATCGAGATCTAGCCGATGAAGTTAGTAAGAGGCCAAGGCCTCACCAAAATGATAGTTGAGATAGAGCAGGGTTTAGTATGCCAAGTATACACCAATGAAGGGATAGTCAGTGACATATGGTACCAGGATATAGTTTACTACTTGCTCCAAAACCACTCCCCTAAAGGATTGAACAACTCCCAAAGGAGAGCCCTAAAGAATAGGAGTGGTTCCTATATGCTAAAAAATGGAAAGCTCTACAAGCGTAATTATGACGGTCTTTACCTACGTTGTTTGGACAGGACATAAGCTGAGAAAGTTCTCATAGAGTTTCATGAAAAGTATGGCACTGGCCATGGGTCAGCTGAGGCCACGAAACATCCGATATTAAGGTTTGGTTATTATTGGCCTACCATGTTCAAAGATACACACAAGCACATGCGTTCATGCCATGTTTGCCAAACTAGTGTCGTTCACGAGAGATATCTTGCAATGCTCCCGCAACCAGTTTATGAGGAACGTCCATTTGCCCAATGGGGGCTAGATTTTGTAGGAATGATTAATCCTCCTTCCTCGGCAAGACATAGGTACATCTTGACTGCAACAAACTACTGCACATGGTGGACAGAGGCACAAGTTCTGAGAAATTGCACCACGGAAGTAGTGACCAAGTTCTTGGAGGAGTTCATTATCGCACGGTTTGGTATGCCTTTCTCTCTAGTATGTGACAATGCACCCTATTTCTTGTCTGCGTCTCTTATCCAATGGGCCTTTGAAAATCAAGTAATCCTCAAGTTCTCTTCTAACTACTATCCGCAAGGGATTGGGGTTTTTGAATCGACAAACAAAAACTTGACAATAATAATCAAATGCCTCTTGGATGATAATCCTCGAGATTAGCACACACAATTGAAATATGCCTTATGGGCTGACCGAGTGAGAATTAAAAATGCTCTGGGGACTTCCTCCTACCAGTTAGTTTATGGCCTGCAACGCATTTTTCCTATGAACCTGAAAATACCAATCTTTAGATTTATGGATCAATACATCAAAGGCGAGGATAGGGTGTAGGTTTTCCTCATGAACCTTTTGGATCTAGAAGAAAAGAGAACCATGGCCTTAGAACATGTGGCCAAACATCAAGCTATCGTCAAGCGTTGGTTTGACAAAAGAACAACAACAAAGGCTTTTAAGATTTTCGATTTAGTCTTGATGTGGGATAAAGCAAAAGAAAAACTGGGTAGCCATACTAAATTCCAACATTTGTGGATAGGCCCTTTCCAAATAGCAAACATATTAGGAGAGAACACTTTCAGAATTAGTTCTCTCGATGGGGAACTGGTCCCATCACCTATCAACGACCAATATCTCAAGCATTACTTCAGGTCTTGAAGGACCTTGATATTTTTTGTACATTCTCCTAATTTAGTGTCTTGTGTTGTGTTTCTTTTCTTTGGGTCAGTCAGTTCATCTCTGTGAGGGGGTAGCTTTCTTTTAACTAAGTGCTCTGCACTAGGTAGTTTGGGCAAAAGGATGAAGGTCTTTCTTTGTTGAACACTTTGATTAGATTTTGTCTTGCAAGGAGCCGGATATAGAGGTTGAAAATGAAGTGTTTTCCTCTCAGAGTTCTCGAGCGGATTCATCGGAGCTCACCATCCTTAACACTATCACACATCTTAAAAGATTCTGAATCAGAGGTTTCTTGGATAGGATTCTAGTCATAATCAAGCAACACCCATGGTCACGGAGGAAGTCAGAAGTCAAAACCCTTTCCCACCTGAAATATAGACTAAAAGAAAAGAGCAAGAAAGAAAAAGGGAGAAACGCATAGAGACAAAGTCAACAATAAAAGAGAAAAGTTCAAATGCTTGGGTAGCACAGTCTAATCATTGCCCAAGTTTTCAAAAAATCTGAAATGCAAATGAAGAGGTGACATAGCCTAAACGTTGCCTCGGTTCATCAAGAACACTGAAGCTAAAATAAGAGAAGAAATGAAGTATCCTGAATACAATAAATCAAGCAAATCACTTTCTATATGATAAGTGTTGAGTCTAAGAGCCCTCCAAAGAAGTTTAAAACTTCAAAACAAGCTCATCCAAAAGAGAAGGGTGACTTTAGAAACCTCTACCGGGGCTATAAATACTTGCTTGGTAGTAGAGCAAGGTTAAAATGACTTTTGGTCAAATCTAGACCTATGGGCGGAGATTTGGTTATGATTGGTTAAGAATCCAAGAGATCTTTGATGAAGAATTTGGAGAATATGAACACTTACATGCACAAACTGGATGTGAATGCAAAGTTTTTCAATCTTGATATGATGATAGGAGAATTACTATCGCTGAAGGTTTTTTGTGTCTAGCTCATCGCAAGATAGGATCTTTTCATAGTGGGATGACTAGGGGATACCTGGGTTATTCCCTTTCTTTTGTCGAGGCTATTTGTTATGGTTCCACAACCACACTCCTCTTTTTAGGCCACTTGGCCAAGGGCCCCCTTTCTTTTGGCT
Source organism: Chamaecyparis obtusa (assembly GCA_027943335.1). NCBI lineage: Eukaryota > Viridiplantae > Streptophyta > Pinopsida > Cupressales > Cupressaceae > Chamaecyparis > Chamaecyparis obtusa. Next base: position 1,029,940 of record BSBK01001505.1, read on the forward strand.
TGTTTTTGAGTTATGTCTGTCAGTTAGATCCTTGTCCGGGACTGTCTCTTGCATTTTTGTCAAGTTTCGGCCTTTCACACTTTCGGCGTTCCTTAGGTGCGAAAGGCTGAAAGAGTCTGCTTGCGAACCAATGACCCTCTTTTTGCATTTTCGGGCTTTCGAACTTTCGGAGGTTCGAAACACCGAAAGTCTGATTTCCCGAGTTTGGAATTAGCCTTTCGATGTTTCTGCCTTTTGGAGGTCCAAGACCCCCGAAAGTCTGAAAAGCTGATAGGTGAGGGTGGCTAGTGTCACCCCCACCGGAAGCCTATATAAGGCAAGAGGCCAACCATTTTGGTCACTGGTGCGTTTTTCCTACTGTTGATTTTCAGAGCTCCTTCGTGTGCACCTAGTGACGAGTTTGCTTCTTTCTCTTCAGCTTGTTCATGTCTTCGTTTGTATTGCCCTCTACTTGTTTCGAGGTAGGTTTCTTCATTTTCCCTTTTGTTTCTCGTGGTTTTGTGTGTCTTAGCTAGTTTTTGGGGGTTTTGCGCTAGGGTTTAGGTTTTAGGTTTTGTTTGGTGTTGCTTCAAGGTCGCAGGGTTATCCCCTTGGACCCCTTAGCGTCGAGTTCGTGGGCGAACTCGATTTGAGCTTGTTTTTGAGCTCACACCCTTGTCTTTGGCCTTTGTCATGTTTGGCCCTAAATTTTTTGGACTTTCACACGTTGAAAGTGTCGAAAATGCCAACCCCCAAACTTTTTTCACCAAGTCCATTTTTTGGCATTTCAGACTTTCGCCCGCCGAAACATTGCGCACTCCAAAGTGCCAAAAGCTAAGTGGTCACCAAAAAACAACTGTTTAAAACTCACCTTTTCGGCGTTTCAGACACCGAAGTCTCCAGGACTTTTCACCTACCTAAAGGCCAAAGCTTAGATTGAATGATAACCTTTTTCCGTTTCAACGTTTCGGAGGGACCATATCCTTTCAGAGGCCGAAGGTCCAAAATGCTAAAATTGTCCTTCTAAAGATTTCAGGCTTGGTTTTTCAGGGATGTCTTGGTTTTTTCATGATTTTTCATCAGCACTTCTTCCTAAATATCATGTATTGGTTACTAATTCAAGTCCCTTTGTTTTTGCAGAATGTCAAAAAAGGTGAACACCTTTGTCATGAAGTATCAATTCAAAGGTTACCACGCACCATCCAAGGTGGGGAACTTACATTCTGAGATCATGAGCACTGACATTGGGAATGTCAGTTGGAACAACTATTTGGTGAAATGTGCCTAGCTGGTAGGAAGATCTGAGGACTACACTTCATTAGTATAATGTTCACTAGTGAATGTAGTGGCACATCTTGTGTCCATCCTCTCTTCAAATCTAATAGTCACACTGGCGAACCACTACATACCAGATGAAAGGCTAGTGAAGAACAACATGGGGGAAGTGGTTTTGGACCTCCGATCAGAAATATCGAGGATGTCTTCCATTTGCCAAAAGGGATAGACAAGTTCTACGGGCTCTCGATAGGAAAAGGGATGACTTTCTACAATAAAGACATCCAGTTATCCCACGAAAATTTGAATATGGATTACGTCATGCAACCTCTACCAAAGAGCAAGCTTGACAAAATAGACATGAGGAGAGGCTAAATGAAGGAGGACATCCAAGAAGCCATCAATATGATCAATCGAGTGTATGGACTGCAAAAATCAATCCAACTAGAGCCATGGATGATCCTTCTCATCGAGAGGATAAATGAGAGACAGGCAAAGTTTGATTGGGCAACCATCCTCAGTGACAACTTGGACTAGAAATTGATCATAGTAAAGAGCGATCCTCATTTCTACATGACCTCCTACATTGTATACCTACTTGCTGCAAGAGTAGTATATCCAAGGTTGGTGAAAGTTGGCACCACGAGTGACCCAAATGCTTGGCCATTCACCATATATCCTCAACTAGTTAGAAAGGAGTATCTCACAGAAGATAGCTCAGAATATCGCATCGTCAACAATGCCTTTGTTTTCGCCATCATCCACTCAATTGAAGGCGATTATTGCCAAGAGGATGTCAAAAGAAGCAACTGCCAAAGTGAAGGCCCTCGGACATTTTATATTTGGTTCAAAACTTTCACATACATCAGGGTGGCAGGGAGCACCCTCACTTCAAAGAACCTGCCAAGATATCCTTTAGAGAGGATAGTTTTATTAGAAATGGCCAGACAACTGTCAGATGCTCATGAGCACATCAGGCATAAGAAGAAACACTGTTGGGACTTCCCTATCTCGATAGGCCCCCATTGTCTACAAGATATGAAGATCTGCAAGTCTTTGTCTTTCGAGTGGGATGAGTGCCCGCTACAAAATTTCAATCTAATCAGGACTAGATTTGATCCCATTGGCACCTACAACCATATAATGGGAAGGCTCTATATACATGAGCCTCACATTGAAGATCATTGGATGAACTACTCTGACGACTATGAAGTTAGAATCTGTGACTACTTCCGGATGAGTTTGCAATTGGCACAGACTACCCTAATGCTATGTATACCACAAAAGGTAAAAGAGGCCGATTTAGAGGACATCTTGGATCCAATTTATAACCAATACAAAATATACACGAGGCCTATCCTCAATGCTGAGGTGGATAGGGATGAAAATGATGATATAAACTTCAAAGCCCGACATGTCATCAAGGTGAAGAAGGCATGGATCGCTCGTCCATTTCAAATGAACCCCGTGCCTATGAAGCAACAAACGACTCAACCTTCGAAAGAGAAAAAGAAGAAGGGAGAGAAAGTGTTCATGCCACAGCTCAAGGAGGTTGCACCACTGAGGCCGAAGACAGTGTATCAACATGAACGCCCGACTGCATATGGGTCGAATACTTGGTCTAAATGTCCAAAGACCAAGATGACTGGGAGTATAGCGCCGCTGAATGTTCCATCTTCCAGCAGTCTAGAACCATTAGGTGCACCTAAGAAGGCACTGAGGGTAAAGGTAACCAGACCTAGGCCTGTCGGGGTAATTAAAGGACATGTGTATAAAAGGAAGAGATCCTCAACGCCAACTCACATGGAGATCCTTCTGGAGGAAGATGAAGAAGATGAGGAAGATAAGGAGGATGAAATACCCCTCAACATAAGAACTTGGTCAGTGGGATTCCTGAAGAGAAGAAAGTTGTAGGAAGAGGATGCACAGATAGATGTTGAAGAGGGAGCCCAAGGAGAGAAAGTAAATCCAATGGATGCTCTGGGTGACGACGAATTTGATATATTTGAATTCGAAGGCCTTCATGGATTCAAAGAGACTAAACAACAAATCCTGGCAGAAGGGCCTTCCACAAAACAACAGTTCTCCTTTTCCTTCTCGTCCTTCCCAACTCAATTCACTAGTCTTTTGGACAATGTAGGAGAGAAAGTTCAGCCAGAGTCTCAAGAATTAGCCGAGGAAGCAACAAATAAAATTAAAAAAGAGATCACTGAATCAAAGAAGGACTCTTCTATGGGGGTCACTTCTGAAGAGGACATTGGAGTTCCAATCCCTCCAGCTCAACAACAAGTTCCAGTACCACTTCCACAACAAGCACCAATCCCTCCACAATCTACCACTTCACTTCCACCATAGATCCCAATCAATCTATCATTCGCTACACCACTTCTGCCCCAAGTTCAAACCAACCAGCCTCCACTGTAACCTCCACCTACTCATATTCCCATGCCTACTCTGCCTCCTGTGCAAATACCAATGCCTTCGCCTACTCCTCCTCCCGCTCCCACGCCCCTGCACAAAACCTTATTCCATCAGTGCCAACTCCTCCACCCTCTCATGTTGAGACTGTTGAACAAGGACCGCAAGGGCCAGAAAAGGAGACTGAAGTAGTAAAGGAGGTTCCATCGGAAGAGCAGGCCAGGTCGGAAGGACAAACCAGAGAAGAAGAATGAACACAAATATGAGAAGAGCATAATGTGATGGAGGAACAATTAGTGATAGGAGAAGAAGAGGTAAGATAGGTAGAACTTGAGCCAGAGCACAGGGCTGCTACATCTAGCTTGGTCGCACCGTATGAGCCAATCAATGCCTTCTCTAAACCCACTCAGTTCACAAAAGAAATACAACCAAGGGTGAGGGTATATACAGATGAAGAGGACACGGATACGACGGTGCTTGGATGAGCATTCCATCAAGCAAAATCTAGTGCCTGAGCAAGGACCCTATCTTATGTAACGCAAGATCAAGCAGGCAGGTGGAAGGCACAGGTGACCGTGCCTACAATGAATATTAGTATGGCTGAAATCACTCTAAAAGACTGTGTTTGAGGAGGTAGACCTTGGAGAGCTGACAAGAGAAGGAAGAAAATGCTGGCAACACTAGGACTGAAGCATGCCTTAGGCTTCATGGATAAAGATGAAGAGAAAATAAAAGCCTTGGTGGAGTAAAATGAGGTTATGAAGAAGTTTATTCTTAAAACAACGGGTCTCATTGACCCAAATAACCCTGCGGCCTCATCATAGGCTATTTTGGAAAGGAAGGGTGCTATTGAGTTACTGGCAGATATTCCACATTCTTTTATTCATGCTTGTTCAGACTAGAAAGATGATTTTGAAGAGTTTGCTAAAACTTCCCTTAGGACAATTTTGAGACCCTTTAGGGGTATTCTGAAGGGGATCACCAACTTGGTGGATCTTATGTGTGGAGAAGATTATTAAGTGGCAAAAGGCCCTTGATGATCTTGTAATAATAAGGAAGCAATGCTTCCAAGTTTTGGTGAAAATATATGAGGGATCAGAATTAGATAATTTTGAAGAATGGATTAGAGATATCACAGAAGCCTTGAAGGTCTACGAGAAATCCCTGAGTAAGGTTGATAAGAAGAGGGATGAAGCGTTGTTGTGGGTCGAAGAGATGCATAAGTTTTTTGAAGGATTGGACTTAGACCTCTATGATGAGGATGATGAGCAGACTATGCATCCCATTAAAGATATTGTAAGTCAATACCTGGATATCTTTAATGGAGTTAGAACAAAGGAGGACGACAACAAATGTTTTATCAGGAGGAGATGCAGAAAATGTTGTCTCGAGAAGAGGAAATAAGAGGCTTTGATAATGAATTAGTCACCTTCTGAGAGAAGCAGTGGGCACACCTAGAAGGTATCAAGATGACGGACTTCGAAGAGATACATGAGATCATGGACAAGCTTCGTAAGGTGCATCCATAAATCCTCCCAAGTCGCTAAGTGTCCAGTTTTGGACTCAGCCAATTTTGAGTTCCAAGATTTTCAGCCTTCCTAGATTTGCGGCCTTCGAAAGTCCGAAACTTGTAAAAGTTTGTCTCAACACTTAACCATTTTTTGAACTTCATTTTTTTGGAGCAAGGGTCGAGGTCCGAAATTTCTGGGCCGTCACCGCCAATAACTTATAGTCTTCTCCAGTTGATTTTTAGTCAGATTGATCACTTCTATGGGGTCATTTCTGCATGATTTGAGGACATCTTTCAGTTGGATCCATGAAGAAGAGCTGCAACAAGGAAGAAAGGGCAGAACTACAAGTTTCAAAGAAGAACATGCATGAGTTCCAGAATTGATTTTGAGTTATTTGATGCATATTTTGCTCCCAAATTGTAATGCACGAGGTTTAATTCTGCACTAAAGTAGTTTAAACTTGTTTTAGGGATAGTTTTTTTTCATGTAAACTCTAGTTTAAACTTATTTTCAAATTTTAAGGGCAACCGAAACCCTAGCTACGAAATTGAGAGCACAACTCTATAAATTGTATGAAAACAATGTAATTAAGGTCGATTATTATTGCAATACAATATTTACAATTGGTGCTTCAATCGTGGTGTGATTTTTCTACTATCTTTGCGAGATTTATGAATGTGTGTTTTCTCATTTGTTTATTTCAAAGAGCCAATTTATTGTATGATGATTTTGATCTGCGATTCTATTAGTCTTGTGTTTATCTTTGTTGCATTGCTTTGTTGTGACGAATTATTGGGAAGATTGTTCTCCGATGCTTTAAGATAAATTTATTTCACGTGTGTGCACATTCATGGTTGCTTCGCGATCTGATGAATTTTGGCATATCTTACATCTGCGTTTATTTTCTTGATGATTGCATCTGCTAAGCTGTGATTGTGATTCGTTCAGATCTCTATTTTGTGGGTTTCCTCCATCTTCTTGGTACTTTAATTCGCAAAGCAACATAACATCCGTTTATGTCCATTAGTTTACTTTTTTGCAATTTCCTTTCGAATTCTTGTTACGTTGTTCTCATTACTTTGCTCATTTGCTTATAAAATCAATTATAATAGATTAGATCAGATTTAAATTATTTTTGTCTAAAGATCCAAAAAATACAAAAAGAAAGAAATCGTGTGTTTTAAGATTTGTTTTGCAATCCCTCAAAGATCGAACAAGCAAAGGCCCCCTCGTGAACAGATTCACATTTATCTTCAATTGAGCTATCTAAGCGGTTGAGACCCAACATAAAATGAACCTTGAGATTGATTTATATCATTCTTCCAAGACGTGAATTTGCTCACACAAATTCCTAGCCGTTGTCTCGTGTAAAAACGACGCTCAACACTATCCTTATCCTAATTGCCTATATTCCCATATATTCCCATCACTTTATTGACCCACATTTTCATAAGTTCATCCTTGATTCCCAAATTTAGAATTCCCCATCCTAAATGATTTTCAAATCATATAAGATCAATTTCCAAAGATGCAAATTTGAAACCCATATTCAATTTTTAAAATTCATGGACTCGCATACTTTGCTCATAGCCCTTGGTAGCTAACTTGATAAATGTTTGGGTGACAATTCATCATACCTTGATTTCAAGAGAAGTTAATTTAGACATTAATATATCCAATCATCTTAAAAGAATTCTAGATTGTACAACAAGCATTTAGTAGCAATATTTTGATGGGGAGCTATAAATAAAAAATACTTTATAATCAAAATCAATATCTAGATGGTTGCTTATTTTCACTAAACTTTCTCGTGATCTTAAAGGGTGTCTAACCAAGGTGATTAATCTAAGATAACTTGGCTCTTAGAATCTAGCAATCTCCCCAACATATTTAGAAATACTATTAATATTAATAATTAGCAAGGAGCAAAGTATCTAATCAATTATATGAAAAAGTCAATAATGTAAATTAGGAACACAAATCAAAGATTAAATCCACATGATACATAATCAATCCGCAGCTACATTATCAAATCCAATATCAATTACCATTTTTGCACATAATCCCAAACGTTGAGCATATCTAGATTGCTTATTTTTTTTCTATATGCAATTGGAAAATCCACTTAATCACCTTACCTTTCTTTTCAAAAAGTGATTACCCTATCTCTACATGGTTAATTTCCTAAAATAATATTGAATTAGATGTCTATCATATCAAACCTTGTTTTAGTTTGGTAATTTTTGCCGCCTTGATTGCATTTGTTAAATTAGCTTAGATTAAGCTTAGGGAAGGGGTATTTTCCTCAAGACTAATACAATGTGGTCAAATATGCTCCTCATCATGAGGGAGAATAGGAGACGCTTGATTGTTGGTTATTGAGGAAAGAGGGGGGACTCAATTTTCATGACACAATAAAGAAATAACACCAATAATAGATACATTGTCATTGCTACCAAGGCTGCAAAGAAAATTTTCAGCCATATGCATGTGAACAGAAACCTTCAACACTTGTAAAGCTAACATCGTCTCGACTAAGAAAGAAGAATGCATGCAAAGTGCAAGGCCCAATCTACAAGCTGGATACACTGCCTGATTTTGGATAATGTTAATATTAACCTGTGATTGATAGAGTGAATGATTGGACATATGCATTTCTTGAAACACCATCTCTCCAACTAAAAGATCTTGGTTAGAACGAAGAGAAAATTCATGAAGATCATTGTTATTGTTTAGAATGCATCATTGATTTTGGGAGCTTTAGCCAATCATTTCAGTAGAGACACAACACAGGGGAAGTTAAGAGACAGCTTGCATTTTTTATTCCCCAGAAAACGGATGATGCTATGCTTCTGTACTACTAGGTGCCTCTGATAAGCTCGTTTTCAAGCAAGAAAATGCTGCATGAAAATCTTGTTTGAACTACCATTCAGAATACTACGAGTTATGAATTATGGAAATTCAATTATATAAAAAGCAGGGTGTAGTTTACTATCATATGAAGCATCAATTCTACACAGTACTAGCACATTTTAGTATCATACGCACATTATGAAAAACACAGAATGTTTTATATATGGTAGTGCTATTACTTATCATAATGTATCCACTAGAGCCATTGCCCACATAACTCTGAGAAGGATCATTTCCACAAGCCATCTATTTGAGTACAAAAAAGAACCAAAACATTAATTGATGTACCCCAGTATAACATGAAATAAGCTTGATTATAATCTGATGATATTTCCCTTATCATTTGAGGGAAATCCCACATGGGTTCAACAAGAATATATCTGCAAGTGATTTTCAAGGCTCTCACACATTTTCAAGCTTTCCCAAATAAATTAGTGTTTAAACTTTAAACTATATAGAATATCCCAGCTATATGGGGAAAAATTTAAGCTATATAGAATATCCCAGCTATAACAAATATCTAAGATTAACCAACATCATCCATCCAAAAAAGCACCACTAATCCATCAGTTCTTAACTCCAACCTGCTAGCTGTGAGCAATTGTCAACACTCTCTTTTGAGGTATACTAAAAGCAAAGATAATTGATAAGTAGGAGGTATTTTCCACAACTGTATAGTTTTCAAATTGAACTCATTAACCCATGTTTCATGAGTAGTGGCTCAGAAGAAAATTGTTCTGAACAAGTTATAGCTTCTTGTTAGTCTCCTGGTAGGCTTTATTAGACTCAATAAAATGATGTTCTTGAACACACGATTTATCAATCCGACACTTATAGTAAAAAAAATCTTTGAATATAAGGCAGTCATCCTGCTCAGGCAAGAAATGTTGACATCATCAATCATTTGTGAGAAAACAGATGGGTAAAACATGATTATAGCAGGGTTTCATGGAGGAGCTCACTGTTCGTGTTATTAAGCTGCAGATCATCCTATTAAACATAACTGTACTTAAGGAACTCCTGCTGCTATTAAAGGCTGAGGGCTAACCGTTTATGGTTGATGCTCACAGTTTTAAAAAAGGTTTTCTGACATGCTTAAATTTATTAGTGGTGGAAAATTATTTCCTGGTCAATTGCTACGTGAAACCCTAAAAACCAATAGCAGTGTGGAAAAACAGTGTTTCCCATGGGAATGTTTAACTGCAAAATTATCTTAAATTCACTGAGCAGTGCTTGCTGGAAAATGTGGAACGTCTCATACACAGAACCCTTTAGGAATAAAAAAATTAAAAAGAAAAGAAAACTGTTATGCAGTTCCTGCGTTGCATTGTTGCAGCAGTATTTAATTCACGGTTTATAAACCCAAAAATAAAATGTTTCTAAAAATATATATCATTTTCAGATATCATAAAATTGGGCACAAAAGCTCATAAAACTAATTGTTGGTCATTGCTACAGCATTAGTGAAATTAAAGACACATCCCGCATTCAGAGTCATCATGTGCATGTCAAATCATATTCATAAAAACCTCGTCTTAGACAGATCAACAAAACTTAGTTACTCCGTTTATGGTTCATCTGGTCCACACCACAAGCAATATAGTAGCATAATATGCAGATTGAGTGCTTCTCTGCCCAACTTAGACATTAAATTATGCCAATACAACTTCCTACATATACCTTAGGTACCGTCTCCAAGTTTGATTCAATGCATAAAATAAACAAAGAACAAAACATAAGACACCAAATTTGCAAGACATTTTGCACCCTAACACATACTGCTAGACTAAACATACTCCTTAACTGAGTTAACTCCGCTAAGAAGAAAACATTAAAGAAACAAGATCGATAGTGCATTTTATAAAGAGGATAATTTTCATAAGTAATTGGAAAATGCTTTGCCTCTAGTTTTCATGTCCCCTAGTACCCAGATCAGCTGCTGCTTGGGCTGCTTTGCTGAGTACTCCAGAAAACCACAAGGCTCCAGAAGAGAAGTACCTGCTATTTACAACGGACGACACTGCACTGCTAGCTGTTTGCTCTGCAACCGTCAGCATTGCTTTAGTCTTCTCTGAAACATGATATTCCTCTTCCACAGATTTGATACATTGTGCACCAGCACTAAGTTTGTCATTGATACCTATTCTTTGGCCCAACGATACCACCTTAGCAGCAGCACTAGCTGTGACCTGATAACTTTCATCAAAGGCTTTGGCCTTGCTCAATGCATCTTTTCCCAGAATAAACCCCTTGGAAAGCATTGCAGAAACTACATCTTGGGCCATGGTTACTGCCTCGCGAGGATTTTGAACAAAACCTCTCGATTGTGAAACCTGATACAGCAATATTCATCATCTAGCCAGAGATAAATGATTATCCAACAACTATAATCTGCATACTTAAACAGTCGCTCTATTTGTCTGAGAAAATGAATTGCACTGCTAGTATTGTTAACTATTCTCAAATAAAAACAACAAAAAACTGCATGTATATAAGGGGAAACCTCTGGCTCCTCATCATGTTGAAGTCTCCATGAATATGCCCTCCAATCATCAAAAGATTCCTCACAATTGCCCCATCGCACTATGCGTACTTTTTGATCTACAATAGTTGCTCCCTGCAAATATTTCAGTATAAATTCATGGCAGCATAAAAACTATTTTATCCTTCAGAAGGGTTCAATTGCAGACACTCTGTATATTCCTATATTGAAAACTCAGAATTCTGCTGAAAAAAATGCTCTTAGCCAGATCAAAAGCTAGACAAGTCCCAAGTATAGGGGAATTATGTTAACCAAACAACCATGAAAACATTTCATTCTTGTCCTGATATGTGATAAGAAAAGATGTAAAAGTTGCTGAAATAATACTCTTACCAGGGTCAAAATCTAGATAAGTCTGAATTATGTTGACAAAACCACCATGAAATCTATTGCTTGTCCTGATATACGAAAAGAAAATTTGTAAAACTCAGACACTTGAGAATAATAATGGTTGAAATTATTGAGTTTTGGATTTTGAACTTGCCAGGCTCAGGGCTCAAGCACTAACCCATGCTTATTAGGAAATCCAAGTTCAAAGTTCCTTTATGGAGAGATCCTCTCGTAGAGAATACCCACTAGTTATGTGAGATCACGGATGTTTTAATTCTATAAGAAATCACCCCCAATTTATGAACTGTAGAAGCCCAATAGTCTCACCCATTTGCATATAGTAGGACGGTATGCCCTACAAAATCCTTAAAAAGTGAGTTATTTACAGAAATTTGAGCTTAAAGGATTGGGTAGACTCAAATTCCCAAGAAAATAGTTCTGAATTCTGAGTTCAATTAAGATTTCATAATAGGAAAACTACAGGACACAACTGTTGAGAGGTTTTCAATTAAGAAGAACAATTATTTTTTACTCAATTTAGGTCAAAAGGGTTTGGCCCCCTCAACTGGGAGCCCAAAGTAGGGAAACGGCAGGTCACAGGTCCACATATAAGCCCCTGAAAAGCATTTAAACCTTGGAACCAGAAAGAAAGATTGAATTGTAAAAACGAGAAAATGACTCACACTCAGCAGAAGAGCAGTTTCCACAGCATATCGCTCCTGAAAAGTCACAAAAGCAACTTGGGCTTCCTCGCCAGCTCTGGTAAAACATTACCATTAAATGAATTGCAGAAATTCTCAGAACAGAATTAATTTCAATTAGGGCAAGTTTGAACCCACCTCTCTAATTCAACAGTTTCCACCGTTCCAGAGTAGGAGAAGAAATCCCTCACATCCCTTTCGGTTGCATATGGAGACAAACTCACCACTTGAACAGCGTAATTCTCCATGTCCTCAGATTCTTATGACACAATGCTTGTTAATTATGCTTCTATTTCCATCTCAAAACACCCACCACTGCGATCTCAGTAGAGAAATTGTCCAGCAAATCCCAATTTCATCGATTGGTGTATGGAACTGGTTGATCACTTTTGATTGGAATTACAAAACATTCAGTTGTAAAACGTATAAATTGAATTAAACTCCAACTAACACATTGCAAACCTACACAGAAAAAATCTAGAAAACTCTATTTCGTAAATCAACCCTAAAGAAAACTGTCTATCAGATATCTTTATGTCCCATCACTTCACTCGTAAGATGAAAATTCAACGAGATAATTGTATACGTGTCACGTCACACATCATTTATATTTGTCTTGTAGGAGTATGCTGTATTGCTGTCTTCTACTATTTTTGTTTTTTTCAATAAAGCTTTATTTCAATAAAAAAAAAAAATTTTAAAAAAATTTCATTTCTTCATTACTTCTATTATTTTAAATCTAGACACCTCATTCATATGGGTTCATTTTTGTCATGTGTACGTCAACTGATTTATTTATTTCGGATTCCACAACTTAAATATACATATTAAGTAAATATAATTGAGCAATATTAAGGTAAATATAATTGAGCAATATTAAGTCTGTGAATTGTTCATATGTTATGTTTTTTTAGGAATTCAATTGTCTCTCATTCTTCTATAATTTCTCGACATAGATTGTTAAAGATTCTATTGTTTAATTTGTTCCAGATCTCTTCTGAACTGTTTTGTTTTAGCCATCTCTCTTCCTTCTATGATTCCTTCACACTAGTTATTGGGGGCATTAGGTATTGTTTAATTTGTTCCAAATCTCTTCTTGATGTAGAGTTTTTGGTGATGGATTACACAACATATTGGTTGAACTCTTTCTTTTTAGCCAATTTCAAGATGGACAAAGAGAAGCTTGCTTGTAGAGTTTTTTTATTGGCTTTTGTTGTTGTTGTTGTGCAACTCTAGATTCAGTGACTTTATTTGGTTTTTGTTGTTATTTGTGTAGGTCTCTTTTTAATCATTTTGTATTTGCATTATTCTTATTCCAATAAAAAGAAAAAGTCAAGATAAAAATGATATAAATATGGTTGTAAATGAGCACTAATAGTAATAAAAAAGAATTAAGGTATTTCAATTTTAAGATTGATGAAAAATATTTAATGTTTGCACAACTTTTTATTTTCCTTATGTTAGGGGGTGTTTTTCTATAGGAGTGATTAATATGAGCACACATTATGAAACACTTCGGCTACATGTATTACTCTCTCCACACATGGGTAGTTGAGTTACGCACTCTCATTTGGCTTGTGTCACCTTTCATAACCACTATTTTGTTGTTATCTAAGTAGGTTATGGGGTCATCAGGTTTCTCACCCTGTTTTGGCTTTATGTGCCACCTTTTAGAACTACTTTATTGTCTTCACTTAAAGGCCACATGCTTTGGTATTTTATGAAGTAAGTAAAACCTCCCACCTTTTATAGGAAGTAGAATTTAATGTACCTTTTACATGTATATGCTTTTATTTTTCTATATATTCAACACTCTACTCCTACCTTCACTAGTTTAAGTAATAGCTCAGTGAGAGTATTGAGAGTATTCTCTAATTTCTCTTGCATTGTCTCTACTTTCTCTCATTTTAGATTTTCTCTTCATTATGCTATTTCGATCTTCAATCATCTGTAAAGTGGAGTTGTATGTGATCTACAACCGACATTGGATCTTGCTTTTTGCAAAATTTATCATGGTATCAAATTTGTGTTGTCTAGTATAGCTCATTGATTTTTTGGTTTCTTTGAGAAATTTATTTTTCTTCAAAAATTTGTTAGTTGACCAACTTAGCCAATCACCATACGCGTACGGGAGAGACTCAAAGCCACATGAGTCTATGCTCACACTTTGAGAGATTTGAGATTAATAGATATATAATATTTTTTTTCTCAAATACATAGTTTTGCAAATCTCTATGCAACACCAGAGAGAGAGAGAGAGAGAGAGATCCAACATTCACATAGAAATACATTAATTGCATAATATACCATTACGAGAGAAGAATTAGGGACATGCTTTTCACCCTTTCATTTCCTCCCCTCTTTGACTTGTATTCGAGCTATTATGAACTATGAATGTCAAAGAAAATAAACACATTGGTTAAAGGTCAATAATATGACTCACTAGAGGAGTAATCCTATATTTTGAAATCAAACAATGATTAGAAAAGCATGAGATCAATCTAACCTTAGGGGTTTAATATAATTTACCTAATGCTTTGCCTCGGGTCAAAACAAGTTAGCTGAAGATAAAAAAAATACAAGTATGTAGTTTGAGGTGTTTCTTTCCAAAAATTATAATATATATTATATTTTTTTCTTAATATTTTTAATTTTATAATCTACATAGTTCCATTACAAAAGCAATGGCCTCAATTCTAAACACTAGAAAAATAACAATATAAGTAAAAGAAAAAACTTAAAAAGTTGCATTATACTACACACTAATGTTTTTGCTTCTATAGGAACTACAGATGCTAGTATCACTTACTAAAACATAGATGCTTTAATTTCATGCAAACTTTATGCTTCAATTTCATACAAACGTGTGGGTGAAGTCTATGAACTCTATGGAAGTTGTGAAATGCAATTTAATTGTGATTCTTGTGTACCCTCTAGATTGATCTAATGGATGTATAGGTAGCAGAGTAATCAAATTAGAGCTTAATACAATTTAAAATGGAATCTATAGGGTCTCTTATAACTTAGTGATTTTTCTTAAAAGTATGGGGATTGAAATAAGGCATATTGGAAGTATTATCTGCTTGATGCACTTTTTTTTTCTTAGAATAAATACCTGTTGAAAAGTATTGGACTTTTAAAATTTTAAAGATTAAGAGTAAGATTTCTACTAAAGGGTATATGATGCAAATTGTTTGCTCTTAAGATTATTTAGGCAAGCATACTTGTCTTACGAGAAAAAAACTACTTAAGTATCTATTATTCTTAACATTGGCAGAGTCCCTTAAGCAAGATAATTTGTAGTACGTTGTCATCAATTGATGCTTTATATTATTATATATGATTGAAAGTGAACCACATGCTAAGTTAGACTCATTACTCTTTTGGGCACACTTAGTCAAATTATTCACAATTTCAATCTAAAACACATATATATGTATATAGTTGGTCTCAGTGAGTGCAAATATGAAACTACACATTAACCTAATCTAAAACATGTGGGTCTAATTTGATAGAATGAAGATTTTTAAAATTAATTATTCTATTTAAATATGTGGAAGGATGTGTAGCATTTAGGAACACCATTGAGGAATCCACTAGATTGTGAGGGTCGAGTTCTCCTTGGTTAAATCTTCAATAGAATAAAATATGACTTTAGGCAAAATGATCAAGGACAACAAGCAAGCATATAATGACCTTATGATGATGTCACAAGCACACAAATGCATAATAGATTTTCCTTCTAACCTTTTTAATTGATATGCTCTTCTTATATTTCAATATGTTAGATGATTCCAAAATAAATGAATAAACATCCTAAAAAATGACAATCAAATACAAACAAATCACCATAACACATACTAAGTTAGCTCACAATGTCTAATAAAATAATCAACACAGATAAAGAATTTATATTTCAAATTTTAAATTTTAAAAATCAAACCCGTAATTATATAAACAACTCAACTAACATCTACATTCATAAATTTGATGGAAAAATAATTATAAAATAATAATTAAAAATAAGTTTCCTAATAAAAATTCCAAAATATTATAAGCTATTTCACATTGAAAAGGACTACTAACAATAAACAATTGTATGGATGTTCAATTTTCACTATTATACCAATAATTAAGTGAGAAACTAGAACCACATAATTTAGTCCGCTTGCAAAGGAATAAACCGCCCCTTTCTTTGATAGAAAAGACAGGCGTACTTTAACTTTTGTGAAAACAACCTTTAACTCATATACTTTCATATTAAGCAATTGAAATGGATGGAAAATTTCCTACACTATCATGTCACATCTTCTTCCTTAAAATATTGGCCAGTGATTAATGATAGTAAGACAAATGCAAAGCAAAACTTCAAGATTGGAATGTAAATCAACCGAAAGTTTCTTTCAATTCGTATCAAAATAGCTTTCATCATCCTTTTCTTTTTCCTCCATGTAGTACTTTCATGGGTCCCTCCACAATGCTCAAAAGAATCTAGTTTTCTTACTATTTTGCTTAAATTATACTATCCTAGCTTTCTATTCATAATTTGCATATTCCATGTTACTTCTTTTTGAAAAGATAAAGATAACCAATGTGATCTTTAGGTCCTTGAAATGCATAAAAAAGAAAAAAATTGTTGTTAAATGTTATCTTACAACAAAATTAACCAAAATTCTACATGAAGTTTCATAAAAGTAGGAAAGAAAATGATAATTTTTCATTGGTTAGAAAAAAAAAGAATATCATTTATGTATCTAGTGTTAGATAGAATTCGTATGTGAGGAAAACTAACCTGTTGAAAGCAAGATAAAATACTAAAACATTAGTGAAATACGTTAGTCAAATAAAAATTTAGTGTTTAATGAAACTTGCATGAAAGACAACTAAGAAGCTTTCTCCACAACCTCCGATGAACAATAAGCAAACACACCCAAGGTTTGCTTGATTTTAGCTCTTAGAGAAAGTATGGGTGTGCTCTCCCAACACAATATTTTAATCCCACTAAAACTATCAAAATGATAAATGCAAGAACAAACTATCAACTATCATGAAAATGACATTGAAATGAGCTCAAGGACTAGTTATGAAGAACTAGCCTCAAGCATGCAATATGGATGAGCAAAATTATTATGATAGATATTATGAAGCTATTCTACCATTAATGCAAGGAGCTACCAAATAAGGTAGATAACAATGAATGCAAGAAAATTCTAAGACTATGCTAGCATGATAACTCTAATGCAAAAATAATGAATGATTTACTCTTGACAAGGCTCCTATTTATAAGATTTTGGAGGGTTGGGGTGAGGTGGATCACATGTGGCATCCACATAGGTGCCACATGAGGGGCACATAAGCCATGCGAGAGTCCAAGTTTGCTCACACACGTGTGCGTAACTTGAGATGTGATGGGTCAATGTGTATTTCAAGTACACGTGTGTAAGAATGTGTAAGAGAAGGTAGCGACTATGGAGCCACAAAAATTGTTAACCATATGAAGGGGAAACACTTTGTTTTTTTTCGAAAGTTCACCAAAAATTATATAAAGAAAATGATTTTCGTGGCTGGATAGCCACTACTGTAAGAGAAAAGGTCCACTTTCATGTTTTTAGAATGTGTAAGAGGTGTCATCAAGGTTGTAAGAAACCTTGTTGGGTCTTTTTTGGACTATTTTGAAAAGACAAATTTTAGAAATTTTCTCACACATGTGTGAGCAAATAATTAAGGCTAATGGGTGTAGGAATCCAAGAATTACCTTTAGTTAATTAAGGAATAGGTCTATTTGTTGAGAGTGATAAGTGCAGGGTAGGATCTAGGTCTAGATTTAGGATTAATTTAACTAAAAATTAAACTAATCATAGTTTAGAAGAATAATAGAATGTGAAAGGATTTAAATAAACTAAAATTTATTTAACAAGGGTTTATGTGGGGAAAGGGTATTAAATAAAATTTAATACACTCGTAAGAGGGGTATTTAAATTTAAAATTTAAATACTATAGAATAATGAGCCAAATTTAATTAAATAAGCAAGAGGAATATAATAGAAATAATTAAATAATTATAACGTTACAAGATGATTTTAAGTGTCTACATTTTGCCCCTCTTTGATGTGATGTCAAAATGACATTATGTCAAAGAAAGGAAAAATATAAGATGCCCCAAAAAGAATATAAGGTCCTAGGATTGAGATAGCGAAGGCGTGCCCCCTCGAGAAAATAATGCAAAATAATTTTTTTAAGGTAATTTTCTCGAAAAGAAGGAGAAGAGGAGATAAGAAGACCAATTGCATGGCCAATGAGGGACACAGGAAAGAAATGGAGAAACAAAAAAATGGGGGTTGGGAAGAAAACAGGGACCCAACGAGCCTATAAATAGGCCACGAGGGCCCTAAAAGAAGTCATTTTCACTTTCCAGAAATAAAAAATCAGAGCGAAGAGAGAGCGAGATGGCTGATCCACACGACCGTATGCCGCTAGGTGAGCGAGTTCAGACCTACCAGAGGGCCGTCGACGCAGGACCACCGGTGAGTAGCCTAAATGAGCCTTGTCATTAATGTTGAAAGTTCATTTATTACGTTGTAATTAGGGCCATTAATAGGCCGAAAAAGGCATCGGGGCGGAGACAACACTCGATAGATTATCATTTGCGGAGATGACAATCTCTTGATCATCATATGCAAAGACGACAAGGGGGATTGCAGAGGTGACAACAAGGATGTCATCTCCGTTGAGAGGGTTGACCATCTCATGGATGGGCATCCATGCAGATGTCGTCTACATGGATTGGCGTATGCGTAGATTGACGTCCGCGCAGATTGGCATCCGCACAGATTGGCATCTTTGCAGATTGACATCCGCGTAGATTGGCATCCGTGCAGATTGGCATCCGCGTAGATTGGCATCTACGTGGATTGGCATTTGCGCGGGGAAAATGGCATTTTTGCCGAAGAACCCAAAAGACGCAGAGGGGGAATGGGGGGAGGGGACAAGATGACCCGGACTAGATAGCAAGGATTGATGAATGAGGAATTTGATGATTGCAGGTGGTGGAGGTGGCGTTCTGATCTAGGGAGAGCTGGCCCAACATAATGGACCTAGTAGATGAGCTGACACCAGTAGAGTGGGGACAAATCACACTGTGCGGCCTGGAGCATGTACATCTATGGTCGTGATTGAGAGCTCATACAACTCTGCTGACGACGCTGATAGAGAGGTGGCACAGTCTGACCTCTAGTTTCCATCTGCCTATTAGAGAGGCGACAGTCACACTTTTTGATGTGTGGAGGATATACCGAGTCTCGATCTAGGGACTGATTTTGAAGTACATACAGGAGGGCATAAAGCCCTATGCAAAGGCCGCATTCGGTCGATCTTATGAGCAGCTGCCAACATCCTGATAGTGGTTTCTATGGAGAGCAACGGTGTCAGCCCAACCACGGTTCAGGCGAGTGGCATTAGATTTGGCAAGGTTGATTGGGGGCAGGTTAGTCCCAGATTTGGCTAAACATGGGTTTCCACTAGGATGGTCGCAAGTTTTAAAAATCCATATATCTATTTTTTCTCAAATACATAGTTTTGCAAATCTCTATGCAACACCAGAGAGAGAGAGAGAAGAGAGAGAGATCCATATATCTAAATTCATATACTTATAATTTCTCAATTATATTTACTTTAACATGTGTATTTAGATTCTGGAATCCAAAAAAATTGCCAAAGAATAGGGGATAGATAACCTAAAGATCAAATCTAATATCCTTGGGATATTGGGAGTTAGGTTAAATCCAAGCTTATGGGAATGTGTCAACATTTGCATAGAAATATATTAATTGCATAATATACCATTATGAGAGAAGAATTAGGGACATGCTTTTCACCCTGTCATTTCCTCCCCTCTTTGACTTGTATGCGAGCTATTATGAACTTTGAATGCCAAAGTAAACAACACATTGGTTAAAGGACAATAGTGTGACTCACTAAGGGAGTAATCCTATATTTTTCCTAAAATCAAACCATGATTAGAAAAGCGTAAGATCAATCTTATCTTAGGGGTTTAATCTAACTTACCTAATGCTTTGCGTCGGGTCAAAAGAAGTCAGCTGAAGATAAAAAATTACAAGTATGTTGCTTTTCAATATATATACATATATATATATATATATATATATATATATATATATATATATATATATATATATATATATATATATATATATATATATATATATATATATATATGTATATGTATATATATATATATATACATATACATATATATATATATATATATATATATACATATATATATATATATACATATATATATATATATATATATACATATATATATATATATATATATATATATATATATACATATATATATATACATATATATATACATATATATATATATACATATATATATATATATATATATATATATATATATATATATATATATATATATATATATATATATATAATATTTTTTTTCTTAATATTTTTAATTTTATAATCAACATAGTTCCATTACAAAAGTAATGGCCTCAATTCTAAACACTAGAAAAATAGCAATATAAGTAAAAGAAAAAACTCAAAAAGTTGAGTTATACTACACACTAATGTTTTTCCTTCTATAGGAACTACAAATGCTAGGATCACTTACCAAAACATAGATGCTTCAATTTCATTCATACTTTGTGCTTCAATTTCATACAAACTTGTGGGTGAAGTCTATAAACTCTATGGAAGTTGTGAAATGCAATTTAATTGTAATTCTTGTGTACCCTCTAGCTTGATCTAATGGATTTATAGGTGGAACAGTAATAAAATTAGAGCTTAATATAGTTTAAAATAGAATCTATAGGGCCTCTTATAACTTAGTAATTTTCCTTAAAAGTATGAGGATTGAAATAAGGCATATTGAAAGTATTAGCCACTTGATGCACATTTTTTTTTCTTAGAATCAATACCCTTCGAAAAAGTATTGGACTTTTAAAATTTTGAAGATTAAGAGTAAGATTTCTATTAAAGGGTATATGATGCAACTTGTTTGGTCTTAAGATTATTTAGGTGAGTATACTTGTCTTACGAGAAAAAAAAATACTCAAGAATCTATTATTCTTAATATTGGTAGTGTCCCTTAAGCAAGATAATTTGTAGTATGTTGTCATCAATTGATGCTTTATATTATTGTATATGATTGAAAGTGAACCACATGCTAAGTTAGACTCATTACTCTTTTGGGAACACTTAGTCAAATTATTCACAATTTCAATCTAAAACACACATATATGTACATAATTGGTCTCAATGAATGCAAATATGAAACTACATATTAACCTAATCTAAAACACATGGGTCTAATTGATAGAATGAAGATTTTTTAAATTAATTATTCTATTTTAATATGTGGAAGGATGTGTAGCATTTAGGAACACCATTAAGGAATCCACCAGATTGTGAGGGTCAAGTTCTCCTTGGTTAAATTTTCAATAGAATAAAATATGACTTTAGGCAAAATGATCAAGCATATAATGACCTTATGATGATGTCACAAATACACATATGCATAATAAATTTTCCTTATAACCTTTTTAATTGATATGCTCTTCTTACATTTCAATATGGTAGATGATTCCAAAATAAATGAATAAATATCTTAAAAAATGACAATCAAGTACAAACAAATCAACATAAGACATACAAAGTTAGCTCACAATAACTAATAAAATAATCAACAAAGATAAAAAATGCTATATTTTAAATTAAAAAATTCAAAAATCAAACCCATAAATATATAAACAACTTAAATAAAATCTACCCTCATAAATTTGATCTAAAATGACTAAAAAACAATAATTAAAAATAAATTTGTTAACATCAATAATAGCAATTATCAAAATTCAAAAATATAATAAGCTATTTTCACATTAAAAAGACTACTAACAATAAATAAATAAATAATTGTGTCGACGTTCAATTTTCACCATTATACCAATAATTAAGGTAAGAAACTAGAACCGCATAATTCAGTCCGCTTGCAAAGGAAGAAACCGCCCCTTTCTTTATAGAAAAGACAACCGTACTTTAACTTTTGTGAAAACAACCTTCAACTCCTATACTTTCATATTAAGCAATTGAAATGGATGGAAAATTTCCTACACCATCATGTCACATCTTCTTCCTTAAAATATTGTCCTATGATTAATGATAGTAAGGCAAATGCAAAGCAAAGCTTCAAGATTGGAATGTAAATCAACCGAAAGTTTATTTCAATTCCTATCAAAATTGCTTTCATCATCCTTTTCTTTTTCCTCCATGTAGAACTTTCAAGGGCCCCTCCATAATGTTCACAGGAATCTAGTTTGCTTACTATTTTGCTTAAATTATACTATCCTAGCTAGTGTTTCAAATATTTGGGTTTGTTATAAAAAGTCAAAAGTCATAGAATGATATACTTTACTAAAGCCTTAAGGTATCCACCTAGATATTTTATACAAAATTATGTGTAGGTTGGTATTCTCTATTTAGGGAGAACCAAACTTCCTTTCATAATTTGCATATTCCATGTTACTAAGAAAAGATAACCAATCTAATCTTTAGGTTCTTGAAATGCATAATATAAAAAAAAAATATTGTGAAATGTTATCTTATAATAAGATTAATCAAAATTTTACATGAAGGTTCATAAAAGTAGGAAAACTAATGATAATTTTTCATTGGTTAAAAAATAGAGTATATCATCTATGCACTAGTGTCAGATAGAATTCATCAAGAACCAATCATCCAAACCTTGTAGCTAACATATTTGAACCCTTGTAGAAATTAGAATCAATAATAGAATCAACAATATTAAGTTTGCAATCTTGAAGTAATTTCTAGATAGTCTTAGAAGTGTTTTTAACTCAAATTTTTGAAGCTTTGAGAGTAGGTTTGGGAAAAACTTGCCAACTCAACATTGACTCCCAATTGGTCTTAAAGAATAGAAGATATGTTGGTAATAGGAAGAATAGGGTTAGAGAAGACCTTCCAGATCTTGATTTGCCAGGGATAAAATGTACCAAGATGGGTGATCTCCTAGGAAGGCCCAGTGTTTTACCTTTGTGAACATTAACTAGATGCAATAAATATTGAGTGTATCATCCATTACCATGAGAGATGGGTTCTTATGAACCAATACTCATGAATAATAGGTTAATAAGTTTGACTCGAAAATACATAGTTGAATTTTGATAGCAATATCATAATTTTCCTTGTGGAAAATATCTCCTAATTATCGAAGAATGGAATGTGTTGGAAAATATTAGCTTCCAAATAAACTTGAGAATCACATTCTTGCAAGTGTCGGTGATGAAATTGTGAGAGGTAGAGGTTCCTCGAAGAGTAGATTTCCAAGACCAAGTGTATGGGAAAAGAGTAGGGATTGTGGAGAAGAGGGGGGGCTAAAGGCTTCTAAGACTAGAAAGCATGTTTAATAGATTTTAAAGGGGCACACCACAATGGGTGAAGGAAATTGAGGTAAGTGCCAATGAGAAGTTTGATAAGAAGGACCTTTCAAACCATTGATGTGATTATGGATATAAATTAATAAGAAACAGTTTATTTATATAGTTCAAATATAGATAGCTAAAATACTAATACAAGTATGACATATATAGATTCAAAAAATAAATGAAATGCTAATAGTAATATTATTCAAATTTGTATAATGAATTTACGATTTGCATTTAAATGTTTTGACACAAGTTACTAGAAAGATGAATGCTTGTTAAATAATATTTCATACTCATAAACCATGTATCCATTATAATAATTGAGAACCTAAAGCTCACAACTTTGACATATTTTCTCTAAGTCCTATTCTATTTGGATAAAAAACTTCCTATCTTATTTATTAGGATCCCTTTTAATGATAAGATATTTCCAAGTGAAGGGTAGTGGAACTTTGTCTTTAAATTTTCATAGGACCAATTTAAAATATTGTACTCAGAACAATATTTAAAATTTGGCTTTTCATACAAATCACTTGAGGGTTTATAGGTTGAATTTTATGTGTAGTGAGAGTTATGTAGTAAAACTCTTTGTAGTTCAAGCCATGAACTTTATTGGCAGCCTTCAAATTTTAGCCTTCAAAATTTAATGTTTTTGGGTGACAAATCTAATATATTCAAAATGTATTTAAAAATATAAAAAAATTAAAAATTATTATTTCTTATGCAGTTAATTTTTATTGGTCATGGGTGGGGTAGGCCATCCTGTCAACTTTCACCCTATAGTGTAGTACCATGTCGACCATTTACAACAGGGCATACCTATTGTTGCAATCCTACTATAGGGACATTCTTGTAACATCAGGTACATAGGCATGGGGGGAGAACCCTCACCCCACAAAAATATTTTATTTATATTTTTGTTTCAAATAAATACCCTCGTCTATAAGTTTTTTCTTTTTATTTTTGAAGAAATTTTTAAAAAGCTCAATGGGTATTTTTTTTTTATAATCTTTTCCAACTTGTACTGTAGATTTGATGGTTGTGTGACCACGTGGCTTAAAAGAAATTCATTTTTTCAACTTGGCCAAAATTAGGTTGAGTTTTATATCAAAAGTTATTGCTCGACTAACTTGGATCCAATGGTGAGGTCCATTTTTTTGCCTAGTAAGGCATTTTTGTAAACTCACTCTCAAAACCCTCATATGAATGCACATATAAACAACCTTCTTGACCCAAATTTTTTTAAACCCCAAATCTACAAAAAATTGATCATAACAACAAGCCTAAAACCTTTAGATTTACAATAAAGAAACCTACAAATGTGTCTATACCTTATAATGTCCCAAATATTTCATGCATAGCCATGGCTTCAACTTTGCACCTCATCCACTCAAGCTACAATTGTAACTTCAAAACAACCATGAAAGCTCTTATACCACTTATTGGGAAATAATGCTCAATACCTAGTTGCATTCAATCCATTTCCAACATAACCCATGAGAGACAAACATACACACAAGATTACATAATCACCATTACGCATAGATCAAATAGACAAGCCACAAGATAACACAAGATATACCCTACAAAAACCATCATGATATAAAAATTTAGCCTCTGAAAGCATCCATACTCCATCCTATTATTCAACCATAAAGTAATGCAAAGTACTTGTAAATTTATAATGAATACTCTTGAAACATAAAGGATCTCCAATACATCCTCCATGTGTCCAATCATGAATCCACACATTCCATACCATACTTCACATATACACTCCTAAAAAAGACTCAATAATGATAGCACACTCAACAGGCCAACCCAAACCACTAACACATGTTTGCTTTTATAGAAACAAGCTCACAAAAAATACAACTAGTGGTAAAGTAAACTCATATACCACAAACCATGCAAATACAATACTAGTTACCCCAAATTTAATATTGAGTACTAAATTTTAAATTTTTTAAATATCTTTCCTCAATATTAAATAAATACAATATTATATCCCAATGTGACACCCACATTATATGTAATCCCAATATTACAATACAACACATAAAGTGGCCCCAAGAATGTCACACCTAGTGATGCATGTCCATCTAGGTTCCCCTATGTGCACCATGCATAATAATTATATAATATTATAAATATTATGCAAGGTATACAAAAGCTTATTCCAACATGGTGAACTAGCTTAGTGCAACTTACGAGTTTGATTATTGTTGTTTATGCTTCATCAGACATTGGACACCTAATATAGCATGAGTGTTTAGTGTTATTGTTGTTATTTACACCTCCTAAGGTGTTGATCACCTATGATAGTGTGGCCTGCTAGTGTGATCATTTTGTTGCACATGAATCATATAACATAACATACCTTACTGACGGGTGGAATTCATGGTTTCTTATTTCATCAATTAGTCTACATCTTTTTTTCTTTATGTAAGTCCACTTGTTCTCTTGTAGTAACATGTTGAGAATAATAATAGTGGTTGAAACATTTTTAACATTGAGGTCTCTTCAACTAGTTGACTTGAAACCTTTGTTTTCTTTAGTACTATTGTACAATAAGAAAAGGGAAAAAAATGCAAAGAGGAAAATCACTTCTCCTTTTCAATGTTGCACATTCAGAAGGAAGATGTCCCAATAGGCTCAAGTGATGACCTAAGCGTTGAATGGATAAATGATCCTTCACTAAATATGTAATATTAAAATGAAAAATGATAATGAGATAAGAAATTCATATTAGGGAAGATTTATATGCATCTAGAATCAAAATAGGAAATATGCTACTTCAGACTTGAATATCAGATAGACGAAATCTAAAAAATACTTGTAACTACTATTCTGAGATTATGAAGTTGTAACCTACCTGCTGGTCAAATTTAAGCTAGATCTAGAGGGTATAGGTAGCTGAGATGTTATTGACCCAGGTACAAAGGAGCTGAAATGTTTTGTACCCTAAGTTTCTGCCTAAAACTTACCAGGATGCTTTGACTTTTCTTGATCTACTCGAAAAAATTTGGTAGCTTTGTAGCCTACTCCCACACACAACAAATTGGGGAAAAGGTTGGGTAAAAGAGGTTTTCTTTGGTTAAAATCCCCATTTAGTAATCAACCTTGAAAATGAAAGCAAAATTCATAAAGGAAAGTATGTAAAAAAAGGTAAATTTTTTATTCACCTTGCATAAATCCTCATGGACTATTGTAGAAATCGTTCATACCCATGAATATGTTTAAATGTATCTAGAATCAAGGAGTTGACCTTGAAATATAGAATGGGAATCAAGGATGCCCTCATAAATGCATGGATCTATGAATGCCACTCTTAGATCTTATATAGATACACTTGGTAATCACTTGCAATGAAGGAGAAATGAATGCAGATGGAAGGAAAGATGTTGATTGATTGAAAATTTCTCTACTTGGCCATCATGGGAGAGAAAATTGAATCAATAGATATATTTTCTTGGAATTGAATTGAAATAGATTGGAGAAACTAGATCTTGGATGCTTGCCTTCAAATCTTGAATCCAATTTATGTCAATTGCTCTTGATCTCTTGATTGCACTTGATATCTTGAGTGTAGCTCTGATATCTTGATTTCATAATAGTGAATGTTAAAATAAGGAGAGATAGGGTTTTTATACACTTCATCCATCATTTGGGGATTAAAAAATAATCCAGGCTAACCATTGGATCTAATTTCCCACTAACACCCTAGCATAAGGCTTTGGGCTAAATTTGGACCAAAATGTCTAGGTACAAAATGGTTGAAACATTTTGTACCTAAGCACAAAACATTTAAACAATTCTATATATAGGAATTTGATCCCAAATTTGAATTGGGTTTCAAGATGATAGAAAATATGTAGAGAAATAGGAATCATGTTGCTTGGGTCAAAATAGAATTAGATCTCAAAATCACCAAAATGGGGCCTAATAGAGCATCCAAGTATGGGTGATAAATTTTTAGCATGGTACATTTAGCCCCCAATTTATTGGTAGTATGAGATAAAATCATTCTCACAATAAAGTAGATCAATGCATAAGAACAATCTTATGAATGCCAAGGAGACAAAGAAACATCAAGTCCCCAAGTGACTTAAGTCCTCATCAAATCCAAAACAAAGAGAGAGAGAGAGAGAGAGAGAGAGAGAGAGACCACTTGCCTAGTAAGGTATTTCCTTACTATGGATCATGCAAAGAGAAAGCATTGCTGCAAAAGATGACATTAATAGTCTAGAAAGCTATGTTATACAAGTCAACCCATAAAAAAAGGGACCAGTCCTTAAGGAAAACATTGTCTCCATTAAGGGATTCTAAAAAAAGGTGCTCAGTCCTAAGCAAAGCATTGTCTCCAAAGGGATCTAGAAAAGGAGGATCAATCCTTAAGGAAAGTATTGTCTCCATTAACAAATATGATCAATAATGTGTAGGGGCACAATAATGAAAATTTGAACATAAGGAAAGTATTGTCTCCTTAGTCATCTACATAAGAGAGATTGAATTGAATTGTTGTGTGGGTGTGAAAAATGTGAAACAAAGAGCATAGTGTATGCCCCCATGTTCAAGTGATTGCAAATAGCTTAATGAGAGTAATATCTTAAACTTAGCATACATGCACCCAAAAGAGATGTTTCCACGATGAGATGCCCCCAAGGAAGGAAAAACCAAGGGAAATAAACACATGACAAAAGAGAGAATGAAAGGGATCTACTAACTCAATGGTTAGTATGATTATATGATAACTCGTGTATATCAAAACTATATCAAAATAAATTGTCACCATTCCCCAAAGGTAGAAAAACTACAAGCATAATGGAAGAATGTCACATAAGAGTTACAAAGAAAAGTATTTTTGGGCTGATATCACAAAGACAAAAAATAATTGGTAGCTATTGTTTTGCATTATCCCCAATCAGACAACACAAAATCACATTTAGGAACAGTGGCACATGCATAACATAACATATAACAACATAGAATAAATGAGATACAAATAGAGGAACATCACAACAAATTAATTTCTTCATCACCTTGTGCCAATGGAGCAACAATGGTCATGTAAAGAAATCTAAATAAAACATATAACAAGAAACACATCATAGGGGAAGCACATTACAACAAGAAAACAAAAAGAATCCACCGTACAAGAGGAGCTAGTCAAGCATATCACCTACCCCCTATCTTGGTCTTTATTATTTAGGGAAGGTTGGAAACATGTAAGAGGCACAATATCAAGCATGAAAGATGGAAGAATAGACAATTCCAAAGAAGCACCATGTTGTAAAGATGGGTCACTTTGTTCATCACTAGGACTAAGACATAATTTTTTTGCAAACCTAGTTGGTAAATCATGATTAACATCAATAAACTCATATATATCTTCAAAATCACTAGCATGAATATCATTATTTACATTAGAAACATTGAAATAATCACAATCAAGAGTATCTTCTTCATCAAAATTAATTATAATAGGATCTAAGATACAAATAAAATTATCATGTTTGTTCAATTTCATCTTTTTCATATTAACTTCCTAACTTGAGCTATGCATAGGTTGATCAAAGATAATCAAAGCATTAGTAGGTGTCTTAGGGGAAGAAATATTTTGGGAAGCACACTCATGAGATCTAGCATGACATTTATGATGAAGGTCACAAGCACAACAGTTACATTTGGTTTTACTTGAGATTCAACTTGGTTTAGGATCAATCAATATCGGGTCCTTTTCTTCTTTAGGAGGAATAATGGAAGGCACAACACTAGGTTGATAGATAATATCAATGGAATGTTTTTAAGATATAGGAGGTGGAACACAAATATATAGAGGAGGTGTGGAATTCTATTTCAAATTTATTGTCATTTTACAGTTGGACTTCCAAATCGATGTCTCCACAGTTACAGGGTTATTTTCACTGATCAATGTCTGCACACTGGAATTGTTGTCTTCGACTATGAAAAAGGACTTTAATTTTAAAAGCATTTTTAGGGCTTAGTTCATGTTTTCTATAGTTTTTTTACTATCTTCTCTCAAGTTTCTATCATATATAGGTTTTTTTGAAGCTAAATATTGTTAAATTTTTTAATTTTTCAAATCATAGTTAACAAATTTTATGTCTTTTCTAGATCGACGACAGTGTAGTTATAGATCCATCTGTGCAGATTGACATCTTTGAGGTTATAAATTCATCTCCACCTATAGCTATAACAATGAATTTTTTATGCCATTTGAATTTCTTGGATTACTAATCTTTTGTTTTTTGTAGCTTTCAAGTCTTTCTCTAATAATGTTTTTACAGGATGTTTGACCAAGTTTTGAAATATTTGGAATACTAATGTTTTTTCTTGTAGGATGTTTGTAGAAGACTTGAAACATTGAGAATACTCACATTGTGGTTTTCAAGGTTTCCTTAGAAGAATCAGCCAAATATTGTGTCTTCAATAGTTGGATTTTTTCTAAGCATCTAATTTAATTAGGGAGGTTCATTTCTTGTGATTTGTTGGGTTGTAGGGAAGTATGCTCTTACCTCTTTAGAGGTAATTAGAAACCTTGACTTACCTAATTTATCATTTAGAAAGGGATATGGGGTAATTGAATATGTGTTCGGTGTATTTAGGAGAAGCAATGGAATAGGAGAGTATGCTCTTTTCCCTTGAGGAAATTTAGAAATCTAGACCTCCATTTGTTATCCATTTTCCTTTTTTTCCATTGTACCCTTAGAGGGCCTGCAATTGAGGAAAAAATATCGCGAGAATGACCCAAGTGAGAACAAGAAAAACCAGCTATTCTAACCCACTATAATCAAATGCCTCTTTGAGATTAATGTCTTAGAGGAAATAGTTATCTTATGCCTAGTCTCGTAGGGATATATGCCTCAATCATGTGTGTGCAAGTATATTTCCTTGTATGAATAATATAAGATATCTATGAACATAGCCCTTACTAGATACCTTAGATTAGAAGCTACTCGATTCACCTCCAAAAGTGGTCATAATCTCTATGCAAGGAGGGGGAAGAATCTCTCTTGAAGACACTCACCATAAGTATCCCCAAGCATTTGGAGGTGGTTAATATGGCATCAGGGTTCTCATTGCATATTATCCTTTGGCCATATTCAGTTTAGCTCTTGGAAAAGGAAAAAATATGGGTTCCCTTTAGGGGGTGACACAACTGTGTGAGATGACAAGATATCCAAGTTGTGGGAAAAGGTTTTGATCACTAAGCCAACTCCTTAGGTAGTTACTGCT
The DNA here is from genome assembly GCA_027943335.1 of Chamaecyparis obtusa. NCBI lineage: Eukaryota > Viridiplantae > Streptophyta > Pinopsida > Cupressales > Cupressaceae > Chamaecyparis > Chamaecyparis obtusa. The sequence goes on from BSBK01001505.1 coordinate 1,060,364, forward strand.
TGATTATTTTTTATTGTGTTTACCTAGTGAAAACATTGGTAAATTGAAAAGTTCACTTGAACATACACATTGTGCAGATACAATTTCCTATCAGTCAAACTTGTCACAATTAATTGTATCCAGCAAGGTTGTTTTGTCCCTTGTAGGTTGTTTTTAGATGCATGTTTTCTAAACTACATATTATTTTTCCCAGTTTGAATCAAGGTATACTTAGCGTAGGTAATGGATTGGATGAGTGTGAAAATTATTTCTTTTCATTGAACAAAGTGATCTAAACTAGACCAAACCAATCAGACATCAGTCCCAGTCAGTCACATATCTGTCAAATTTAGTTAAAACCCATAATTCTATCTCTGGTCCCAAATTGATGTCTACGCTCTAGAAAATTCATCTTTGTATATCAATGTTTATGCTCTGAGACCTTCATCTTTTCTAGAAAATAGTGAGCTTCAAGTTCTATTGATATCTTCCAAATCCATTCCTCTATTGATTCCTAAAACCATTTGTCCTTAGTAGTCAATCTGGTTAGCCAAAGCACCATTTTTTAGGCTATGTCCAATTCTGTCAAACATTAGAAAGTTAAAATCCAACTACCTTTGGCCTGTAGAGAAAATAAAATAGCTATTCAAAACACCTAGAAGTATCAACACATCATAGATTCTATCCAACAAGAAATTCAAGACCAAGAGAAAGTTGATAAGATCATCTTTAATAATAAAATCTCACATTACTTGCATAAAAATGGTGTGAACCAAGCCTTCATCATCTTTGAGACATATGATTAAACCTTCCTCATTTAATCTTTCCTTCATTTTCCATGACCTCATCATTTCCTACCTTAGAGCACAAACATCATTAGTTCGAACCTAAATCAATCTTTTGTCTTGATTATCCCACATCCAATATCATCAAGACTCATCCAATCTCCTCTTTCATACCTTCATCACTAATTATAGGTTGAAATATCTATCAAAGTGTCTATGAGATCCTTATCCTTAATCAAATCATCAACTGAATTCTATCACTTGAAAACACAAGTCCATTTTGAGTGACTAATACAATCAATCATAGCCCTTTTTCTTTTCTTTTCTTGTGATCACTATTCTATACAAGTAAGACAAGTGTCTCGTCATTTATCTTTTAAAATATCTCATTTTCAATAAGGTTGTCACCAACCTTCAAACCCAAATTAGAATTTGAGGCCCTGCCCTCGCCAATCAATCATCAAACATCCATCATCAATAGTTTGAGGCACTGCCCTCGTAATCAAAATAAGGTCCAAACCTTTTCTCCTAAGTTCACCTTTCATCATCAAACCCCTCATGTCCATCCTCAGACATCAAATATCTTCCATTCTTTTGGGATCAAATTTTATGGTCATAACCCATTCACAAGCTAAAAAGATGAGTTGATAATTTCTAGAAAATGAGAATCCCTTTGCCTCACTACCTCTTGGAGGTCTAGGGATGCTAGATACCAATAAATCGGTAGAGGAAGAGGTTGAATATGTTGATCATCCCAAACAAATTGAAACATATCTATCTCCATGAGTCAATGACTTCCTCAAAGATCTGCATAACTTACAGATGGTAGAGAAAGTGATTTGATCCAATAAAGAATAAATATTTATGAATATTTTCCATGATAGTGTTATATTCCCTGAAAACTTTGATGAATCATTTCTCTATAACAATGTTACTAAATTCAAGACCTCTATCAATACAACAATTGCTTCTATAGTTAATACATTATTTCAATACAAGGGTAAGGCTTCTTCCAGTGGGCCTTCTACATCAATACCCGCATCTACAACACAATAGACCTTTCAATTGACAACTAAGAAAATCTAGCATTTTATCAGTTTTATGCCTAATATGACCTCACACAATAGCACTCATACCAACTTGAATGTTCTAATCTCCTTGGTGCTAGTGTCCTGAACATATGAAAAACTTCATTACCACAAACATCATCTTCCCACTCTACAAGTCACTAGATTTCATCAATATTTAAGGTTCTTTCTAGGGCCTTGAAAACATCTACCCTGGCTACATCATGGGTATATCACTATACACTGTCTCCTACAATTAGACTCACATTAGCTGGATTTTTAGCTACACAATTTGGGGGAGGGAAATCTTTCAATTCGTATATTACATCTTACAATTCTCCTATCTTGTCAAATTAAATTAATTAACTTAAGATTCTTGTCTAGAGCATGCAAAATGGAGGCAAGAAGTAATTATCCTTTTATGAGATATGTCCTTATCCATTTGACACATCAATCAAAATATGCCATTCCTTGCAAACTTTGAGATTCCCAAATTTGACAAGTACAAAGGGGAAACATGTCCTATTCAACATCTCAAAGAGTTTTATGTTGCCTATAAGAAGGTCTCCTATAATGATGATTATCTCAAAAGAGTCTTTACTAGAAGTCTTGGAGGTCCTACACTTGAATGGTTCATGAATCTACCTCTTAGATCCATATCTTCCTTTGCTGATCTTGCAAAAAAATTTGTTGCACAATACTCGTGCAATATGGAACATCAAGAATCATTAAGTGACTTGTGCAATGCTAAGAAAAGGAATAGGTAAACTTATGCTAGTTTCTTACAAAGGTGGAGACACCTTGCTAATCTAATGCCTTGGAAAATACCAGATAATAATCTCGTAGACATATTCACTAAAAATATGGTACCTGAAATACATTTCAAATAAAAATGGTCACCCCTAACACTTTTGAGTTACTTGTTAAGAAGGAAAAAATAATCGAAGATGACCTCTTACAAAAGGGGACAACTAAACACTATACTTCCTCATCTAAAAATGAAAAACCAAAGTTTTGGACTAAGAACAAAGGGATAGTCAATGAAGGAGTGACCAATGAAAAAAATATTCAAAATGTTCAAGCATCCAACCAAGGTAATCAAAAAAATAATCATAATTAGAATAACAATAATGAAAAATGCAATCAGTAGAATCAGATTACCTCTCAACAACAACCTCGCAATCAAGGCTATATATTTCCTCACAAAAATAACAACACTAACCAATAAAAATAATGCTGAACCGCATCTATGTCGATAATTTACTTCCCTCACAAAGCCTCTAGATGTTATCTTTCAAAGACTCATTGATCAAAAAATGATGGTGTATCCAAACACTCGGCCATATGATGACAATCAACCCAAACCCACCCAGTGCAAGGATAATGAATACTGTAAATATCACTGCATCAAAGGTCACAACACCAAGAAATGCATGAATTTGAAACACTTTGTCCAAGACCTCATTGATGATAGGAAAATTGAGGTTGAAGGCCATACCCCATCAACATCTAATGCATAAATCAAGATCTACAATCAGTCATTCCTAAAGCATGATCAAAATAATGCCTCATCTTACAAAACAACACCTTATGACTATGTCATGCTAATAATATCCAAGGTTTTGACTCTATGTGCAGAAGTATCAAAGAAAATAATGACTCCCTTTGTGGTCTCATAGAAGAATCTGAAAACCATGTATACACCCTCAAGCTTAAGGGTTTCAATTGTAATGCTACAACTAGAAGGGGATGAATCACTATGCAAGTCATTGCCAATCCACTAGTTGCACCATTCGCATATTCTAGACCTACTTCACATTATAACTTTATAGCACAACCGGGGAAGACTCCCGCACAAATATTCATACTTGAGCTTCCCCATTCTTCCCCCATGCATAAGGAAGCTCTTTAGAAATCCCTTACCGAGTATCGAGTCCCGAGTCCTTGAAAATATTAATGCCTCAAAATTTCAAGCTATGATCAAGAACCTAGTTGCACAATCACACCTGGTATTCGTAGACCTCCATAGTTCTAACCCTTATCATAATAAACCCTTTTACATTGAATTTATCATCCGTTCCACCAAAATAAAAAAGATTCTTGATAGACAATATATCTCGCTTGAACATTTGCACCATGAAGATGATAAGACATTTTGGAATCCTTGAAGATCTCATTGATGTGACAAAGAGAATTACCATAAAAGCTTATGATGACAGAGAAAGAGAGTCTAAAGGTTTGATCACACTTCCTTTGCAAGTGGGCCCTACCCTAATTGAAACTACTTGTCATGTTCTTGATCTCAATTTTGCATACAATATACTTTTGGAAAGACCTTGGATACATGCTATCATAGGATCCACATACCATCAATTCTTGAAATTCCCACATCATGGATGAGAAATCACTATTCCCAGAGATCAAGAACCATTCCAATATTGCAAGAGATCGGAAGCCAAGAAATCATACTTTTTTTCCTTTGAATGAATTTTCTAGGCCATTGCAAAGGAGAATTCAACTAAGTCTTATACTAAAAAACCTCAATTGAAGAAGCTGAAAAATCATTTGACAAAGGAAAAAAGGTCACTAAAGAGAAAATTGCTGAGTCTGAGAAGAAGGTAAAGTTTACAAATCAAGTAATGGGAGAATATAAATTTGTGAATGCAATGTGTATTTTTCAACTTCCCTTATCCTTAAGGTCCTTTGGTAAACCAAAATGACTTCTCCCCAAATGAAGAAAAGAAACTATAACATTCAAAAAGACTACTTTTGAACACTGGGGATTTCTTGCAAATGAACACATGGAGAATGACATACTATCTTGGATTTGTAATGATCATTGAAATAAACCTGTAGACATTCCTAAGGACAAGTATGTGAAGGCCAATCTCATTGTTAAAAGCATGGGATATCATGGAATGGGCCTTGGAGAAAATGAAGATGGAAGAAAGACCCTCATAAAAGCAACTAGCTATCCTCGAGGCCGAGGATTGGGTTACCTAGAAACCACGGTGTCCTTTATTGAGGAATTTTGTTTAGATGAGACTGATTCAGACAATGAGGAGGAATTATATGAAGTCCCTTTCTAGTACATTTAATAAGATCTCATCGATTCTAACCATGTCCTATTCATCACCGTCATATATCTTTCATCCCCTACCCTTCCTCTTAAACATCCTGAGCTTATTGATTGGGACCAACAAGATTTACCACCTACTTTGGACATATGTAATTCAGATGAGGAAGTATTAGCACTATTCAAAGTAAGAAACCTCCTTGATCATGAGCATGATATAAGATACAATGAGCAAGCCTACTTTGTTAGCCAAGTCAACTCTCTCAATTACAAAAGTGAAGATAAAAAAAAAATGAAAATAAAACACCTTATGGTGAAAACCTCTTTGAGGCATCTTTGGGTGAAGAAAAAAAGAAAATAAAGGATGCATATTCTAGTGAAAACCTCTTTGAGGAACTAGAGGAGTAAGAAGTTGACTTTCCTCTCATGACATTACTGCCAGATAAATCCTCTATCCTAATTAAATATATTGTTGAGGTCAATCCCAAAACTGTAGATAATCCCAAGATCACATACATTGCAACATCGCTTAATGAGAAAGAAAGGAAAGACATGAATAATTTTCTTCATAAGGAACAAGTAAAATTTGCATGGAATTATAAATATATTCTTGGTTTGGATCCATATCTAATGGTACATCATCTTGCAGTGAATCCTAAAATTAAACCTGTTAAGAAGAAGCTGTGAAAGATGCATCTACAAGTTGTCTTACTAGTTAAAGCAGAGTTAAAAAAGATGCTTGATGTTGAGTTCATACGACCTATAGATTATCTAGAATGGGTCTCTAACATTGTACCAATGGGTAAACCTACTGGGGGAATACGAATTTGTACTGACTTTAGAGATGTCAACTTAGCATGTCCTAAGGATGATTTTCCACTACCCAACATTAATATTATAGTGGATTTGACTGTCAAGTATGAGATGCTATCCCTTATGGATGGATTCTCTAGATATAATCAAATTAGAATTGTAGCTGAAGACCAACACAAGACTACTTTTACTACTCCTTGGGGTACATTATGCTATCAAGTAATGTCTTTTGGTCTTAAGAATGCAAGAGCTACATATCAAAAAGCTATGACAATAATTTTCGATGATATCCTTCATGTTATTATAGAATATTATGTGGATGATCTCCTTGGAAATTCAAAGACAAGATAACCACATATAGTCATCCTTACCACAATCTTTGAAAGATTGGAAAGTACAAGGTATGGTTAAATCCTTAAAAATGTGTCTTTGGTGTCAAATCAAGAAAACAATTAGATTACATCATCTCTCAAAGAGGGATTGAGGTAGATCCTAAGAATGTCAAAGACATATTGGATATGCCACCTCCAAGGACATTGAAATAACTTCATAGTCTACAAGGATGACTCTAGTCTATCCGCAAATTCGTATCTCAGCTGGAAAATCAGGTTCATCCTTTCTCACATCCCCTACACAAAGATACCAAATTCCTATGGGATTATTTGTGTCAAAAGGTGTTTGAATAATTAAAGTAGTATCTAGCTAATCCACCAGTGCTATTCCTCCATGTCCTAGTTCAACCTTTATTCTCTACATATCAGCTACAATAGTGACACTAGGTGCACTTATCGCATAGTTAGATGATCATAGAAAGGAGTGTGCTATATAGTACCTTAGAAGAACACTTGTTGGTTATGAGTTGATTGATATTTCTATTGAGTGTGCATGTTTGGCTATGGTCTTTTGCATGTAGAAGATACATCATTAAACACTTAACACTAAACACAACTCATTGCTAAGGTTGATCCTCTCAAGTACATCTTGTGAAAGAATGCTCTCATTGGATGCACTACAAAATGGGTCATGATCTTAAGTGAATTTTACATTGTTTATGTAGACCAAAAATATATATAGGGTCAAGTAATTGTAGATCATTTAGAAGAAGATCATGTCCTAGATGATCATCCTATTATTATAGATTTTCTATATGAATCAGTCATGACTGTTACCTCGAGCATACAATGGAAACTTTATTTTGATGGATCTTACACACATAGAGGCTTAGGAGAAGGATTCTTGTTTGTGACACCACAAGGGGATCTAATCCCTAAATATTATAAGCTTACATTTCCTTGCACAACAAATATTGCATAATATGAGGCCCTAGTAGAAGGTCTTCATTAGGCTATTCACTGGAAAATCACTAACCTACTTGTCTTTGGTGACTCTCAGTTGGTCATCAGGTAAGTTACTGATGAATATAAAACAAAGGATTATAAGTTGATCCCTTACCACCAAATGGTTAAGGATATAAAGGCACAATTTATAGAGATCACATTTCAATAGATACCAAGAGATAACAACAAATCAACTGACACAATGGCTACCATTGCCTCTTTGATATCCATGCCAGAGAATAGTCAAAGGTGCAAGTTTCTTGTTGAGAATCCTATAGTCCCTACCTATGACCAAACAGATTCTAAGATGGTATGTGAAATTATTAGCCCTAGTTCCCCTTGGTACCAAGACATTTATTCTTACCTTCGTAATGGGATCATTCCACTTACCCTTACCACTAGCCAATGAAAAACCTTCATCTGATGAACTTCCCGTTACACTATCCTAGGTGATACCCTCTTCTTAAAAAACTTTGAAGAAATCCTTCTCAGATGTTTGAACTCAAAGGAAGCACAAATATCCTTACAAGAGGTGCACCAAGGAATCTATGGGGCCCACTCTAGTGGACTCACTTTGGCCAAAAAGTTGCTAGGTACTAGATACTACTGACAAACCATGGAGAAGAACATATATCATCTTGTGAAGAAATGTGTAACTTTTCAATAGCATGGAAATTTGATACATGTACCCACCCAAGAACTCCACCTCACAATCACCCCTTTCCCTTCTCACGATGGGGCTTTGATCTTGTAGGGAAAATATTTCCAAATTCCTTCAATGGCCACAAGTATATCCTTGTTGCTTTAGAATATTTTACCAAAAGGGTTGAAGCCATCCCTCTCACTTATACTATAGGAAAATAGGTTTCTAGGTTCATGTTGAACTACATCATCTATCACTGCAACAACCCGCAAGATATCCATACTAATAATAGAACCCCTTTTAAAAATAAGGATGTCACTGAGCTTTGTAAGAAGTTTGGCATCACCAAGAATTATTCCAGTAAATATTTCCCACAAGATAGTGGTGAAGAAGAGGCTACTAATAAAACTATCCTCAAAATCCTCTAAACAGAGTTGATGATTTTGATTGTGATTGGCACCTTTAGTTAAATCCCACTCTTTAGGCTTACAACACCTCCATCTACACTCCCAATGGAGCCACAACATTCACCCTTGTTTATGGTATTGAGGCTATCCTACCTATCAAATTGAACTCCCTTCCCTTAGAATCTCTCTAAAGAATCTGATATTTGAAGATGAGTATCAAGTTGCTCATTTACAAGAGCTACAACTCCTCAATGAAAGATGCCTCAATTCCCCGAACCACCTCTGTGTGTATCAAAATCACCTACACTTGTGGTTCAATAAGAAGATCAAGCCTTGTGAATTTAAAGTCAGTGATCTAGTCTTGCAACACAACATGAAGAACCTCTAGAGTTGTGAGAAGAATGGAAAATTTGAGCATAAATGGTTGGGACCCTTTGTGGTCACAACTAATTTTATATCTAGGGCATATCAGATAGCAACACCAGAGGGAGAGACACTCCTTGATCCTATAAATATTTAGCATTTGGATCAGTTATATACTTGATCTTCCAAGTATAGTTTTTATACAATAGAAAAAGCACTTGAAAAAATACAAAAAAATCAACAAAAATACAAAAACACTATAAAATGATCTTGAAAAAAGTCCAAAAAAGAAGAAAATGATCCTAAAAGAAGTGATAAATCATCTAGAAGTGAAAACTTGACAACAAGTGGTCTAGGCAAATACCATGATGAAAACTTGTCTCAAGCACCATGTGTAGTCAAATTTGACCCATTGTCTACCATCTGTAAATTCTTCTACTTGGTCTGATATCTATATGGGGATCTTCATTAGTTTTGTAATCCCTTTCTCCATCCTATGATGCTTCACATATCCCATGATTTTATTCTCCCCTCCCAGATGAGGCATTGATTATGGTCATAATAAAGGAATCCTACATGACTGCGACCTTTTCAAACATAGTGACTACATAGATTCTTATCAAAATCAACATCGAGACCGAGTTATTGCACTATCATTTACTTGATGTTATTGCCAACAAATATCCACTTTGACAAACAATCAATCTTGGCCCATTGTGGTGCATCCTTCTTGTGTCAGCCCATCAAATCCTACATCACACAGACTTGTTCATAGAAAGAACTGTGGACCGAATGACTGCTTAGTCATGAGGCCTTTTTTGTTGATTTTATCTTTTTGTGTTAAGTGGAGCTTACTCATGATTTCCTCGATCTTCCATATCTTGGTATATTTTAAATGGTGTACATTGGAATTCATCTTTTTTTTTATCGTATGATCTATTTATTAGTATATTTAGTGCATGTGTGTTGATTAAGAAATCATGGTTATGCATGCCTTACTAGGGGCAAGGTCTTTATGCTTCCACTATGTCCTTCCAAAGACTTAGGGTACTAGGCCTCTCTATGAGTGTCTTGGATTGGTTCTACCATGACTTTTTGATCTATTGCTATGCATCTAAATATATCATTCTTTGTCTGAGAGTCCAATCCACACAACATATTCATATCATCTACGCTTTATATCATGTGATGTATACCTCCTATTGAAAAATCAAACTAAGGGTGTTCTCTCCAACATTAACATGATAAAAATCCCACACAATCTCTTTTAGAATTTAGATAATTTTCATACTAGATTTGGTTAGTTGGCATAGTAGTTAGGTTCATTTTGCATTTTTCATACTGAGGCCTTCTTTTTATTCCCCTATTCTTTCCCCCACTCTTCCTCATTTCCTAAGCTAGATATGTTTCCCTCTTGGTTACTTTGATACACAAAAATAAGTCTTTTTTCATATACATTCTAGTTGTATCATTTGTGCTTAGGGTCATTTTGCATACACCTACATTATAGTTGCATTTTGCATTTACACTTTTCATTTTAGAATCTTAGTTCATTTATATTAGGCTCATTTACATTAGGATTCAGATTGCATTACATTTTACTTTGCATCATTAGGTTGCATCACATGTTGCATTATTTAGAGATCCTATTAGTTTATCCCTATTTCATATGCATTACTTATCATATTCATTTTATTTTTCCATAGTTATAATTTCACATTATCTCCGTTATCTATTTTGTATTAATAAGTCATTTATAAGCATAACATAAGATCCATTAATCATTAATCATTAAGTAAACATGCATAAGATCCATTAATCATTAATCATTAAATACACATTCATATGATTCATTATCATTAATCATTAAAATAGTATCTCTTAGAGTAAAGTATTAATTATATTAATTAACTTTACTCCCTTCTTAAGATGTCAACTCATTTTGCTTTAGTTAAATGCACATGCATTAGTTGTTTTAAATATAAACTTGCATGTAATAATTTAGCTAATTATTACATGCACTTCTGCTTTTTAGGTTTTCCTTTCAAGGCTTTTGATCTCCTTTATATGGATGATCCATTGTATATTTTATTCATTCATTATTTTGAGGATATTTTCTTCTTCATATTCTGAGTCAAACCCTTGCCCTCTTCTTGTCTCTACTTCCTTGTAACAGGTTTTTGTATGCAGGTGATCTTTGGGTTTTGTGGATTTGTATTGCTCAAATCCTACATGGTATCAGAACCTTATCTTCTATAGCTTGTTCGCGTTTGAAGGATTCAAATTAGGGATTTGAGAGGTTTTGGTTATAGTTTTCAGATCTGGTTTTTTTTGTAGGATGTTATTTTTTACTTCTTTTTTGCCTGCAAAAAAGAATTTTTTTTTGGAGCATTTCTGGCCCAAACAGACCTCATGGTTGTGTCTGGAAGGCCTAAGATAGTCAAAATTCATATAAAACTTGTTAATTTTGGACAAGTTGACTTTTGAGGCAAATTTTTTTGCCTACTAGGCCGTACGACTTGGCACGCATCCCAAGATGGGCATGATATTCAAAAAAAAATATATAATTTTTTTTCTCAATAGCGTAGCCACTGTGCCGCCACCTCACTACCACCGCACCACCCGCACTCAACCTCAGCTCCACCGTGCCACCCGCGCTCAGCCTCTGCACCGCCCGCGCTCAACCTACCACCGGAGAGCCACCCAAACCACCGCCAGGAGGACTTAACCGCTAGCGTTAAGTTCCAACCGCCAGCCACAAGTGGCTGATTGCCAGTGGCAAAGCCCCATGTGACCAGGGCCTAGCGCCTAGGCAAAATCTCTTTTGGGATTTTATTTTGTCTTTTGGAGCACCTTTCACTGAAATTGGCGTTCTGGGAGCTCTAGGCATTGTTTTTTGACAAACAAGATATTATAGGAAAGCTGGTTCTGAGCCTGACACTCTCATGCAAGTTAATTTGATGTTTTTTGTCATCTAGCATGTTGTTTCTTCTGTCAAAGCTAGATTATCTTTTTTGCATTCTGGGGGGCCTAATTTGCTCAAATGAGCTCCATTTTTTGATCCGGAAGAAGCGTCAAAAAGCTCTTCTCGAGCACCATCCAGATTTATACCTATTTTCATTAGAATTTTTTTAAGGTACACAAGATTCAGATCTGAAGCTTTTTTTCTCTTCTCTTGATAAAGCATATCATTCTAGGCGTAGGGGTTCGATATTTGAATTGTGGGAGGGGTGTTATTTTCTTGTTTCTATTAGTTAAACTAGATATTTATCAAAACAAAAACCCCTTCTAAAAAATATGGCCAAGACCTCTTCTTATCTAGAAATTCTGACCCCACATAATTATCACACATGGAAAACCCCAATGACATGGCTTCTCTGTTTGGCTCTGGTCTTGTCTAGATGCAGTGCAGCCAGTATTACAAAGGCCCTTTGAGATCGTGCAGCATCGAAACAAGATGGATGAGGCTATGGGGTTGATTTCTTTATAGGTATCAGATAGCTTGCAGTTTCATCTTGATGGTTGCAATACCCCTCTAGCTATGTGGACCAAGCTTAACACCTTGTTTGGTATAGTGAATGAGTTCAGAGCACTTCAGATTGAGGCAGAGATTACCTCTCTTGTACCTGATTCTTTTCCCTCTATTGAGGACTTTCTGATGAAGTTCAAACAATAGAGATCTTTGTTACATGGATGTGGAAAACAAAAGACTGATAAAGAGTGCATTTATCTGATTCTATCTAAGCTTAGAGGAAACTTTTAGATCTTCTCTTCTACCTTTCATTCTACCATGGACGCTTTGGGACCTACATTCACCATGCCCACTTTTGAGGTGTTCTATGATCATTTGACTAGAGAGCAGGCCAAACTTACTCAATTGGACTCTCTAATAGGATCAAAGAACCAAGCATTGGTTGCCCAATCATCCAAAGAAAAGAAAAAATAGAATCTGAAGCAGATATTAGATTCCTCTTCTCAGCACTCTACTGGGCCACCATCTTCTTCTAAGAAGGAGAAACAAAAGACTGAGAGACCTACATGTTCCTATTGTCAGAAGGGACCTCATGATGAGTCACATTGTTTTCAGAAGAGATTTGATGGCTATGAGAAACAAATTGCAGATTTGAAAGCTCTTCTTCAGAAGAGCATTGTTTCCTCTCCATCCTCTTCTACCTCACAGGGGTCTTCTTTTCAGTCTTCTTCCACATCTTTGACATCTGGATAGGATTTTGGATAGGGTCATGCATTATGGGCATCCATTGCATCCCCTTCACAGGTCCCTTGGATACTGGATTCAGGTGCTTCTCACCATATGGCATCTTCTCAAGGGGTCTTCTCTACTATTGAGGCTTCTCCCATTCCTCATATTCTCATGGGGAATAACACTTTCCTGACAGTCTGTGGGAAAGGTTTAGTAGGAATTTAGGATGGCACATTCAATGATGTATTCTATGTTCCATCTCTGTCTATAAACCTTCTCTTGATTTATCAAATTACACACAGTGGATCAGGGAAGACAGTTGAGTTCACTGAAGATTTAGTTTTTATTCGGGATAGTGTGATAGGAGGCATTGTTGCTACAGGGACAGTTGATCATTCCACCCATCTCTACACCTTCTCACACTTTGGTCCACCATCTCCATTGTCGGAGCACATATCTCCTCTTTTGCGAGAGCCTCATGTGGTGCGGTTAGGTCACTTGAACTTTTGTATTGTTCCTGAGATCACTACTATGACTGCCACACCACATCTTGTTGAGGTCTTTTCTCTTCAACAAGATTCTTCTTCAGCACTGCCTGACCCTCCAGATCCATTGATCGAGCCACCAGGTGCACTTGTTGAGGATTCTATAGAGGACATTCATCTCCTCTTTCATGATAGCGTCATCACACCTATCACACCACCTACATTAGGGATTCCCTTTCAGGATCCTCATGTTTTCTCCTTTGAGCATCAGTTAGGCCTTCCAGTTCAACCTCTCATTTAGGGGTTTCCTTGTTTTGTGCCTTTGTTTCTTCCGCATTGGAGTTGCATTGGTTTGATCATTTCCACAGGGGTTCCATCATTCTGGGGGGGCTTTGGTATCTCATCCCTCTCTCACGCGAGGGTTGGTTGTACTTATGGTTTTGAGAGAGTCTCTTGAGCCATTTATTTTTTTGCATTTTTCTATCTCTTTTTGGAGTAGGGTTTTTTCCCACTGGGTTTTCTCTATTTTTCCATTTTATAGAGATTTGGTTGTGCTGGGTACTGTATACACCCAAAAATGGTCGCCTAGACTTTGGGCCCCATTTATTTGATTTATCAATCCTGAATTAGTTTTATCAATAATCAATATTTTTCAATATTATCAATTTTCTTGATCAAATCCTAATTTCATCATTTTTGATTATTTTTCATGGGCTAACCATTTTATCCTAAAGTCTTTATTTAATTAAAAGGAATATTTCCTCCCCTTTTATTTAAATAAAAAGCCCCACCTTTTCTTCTTATCCTAAGTTGACAAATAAAGCATCATTCTTATTTTATAAAAAGAGAAAAGCACTTTTTGTCTCATATGGACATAAAGTCAACTCTTATTTTCCTATTGGAGGATACTTGTGCATATGGATTGCTCCTCTTTCAAGCTCCACCGTTGATTGAGACTTTTGCCTCTTAATCTTCATGGTCCATTTCACCTCAGTTCTTATAAAAGGAGAGCTCTCTCCTTCATTTGCATATCCATCTCTTTCATGCTATTGTTATGCTGCAGGTTTTCTAGGTGCATTTGGAGCTTTTGGAGATCATTGCTACATCAAGCTCTTCTTAGATTTCCTCATTGCTTCATAGTTTAAACTTTATTTCTTGCATTATCATAGCATCCATAGCTTCATTTCATAGCTTAGTTTCCTTTTATGCAATAGATTAGCTTCACATAGCTTAATTAGGGGAATTGTAATCCATTGCTATTTCCATTTCATAGCTTAGTTTGTACTTCCATTTTCATGGAATAGCTTGCACATTTGCATTCTCATTCTTAGCTTGCATTGAATTTCATTTCCATTTGATTCTTTGGAGATATTGGCACTCTTGCCCTTGTCTTTATTCAAATCTCTCATTGTATGGTTGACTAGCAAGGTCACAAGCTCAATAGCTCTAGCTGAGAGCAAATTCATAATCTTGCAACTCCATGCATAGAGAGCTATGGATCGATTTGTGAGGGCTCATTCTTGAGTTTCCTTGCATGTAAGGATTCATAGAAGTGCACTACTTTTGTGTGTACATTTTTTAGTTCCTATGAGATTCTCATCCTTGATTTCCTTGATTTTTTTGATTCAGACATCTTTTGTGAGCTTTTGCTCAAATTTGAGACTCTTATCTCTTACTTTGAATGTGATCCCGAATTGACCTCATGTTCAAAGGCCTTTGTTTATGTTTGTCCGGGTGTGATCCCGAATCGACCTCATATCTGAGTTGTTTTGTGATCCCAAATCGATCTCACATTTCAACTTCATTCTTTGACTGCATGTGTTCCCAGATCAATCACACATTAGTCAAAGAGGGGCAAATGTATGCACCCAAAAATGGTCGCCTAGACTTTGGGCCCCATTTATTTGATTTATCGATCTTAAATCAATTTTATCAATAATCAATATTATCAATTTTCTTGATCAAATCCTAATTTCATCATTTTCGATTATTTTTCATGGGATAACCATTTTATCATAAAGTCTTTATTTAATTAAAAGGAATATTTCCTCCCCTTTTATTTAAATAAAAAGCCCCACCTTTTCTTCTTATCCTAAGTTGCACAAATAAAGCATCATTCTTATTTTATAAAAAGAGAAAAGCACTTTTTGTCTCATATGGACATAAAGTCAACTCTTATTTTCCTATTGGAGGATACCTGTGCACATGGATTGCTCCTCTTTCAAGCTCCACCGTTGATTGAGACTTTTTCCTCTTAATCTCCATGGTCCATTTCACCTCAGTTCTTATAAAAGGAGAGCTCTCTCCTTCATTTGCATATCCATCTCTTTCATGCTATTGTTATGCTACAGGTTTTCTAGGTACATTTGGAGCTTTTGGAGATCATTGCTACATCAAGATCTTCTTGGATTTCCTCATTGCTTCATAGTTTAGACTTTATTTCTTGCATTATCATAGCATCCATAGCTTCATTTCATAGCTTAGTTTTTTTTATGCAATAGATAACTTCACATAGCTTAATTAGGAAGGTTGTAATCCTTTGTATTTCCTTTCAATAGCTTAATTTGTACTTTCATTTCCATAGAATAGTTTGCATTCTCATTTAGATTTTCATTGCATTGCATACTTTGATTTCATTGAAGATATTGGCACTCTTGCCCTTGTCTTCATTGTGAATCTCTCATTGTATGGTTGACTAGCAAGGTCACAAGTTTGTAGCTCTAGCCGAGAGCAAATTCATCATAGTCCCTTGCAACTCCATGCATAGAGAGCTATGGATCAATTTGTGAGGGCTCATTCTTGAGTTTCCTTGCATGTAAGGATTCATAGAAGTGTGGTCACTTTTTATCCATACAGGTACCTCATTAGGCCATGTTGCCAAGACCCATTTTTTTGCTTTTAGCATTGTAGTTTCCTTTGCTTTCTTCTTGCATTGTTTGTAGCTGCATTGTTGCTCATCTTAAGGGGGGGTGTTAGAGTAAAGTATTAATTATATTAATTAACTTTACTCCCTTCTTAAGATGTCAACTCATTTTGCTTTAGTTAAACACACATGCATTAGTTGTTTTAAATATAAACTTGTATGCATTAGTCTTGTAATAATTTAACTAATTATTACATGCACTTCTGCTTTTTAGGTTTGCCTTTCAAGGCTTTTGATCTCCTTTATATGGATGATCCATTGTATATTTTATTCATTCATTATTTTGAGGATATTTTCTTCTTCATATTCTGAGTCAAACCCTTTCCCTCTTCTTGTCTCTATTTCCTTGTAATAGGTTTTTGTATGCAGGTGATCTTCAAGTTTTGTGGATTTGTATTGCTCAAATCCTACAGTATCCATTACACCTTGCATTCCCATAATCATTGTCATCACATTATCATAGAACCACCTTGCATAAATGTATCAACATTGATCATATAATCACATTACAAGTCATCATATCAACATACAAGTCTTGCATCATAAAATTATTAGGATAATTGTAATCATCACATATAGAATAACATATCACACACATCCCAAATCACATGAGTTATTTGCTTCATAAATATGCATATATAACTATTTATACATACATTAATGAAAGCACACGCATCACATAATAATCACATAGGACCATCAAAATAGTTGCATCATCATATAAGACATGAAAAAATAGGAGTACAAAAATCCATAGTACATATAATTGTATGCACCCTAAAATGGTCGCCTAGACTTTGGGCCCCCATTCAGCAATTTATCAAATCCTGAATCAATATTTTCAAAAATCAGCATTTTATCAAATATATCAATTTCTTTGATCAAATCCTATTTTATCATTTATTCGATTATTTGCCTTGGGCTAATCATTTTATCCTAAGTCTTTATTTATTTAAAAAGAATATTTCCTCCCCTTTTATTAAATAAAAAGCCCCCACCTTTTCATCTTACCCTAAGTTGCACAAATAAAGCATTATTCTTATTTTATAAAAAGAAAAAAATCACTTTTTGTCTCATATGGACACAAAAGTCAACTCTTATTTTCTCATTGGAGGATATTTGTGCACATGGATTGCTCCTCTTTGATGCTCCACCATTGATTAAGTCTTTTGCCTCTTAATCTCCATGGTCCATTCCTTTTCATTTTCTATAAAAGGAGAGCTCTCTTCTTCATTTGCATATAGATATCATTCATGTTTTATGCTAATGTTATGCTGGAGGTTTTCTAGGTCATTTGGAGCTCTTTGAAGATATCCTTGCATTCAAGCTTTGAAGACATTGTTGTTGCATTTCATTTAGCTTGCTTTCTTGCTTTCATAGTTGCATAATCATGACATTCTTAGTATAGATTTCCTTTATGCAATAGATTAGTCTCACATAGCTTAATCAGGAGGGATTGTAAGACTTGTACTTTCCTTTCATAGTCTAGTTTGCACTTTCCTTTCATAGATTAGATTTCCTTTCAAGCATTGCATTGTTATCATTTAGCTTAGCTTGCACCTACATTCTTAGTTTACTTGCATTTGCATTTCATTTGATTCTTGG
Source organism: Chamaecyparis obtusa (assembly GCA_027943335.1). Classification (NCBI taxonomy): domain Eukaryota; kingdom Viridiplantae; phylum Streptophyta; class Pinopsida; order Cupressales; family Cupressaceae; genus Chamaecyparis; species Chamaecyparis obtusa. The sequence continues at coordinate 1,078,048 of BSBK01001505.1, forward strand.
GGATATTAGCATTCTTGCCCTTGTCTTCATTTGAATCTCTTATTGTGTGGTTGACTAGCAAGGTCATTAAGCCTATTAGCTCTAGCTGAGAGCAATTTTACAATCTTGCAACTCCATACATAGAGAGCTATGGATCGATTTGTGAGGGCTCATTCTTGAGTTTCCTTGCATGTAAGAATTCATAGAAGTGCACTACTTTTGTGTGTACATTTTTGGTGCCCATCATGGGGCAGAGTAGATTAGCTTTGTCCTTTAGATTTTGCATTTCTGTCATATTTTCGGTGATTTTTGGACATTATTCACGGTCTCTGGGTTTTCTATCTCAGTGTATCATGCGATAATTCCAAGAATATCACGTGATAGTTCTCTGTATACACAAGCGATACTTCACTTGTCAGAAGTATCGCCCGCCTGTTTCAGGAACTGTCGCCTGGTCTCGGATGAAGTATCACTTGGGTATAGAGCAGAGTATCACTCAGACTAATATTATCACCCCAGTACACTGAGAAGTGTCACGTGATAATTTTGGTGTCTGCAGTCTATTTTTGTACTAGCAGTGAGCCTTTTTGAGGTTTTTTGGCCGAATCTTGATTTAGTTAGCTTGCTGTTTCTATTTCCTGCACTTAGACATAATTAATTTGCATAGTTGTACTCATTTTCTTGCACTTTCATTTGGATTTTGGATTTAAAAAGAACCTCTCATGTGTTTGGCTTGAATGTTTACTTACTTTCATAGGCACATCTCTTTTATGCTCTTAATGGTGAATGAAAGAACATAGATTTGTTTTTACAAGTTTGTGTAGGTGAATGCTTCTTGGTTTCCAATATCAAACATCTCATTGAGTGATTGGGGGCATGGATTCATTCCTTGTTTACATAGGGAGTTAAATGCACCACTTTGTGGACTCACTCTATGTTTTCTTGGAAAGTTAAATATTCCATTGATTCAACCCTTTTTCATTTGTGAGTAGTATTGATAAGCAACTTTAGAGTACTTTTGATTGATCTTGTTAGCTAAATTGGGTGTTGGAATCACTTATTTCTAATCGCCCCTCATTACCACCCTTTGGATGCAAGGTCAACATTCACACATAGGGGAGGGGTCTACTTGAAAAGAGCGTTAAGTGTTCCACAAAGTTTCTCCCTTTTTATGCTTTCTTGATCTCATTAGTTTTCTAAGGTGTGGACTCACCTTGAGTTTGTATGAGGAGTTAAATGTTCCACTTTTTTGGACTCACTTCACACTCACTTGAAGAGTACTTTTGATTGAGCTTGTTAGCTAAATTAGGTGTTGGACTTTCTTATTTCTAATCGCCCCTCATTTCCGCCCTTTGGATGCAAGGTCAACATTCATACATAGGGGAGGGGTCTACTTGAAAAGAGCGTTAAGTGTTCCACAAAGTTCTCCTTTTTATGCTTACTTGATCTCATTAGTTTTCTAAGGTGTTGACTTGCTTTGAGTTTGTGTGAAGAGTTAAATGTTCCTCTTTTTGGACTCACTTCACACTTACTTGGTGAGTTAAGTGTTCCACCTTTAGTGCTTTAAATACTTTTCATAGTGGATTACTTGGAGCTAATTGGATGTTGCATTGTTCTAACCTTGTTGGGCTAACAAGTTGTGGTTGTAGGTGCATTTGCTTAAAATATTTTGCTAAAAGAACACATGTCAAAGCTTCAAATGCACAAGGGCTACTAATGGTTTTTGCAGGGCTGCCCAAAGCATAAAAACTCAATCAAGTGCTTGTTTAATTGCTTTTTTTATTGAGTGCAGCATATACTAGTTGTTTCATTTCATAGGCACTTAATATCTTATTGTAAGAATTCTTGGGTGGTAGGAGAAGTATGCTCTTCACCCTTGTGGTGAACCAGAAAATCTTGACCCATCTTTGGATTTTGAAAGCAAGAGGGTAATTGAACCTTTGCTTGGTGTGTTTGGGAGAAGGCTTTGAGATAAAGGAGTATGTTCTTCACCCTTGTGGTGAAACAAAATCCTTGAACCTCAGAAGTTGATCCATTTTTGTTTAGATTGTTAGAATCCTTTAGCGGGCCTGCTCTTGAGCAATCAAGAGGAATGACCCAAGTGGGGACAAGCTTATTGCTGGCTATTCTGACCCACTATAAACTCAAGGCTATCAAGGACATAAAACCTTGGTAGACGTAGTGCTTGTCTTTGCTTGAGGTGAGTACTTATGGGATTGTGACCATGAGGAAAGTATTGAGCAAGAATGCTTAAGGTACTCTTGAGGCCGCAAGGTCCCAGTCCTTTATGAGGAGCAAGAGGGGTACTACGAATGGAAGCCCTTATTAAGAACCATAGTTAGAGGCCACCCTATTTTGCCGCTTAGCTTTTTGGTGCAAGGATTGATCCAAGTGGAATAACCCAGATCACCCCAAGATTACTCACCATATGTGTTCCTTTGGTTGTGTCTTTGGCACTTCCATGATAGTCCAATATCTATTTTGGGCAACCACTTTGTGTGAGGTAATGGAGCATCAAGTTGTGGGCCACGTTGCTAAGTATTGAGCCTTGACTTTCTAGGATAGATATTGCTTGAAGTGTCTTTGATTGTGTAGTACCGGTGCTAACGTTCTTGAACATTCAAACAATCGGTAGATTCATAGGGTGTTTTTCTATTTTGATATCACAAGTGTTTGTCTTGGCAAGGTTTCTTTTGCCCTTGTTTCAAGTGCTTGAAGACACATTTGATCCCATACTATTTGCAAACCTGTCAATTTACTATTGTCATTGTGATTGGAATAAAAAAATCAATCCTCAAACTAAAATTTTTGATCAAATAGACCCAAAAATGCACATTTCACACAATTCTGGTCAAGTGTCGTGCAAACTAGCAATAGTATTGCCTGCTTTGAGAAGAAATATCATGCGATAGTTCATTTCCTCTGGTTTATCACCCGACCTATTTGGAGTATATCGCCTAGTTATTGTGAGATCTATCACTTGGTGAAAGGTGAAATATCACCTCAGTGAGAAGTATCGCCTGGTTAGCCTGGAAAGTATCACCTGAGAATTTTCTACTGTATACCTGGTTTCAGTCATTTCACAATTGCTTTTAGTTGGCTGGGTCTTTAGGAAGGTAACTTATCCTACCATTGGAAGCCTGTCTTTACCCTGAATTTTTGTTTTAGCCCTCTAGGGGTAGTGTCATTCGATTTATAAAGTCATCTTGAGAAGAATTGTCAAGTTAAAAGATTATTCCTATTGAGAAAGTATATCTCTAGACTTGTTAATAACATTCTTGGAGAATTCTAGTACTCTTTCTGTCCAAATCATTTCCACTCAAATTCAATTTCAATTATACAATTTGGCTAAGTCCATCCTCCTAGTTCAAACGTGCAAGGATATTGATCCTTTGATTTTAGCACCTCTTTGACAGTGTTGGTAACGCCATTTGCAATTTCTATCTTACCATCTCTTTTTAGACATTAGAGAACTTTAATTATCCTAGTTTGGTGATTGAAACTTTGAGAGATTGTCTTATCTTCAAGAATCCTTTTCTTTCATGTCAGTTACAACAAGGTACCAAGTGAATCAAGGAAAATGACCCCCAGTTGTCTTTAATCAGTTACCCTTAGTTAAGACTCATCAAAAGCGAAAGGGAAAAGAGCCCATTTTTTTATCAAATCCCCTAAGAGTGAGTCTGAGGTTTGTTTTGACTGAAAGAGTAATCCCAATGAATTGAGTTCCTCTTTAGCACCTTTTTCATCAAATATGGATATGAGTTACACCTTCACTAGACAACAAAGAGAAGCAATGAATCAAACTCTTAATGACATGTTCCAACAACATAGAGGTAACACGATGTCTACTAGGTCTTCTTCTGATAGTCCACTCGGATCACCTCCTATCAACACAAGGTATCTAGATGCTCATCAACAAGCTGAGAGACATCATAGGCAAGCTCACTCAGATACACAGTCACAACATGAAGACCAAAACAATTAATCTGGTGATGCTCATATCAATGCAGCTAATGTATCCAGACATTCAAGACAACCTTCTCCACTTAGAGACACCTCACGATACACAAGTGACAGGTTGAGGTGCATTGAGAGGGAGAAACAAGCCTTCTTGGATGAACAAGCTGCTAAGGAAGAAAGGTTCAAACAATTGGAGGATGAGGAACGAGCTTTGCGAGACATAAGGAGAAGAGCCACACAAGAAGAATGAGATAGGCTCCTAGCGCAACAACTCCATGATCAATTCAACGATAGGGGTACCAATAATGGAACCAACTCTCCACCATCTACTCCCTCACCAAGTCCAAGAAGAAGGCCAAGGACCCCATCAAGATCACCTAGTCCTAGAGGAAGAAGGACTTCTTGGTATAACCATCATAGGAGATAATCACCTCCTAGATATTCAAGACAACCCTCCCAATGAGCTCATCAGGGCTCTCAACATGGAGGAAGTAATGCCAACTTTGACACTATTGACTTTATGAAAATGCAACAAGAACCATCCTTCCAACAATACGTGGAGAAGTATGTGGAGAAAAATAAGGATCAGTTCTTAGAAAGCCTAATCAATAAGGGTGCAAAAGTCCCATACAACTTTGATGTGGATCAAAAGATTAAGAAGCAAAACCCTTCAACTAATGAGGTGATTAAGCAGATGCAAAAGACTATGGAAAAAATGATGGATCCTAAGAGTTCCTTCAACTTAGACTCCATATGTCCCAATCCCATTGACAAAAGTGTGGTTATGGTTGTTCTATATCATGAGCTTTGAATTTCATCATGAGGACTCCTACCTTATGAGATTATTCCCAAGGAGCCTTAAAGGCCAAGCTATGGAGTGGTTTACTAACCTTACCCCTCCTGTTAAAACATTCAAAGAACTTGTCCAAAGGTTCATGCAACATTTTGCATATAATTTATCAAGGTCAGTCACCATGCTTGATTTGTGTAAATTAAAATAGAATCAAGGGGAACCCTTTGTGACATTTTTACAAAGGTGGAGATGCTTATGCTCCAAGTATTCTAGGACTATCCGTAAGGAAGAAAGGATTGATATAATTGTGAGCAATCTAGTGCCAGAATTAAGATATGAAGTTAGAAAAATGGTCTTTAATTATTTTGACACTATGGTAGAAACTGCATGTCACATCGAGGATGTTTTAAAAGAACAAGGTATTTTGGCCAAACAAAGTAACAACAATAATGGCCAAAACAATAACAACAACAATAAGGACAAAAAGAAATCATATTGGAACAAAAATAAGCACGTAGTCAATGATAGAGTTGTTGACTCTCCACAACCTAAGGAACAAGGAGTTCTTAATTTATCTAACGCAGTTCAAGCTATGAAGCTGCAGACATCCTCAGATCAACAAGAGCACAAGCCCAAGTATCAAGATAAATCTAAGTTAGGAAAGAGACAATTCATTAAGCTTGGAGACTCTTATGCAGACATTTTTAAGACCTTGATTGCTCATAATTTGGCACAACCTTAGGATCCTACACAGTTTCGCATACCGGATCCTAAACCTTATTGGTGGAATGAGAAAGCTTACTGTGTATACCACAATGGGATTGGACATGACATTGAAGGTTGTTTTAAACTCAAACATCTTGTTCAAGACCTTATTGAGAGTGGGAAATTACAAGTTGACGGGTTGACCACAAATGCAAACCACAAGGCCTTTAAGGAGCCCTTGCCTAAGTATGAGAAGGGGGAGACCTCTCAAAACAAGGATGACAAGGCCACAATCAATTATACCTATACATCTACAGAGAATGTCATTAATATGCTTGAGGTTGTGGACAATGATGTCAACATGATGAGAGGGAATGATCCCCATGACTATGATGTAAGCTCACCTCCAATATTTGATGAAGGACCCATTGTTGTGCTTAGAGGTCCTCAATCTCGAAGGTCATCTCAGCCTCTCAATGCTATTACTAGGGGTTAGTCCCAAGGTCCTATTATCATTAGAGGTCCTAACTCTAGCAAATCCAAGTAACCAGTGTCCAAAAATGTTCCTTCCAAGTCTGCAGTTGGTCCTGATATGAGTTACAATCTTGTTGATCAGTTACAACAAATGCCAGCATAGATTTCTATTTTTGAGCTCTTAGAATTGTCTCCTAGACACAAGTGTGTCCTTGAGGATGCTTTGCGTGCAGCAAATGTCCCTAATAATATAGATGTCAACCAATTCCAGAACATGGTCAACCACTTGGCTAGCCCACATTACCTTACATTTTTCAAAGAAGACGATAAAGCCTTGAGCCATCCACACAATCTTGCCCTTCACATTGAAGTCATGATCCATAAGACCCGTGTTAGGTGTGTGTTGATAGATGGGGGTGTTGGGCTCAATATTTGTTCTCTAAGTCTTTTGAAAAACTTGGGTTACTCAGAGCATGCCATTGATACCAGGAAGAAAATTACTATCAAAGCCTATGATGAGGCTGAGAGAAGTTCTAAGGGGTTAGTTGGTCTTCCAGTCAGAATTGGTCCTATTGAAAAGGACATTTTGTTTCAAATCATTGATGCTGGTCCTCTAGCATACAACATCCTACTAGGTAGACCATGGATTCATGACATGCAAGCAATACCGTCTACCTATCACCAATGTGTCAAGTTTCCATACAATGGCGTAGAAGTTTGCATACCAGGTGATAGTACCTTATCTATTAATGCCATTTCAATAGGGGGCCATGTTCCCTTAAATAGAGAAGTGAACAATTTTGGGGCAACTCTTGAGCAATGTAAAGATAAATTCAAGTCCATAGACCTTGGTATGGGAGGATATCAAATTGACTCCTTTACAAAATTGCCAATTTCACCTAGGTCCTAAGGTAAATCGTCACAAGAGATGCACCCCTCGTCTTCAGCCATGACTCTGTTTGATACTTTTGCAGAGTCTTCAATACCTATTCAGCATGAGAAAGAAGAGGTGGCTATCAGAGATTGGATATACAAAGAAGAAAAGTACCTACATAATGAAAACTTTTCTCCATCTCCTAAGACTTATGGGAGAGGATACACGTTGGTCACCAACATGGGCTATCCAGGTCATGGCCCTCTCAATCACAGGTTAGATGCCAAGGCTGAACCACTCAACCATGCTCTTTTTGGTCATAGGACTAAGTCAATAGTTGGCTTAGGTTTTGAAAATGAGAAACAAACAAGTGTCCCTATCTCAGCTGCGATAGATAGTGACAATGATTCAAACTACACACCTAATCTTTCTAACCAGCAAGACATGTCTGATGATTGGGTTCCTTCAATAGCTCTCCTTTGGGGAGATTGAAAAGATTTGACAATTGACAGTCCTCCTATCCTAGCTGCTATGGATAGTGACTATATGAATGCTAGATTGGCAATGGAAAGTGCTTCTATTGTAGCTGCGATGGATGGTAACAATAATAGTGCCAGAGAAGGGGAGATCCTTCCCAACCTTGAGGCTTCTACATCACGAGGCCCAAATAGTAATTCAGAGAAAGACTCACATGAGTTCGAATGGGACTCACTTTCAGATGCAACAGTTGATTTAGACATGGATGTTGTCCACACCTATAGTACTCAACCTGATGCGGCCAGCAAACCTAGTGTAGAACTAGAGGATTGGAATCCTCGAATTGCCTTAGTGGAAGATGCTTCATTTGGTAGGATGAATCTTGATTCGGGTATTTTAGAGGGAGACTTGACAGATCCTAACTGTGTAATCACCAAAGATACTACCTTTCATATCAATAATGTTGAACCAATCATCGATCTACCCCTTGTCAACCATCATTTGATTGATTGGTCACAACTTTGTCAAGAGCCTCAACTCCTCACTTTTCATAATGACTACGAGATAGCTTGCTACCTGAATGCTCTTGAACCCATAGTCTCTTCCACCAGTGAGCCTACAACAAGTATGATGGAGCCAGATCTTAAGTACCTCAGTCGCAAAATAAAAGAAAAGAAAAAAAAGAGAAATGGTTATGATGGTGAAAACCACTTTGTGGCGGTGTCAGAACCCAAAATAGTAAAAATAAATGATGTATCCGAAGGTGAAAACCTCTTTGAGGCACCTAAGGATGGGGTACTTAATAACCTACCGAGTTATTTCCAAGACAAGTCATCAGTTCTTATTGAGTCTACACAACCAGTAAATTTGAATACAGAAGAGACTCCACAAGTGATTCATCTAGCCCAGTCTCTGTCAGTGCAAGAAAAAGAGGCATACACAAAATTCTTACAAAAGAAGAAAATCAATTTTGCTTGGACATATTCAAACATGCCAGGGCTTGAAACTAATCTTATTATGCATCACTTATCTATAGCTCTAGGAATTAAACCAGTAAAATAGAAGTTGAGGAAAATGCATCTATTTATAGCTCTAGGAATTAAACCAGTAAAATAGAAGTTGAGGAAAATGCATCCTCACATAACTCTCCTTGTTAAGGCTGAATTAGAAAAGCTCTTAGGAGCAGGATTTATTAGAGCTATCAACTATGCCGAGTGGATCTCAAATATTGCTCCAGTTTCAAAGCATGATGGGTCCATTTGTGTATGCACAGACTTTAGAGATCTTAACAAAGCTTGCGCAAAGGATGACTTTCCACTCCCTAACATAGACATGATAGTGGATATGACTGCGGGCTATGAGATATACTCTTTAATGGATGGTTTTTCTGGTTATAACCAAATAAAAATAGCTCCCGAGGATCAAGAAAAGATAGCCTTCACATGTGCATGGGGAACTTATTGTTGGAACGTTATGCCATTTGGATTAAAAAATGTAGGAGCCACATACCAAAGAGCTATGACCACAATATTTCATGATATGATGCATAAAAACATGGAGGATTATGTGGATGATACCTTGGCCAAGTCTAAGCAAAGGGGTACATACCTACAGGATTTGGAAGTAATTCTAGATCGAATGGAGTAGTTTCAGTTAAGATTGAATCCGAAAAAGTGTGCATTTGGGGTTACCTCAGGTAAACTTCTAGGATTCATAATTTCAGCCAAAGGAATAGAGGTGGATCCCGAAAAGGTTCAAGCCATATTAGATATACCGCCTCCTAAGAACATTAGTTAGATGAGAAGTCTTCAAGGATGACTCCAATCCATACGAAGGTTTATTTCACAGCTTGTAGATAGAGCACAACCATTCAGCAAGACATTGCATAAGGGAGCCACATGTGCTTGGAATGAGGATTGCCAAAAGAGCCTAGATCAAATAAAACAATACTTGGTTAATCCTCCAATTTTGATGCCTCCTATCCTAGGAAAACCATTGATTTTGTACATTTCAGCGACAAAATCTTCCTTGGGGGCATTATTGGCTCAACTTGATGATACGGGGAAAAAAAGAGCCATCTACTACATTAGTCATACTCTAGTATCTTATGAGATCAATTATAATAGTATTAAAAAGTCTTGCCTTGCGGTGGTGTTTGCTTCCCAAAAGTTGTGACACTACATGCTTGCCCATACTATACATCTTGTTGCAAAAATTGATCCTCTTAAATACTTGCTTGGTAAGGCTGCTCTCACGGGTAGACTTGCTAAATGGATGATGATTCTTTCAGAATTTGACATAGAGTATGTTGAGCATAAGGCTATAAAAGGACAAGCCATTGCAGACCAATTGGCTGATTTTCCAATCCCAGACAAAGCACCAATGAAATTTGAGTTTCCAGATGAACACATAATGTACATGACTACAAGAACATGGAAAATGTTCTTTGATGGTTCAAATATACAAAATGGATCAGGAGCTAGAATGTTGTTTGTTTCCCCTCATGGGTGTACTATTCCCAAGTCCTATAAATTATTGTTCCCATGCACAAACAACATTGTTGAATATGAGGCCTTAACCAATGGATTGAAAATGGCCATTGAATGGGGAATTACAAAGATGCATGTCTTTGGGGATTCACAATTAATTATCAACCAAGTAAATGAAGAGTACCAAACTAAGGATGATAAGCTGATACCTTACAAAAAGATGGTTGATTCATTGCGATGCTATTTCACATTTGTAACATTTCAACAGATCCCTAGAACATAAAATAAGGCTGCATATGCTATGGCTACATTAGCTTCACTCCTTCAGTTGGAACAACACGAATCAAGATTTGAATTCCTGGTGGAAGAGCTACACCATCCCATCTTTGACTCCTCTGAAAGCCATGTCATTTGTACCTTGGTCACTCATGAGTCTTCCCATTATGGTGCTATCTATTCATACCTCCATGATGGCATCATTCCTGAATCATTTAACTGATCTGAATGAAGAAACCTTGTTTGTAATGCCTCTTGCCATACCCTTATCTTTGGTGATCTGTATAGGAGGGGTTTAGATGGGGCACTTCTTAGGTGCTTGGAAAAGGATGAGTCTGACCGAGCGTTAGTTGACATCCATGAGGGCATTTTTGGAGGACATTCTAATGGTCTTGCCATGGCCTGAAGGTTGCTTAGGGTGGGGTATTATTGGCCCATGATGCAGATGGATGCTATAGCTTTTGCCAAGTCTTGTGAAAAGTGTCAGAAACATGGAAACCTGATTCATGCTCCGGGTAGGGAGCTTATTCCTTCTATTTCTCATTGGCCATTTCAGCGTTGGGCATTTGACCTTGTTGGGCAGATTCATCCCAACTCATCAGGTGGACATAAATTCATAATTACTACTACTAACTACTTTACCAAATGGGTAGAAGCCGTTCCACTCTCTGTTGCTTCGGGAAAGACAATTTCTTTGTTCATATTGAATCACATCATTTGTCGATTTGGGATGCCTTCTGAGATAATCACTGACAATGGAGGTCAGTTCAAAAACAAGGACCTTACACACCTCTGCAAGAAATTCAAGATAAAGCAACATTGGTCCTCCATTTACTTCCCACATGGAAATGGACAAGTAGAGGCTTCTAATAAAACCATTCTTAAGATTCCCCATAGAACAATTCACAAGAATGGTAGAGACTGGCATTTACAAATCAATCCAGCCTTATGGGCTTACAGAATGAGTATATGTACTCCTACAGGGGCTACTCCTTTTGCCCTCACTTATGGTGCTGAAGCAGTATTACCTTTAGAAGTAGAGATTCCCTCACTTAGAGTCTCTCTCAAAGGTTTGATTACAGATGAAGATTATCATGCCATGAGATTGCAAGAATTGGAACTTCTTGATAAGAAATGAAGAGCATCTTTTGATCACATGAGAGTCTACCAAAAGCGTATGTCCATAGCATTCAACAAGAAGGTTCACCCTAGAGAATTTCAAGTAGGAGATCTTGTCCTGCGTGAGAATCCTAAGAACCAACAACATCGAGAACAAAAAGGCAAATTTGAACCTAATTGGCTTGGACCATATATTATTACCGCTGCTTTTGTGACAATGCTTACTTGCTATCTGATGAACAAGGGGAACAACTCCCTGATTCTATTAATGTTTTGCACCTCAAGAAGTTTTATCCATGATGCCTATTCTATCTAGGGGCATCCTTTGTACATATTTATGGATTCTGAAAAAATACCAAAAAAATTCATATATGATGCTGAAAAAATCCTAAAAAGCATATAAAGTCCTAAAAAAATACCAAAAAAATCAAAAAATGTAAAAAATTCAAAAAAATAGAAAAAGTGCCTTGGTGAAAACCTGGAAACAGGCACCTTGGTAGCAAATATACAAAAAAATTGAAAAATAAAATAAAAATTCTTCCAAGTGGTGAAAACCTGGAAACAGGTGCTACTTGAGACCTTTGCACCCTTGTCTTTTAGCATGCGTCCTCGACACTTAGCCATTCTCCATCATAACTTGACCTTGTTCCCTTGGTCTAGAATTGGTCTTTGTCTTTGTCTAGGGGGCATACCTGTTTGCATAGGTCCTTTAGGTGTGTTTGTCTCTTGGGGCATTTCAAACAGGTGTTTTTCAACACCACCCCAAACAGTGTTTTTCAACACTACCCTAGCATCGAGTGTTTCTCAACACTTGTCAGATGTCTTACCCACCAGTCTAGTATGATGAGATATTGCTCATTTGCAGATGCGATAATCAGAGTTTGATTCTATGACCTACACACACACACACTTAAACACTTGACTCAATGAGACTTGTTGGACTTTGTTTTCTTTGTGTGCTATCGATGATGATTTCTTTGATGAGTGTTCTCTCCCTATGATAGTTTTCAATGATGCATAGCTAGAAGAATGAGGGCATGAGAACATGTTTTATTTCTTTATCTGCTTGTGGGTATATTTTGTTGATCCTAACTATCATGAGCATTTATGCTAGTCCTACATGACACTAGGGATTGACAAGGTATTATCCTTGACTATTTTGTGAGTGCATGCTTATAGCCATCTTGACCTTCTTATGTCCTAATGCAAGCATAATATCGCTATAGTAAACTTAGGTAATCTCACTGCACTAGTCATCTTGACCTACTTGTCTTTGGTGCCTAGGTGGGATTCCCACATTTCATCTGATATAGATCATATTTATATACCCATAGTCATACTAGTGTGTATTGTATGATCTTACGATGCTACCAATAACGCTCGATGATGATAATTAGATGTCTATAAGCATTGTGACTTTGCAAGTGAACCACTTTTCCTAATAAGCTTGCATTTTTAGGTTCATATTAGTTTAGTTTTGCATCTTACATATGGAGAGAGCTCTCCTTTTCATCTTACATGGACTTGTCAATCAACTGCGCTCACCTTTTCTTGATCATGTCTTTCACTCTTTGTCTTTCATCTCAAACTTGTTCATGTCATCACAAGGGGTTAATCTTATCATCATATATATCCCAAAAATGTCATTTTTAGAAACATGAGTCTATACCATACACATGAGAATCAACCATACATCTATGAGAGAGACTATACATGAGCATTTATAACACACATTTTGAGCAAAATGACAAGACAATACATAAACTAATACATCCATCACAAGTGAGACGTAAACACAAGATATATCGAACATCCAGTAATCTCATATATAAATCAATGTCATCATACAACATACAATATGAGATCCCAAAATTTGGATCACAAGTCTTACGATATGTCTAAAAACATCTAAACCTAAGCCCTAAACCTAGGTCTGACTCTCCCCATCACGTGGTGGTGGTGGAGGTGGTGTTGTTGCCCTGTCTGGCACAATATTTGACCTCCCTTCCCTCTAAGAGTAAGATGGCACTCTCTGTCCCTCGGGTATAGCTTGTAGGTAGAGTTCATGGTAATAACCAGCTCGTGCTAACTCTCTCTAGATCTCTGCTGCATCAGCATGTGTCGCCTGCTCCCAATGTGCTATCTTTGCCCTGAGATTAGTGATCTACTGATCTCTCTCTGCCCTCAAGTTAGCTAGCTGCTGGTCTCTCACTGCTATGGTGATGCATAGTTGCTACATTTCCATCTCTAGGGCCTGGATCTTGGCTCTCAGATCATCCCCTCCTGCAGGCGGATCCTGTTGTACCTCTATCTATCAGGGAGCTGGTCTCGCCTCATCCTCAGGGGTCACTGATCTCTATCCCCATGTCCATTTCTGGCCACTTGATCCTGATCCCTCCCCCCTCTCCATCACTCTCCCTCTCCCTCTCCCTCAGTCTCCTTTGTCTCCCCCATCATCCCCATCCCCACTCCGAGATGCTACCGGAGCATCAGGTACTGTGAAATGAGGGAATGGCACCCTTCACTGCTCAACCCTGTATGCTGCATCAGATCCTACGTCTGCCATATCAGGAAGGTGTGTGTGAATTTTGTACCTGATCTGTAGACACAACACTTCAGTAAAACATTAGAGGTTAGTAAAAATTGAAATCGTGCAATAAATGAAAAACTAAACTAACCAGGTGATTTATTGCCTTCTAATAGGTGTGAGTATGATGTTCTCAGATTGTTATCAAGATCAGTGACCTTGACGACACCTAAATGAAGGATTTGAATGTAAAACTGATATGAAATATGAATGCAAATTAATCTATTTTTTTAAATTTTCTATGCAATGATATGATGAAAGCTGATATAAAATCTATGCTAATATGCAAATTGATATGCTAAAATGATCTAACAATAATATGAAAATAAAAGTGATCTCACAAAACGTGGTTGATTCACAAAGAAGCTCTAATTCTCCAGATAGCAATTCACCAGCATAAGTTTGCAATTCTTGTGGATGATTTGGGATGAGCTGAGGCCTTAATTTATAGAAATCCAAGGCTTTGAGGATGCATGGAAGAAAGCCATAAATCACTCAAATTAACTCAGCTTGATTTTTGAGTTATTTTTAAATAAAGGATATTTAACTCACAAAAACATGCAAAAGCAAAGTTGAACTCAAAATAGAGTTTTTGATTTAATTGATAATTGATAGTTGTCTGCTTTTATGATTGTGCATGTTTTATTTATGAATTAATTTAATAATAAAGTGATTTATTTCCAACTTAACTGATTTTGAAAAATAAAACAATTGATTTATGGGTTAATCAATCATTTTTCAAACTTTTATTCAAAAACAATATTATTAAAAATTGACAACTTGCTTTAATTAATTAAATAAGAATTTAATCAATTATTCATAGAATTTGGATTTATTGTCAAAATTAAATAATACAATTTAGGAATAAATATAATTAACTTCAATTAAATAATTAAGTGGCAAAATTAAATCTAATTAATTAAATATTGAGAATATTCAATTAATCAAACTTTAGGATAAATATGATTTATCGCCAAATAATCATTAAATTAAAGATAATTAAGATGATTAGGAATATTACTAGGAATATTCCCCGATGCAGAATTTATGATAATCAATTAGGATTCAATGATGTTTAGATGTGCTTTAGGTTAGGACTTTGATGTCGATTTCGTTTGATATGTTGATATAGAAGATTAATGAACCTATAGCCCATTTTTGGGGTATTACAGAAGGTACTCCCAAGGCTCCCTCCTGATGCCATCTATCTTCACCATGGCTAGCTGATAGTCCAACATGGGTAGCCACCCATGTCCCTCCTCGTCCCTAGCCCTGGCATAAGTAGTGGTCTCTACTGAGACCCGTTGTTGCCATCTGAATTGTTGCCATACCCGCGTGATGCAGAATCTCTCAACTATCTCAAAGTGTCAGCCTACCAATGGTCAGCTACATAGCATATAGCTCAACTCATCCTCTGCATCCCCCCATGCCTCAACATCCCTGTATGGCCTCCATGTGAGCGAGGTCATCTCATCCAGAACCTGTCGATAATATGTCACATCCCTAGTATGGGCATGTGATATGAATCCTGCATACTTGTATATATAGGGATATCGCCACTCCCTCGGTTGAACCCTGGGTCGTATCACAACGATGTGATCCCAAGCCCACACCTGTGCCAGGATGGCACCGCAAGCCCATGTCTGACCATCCTTGTAGATGATCTTGTGTAGCTCATGATACATCTCTACAAGTATGGCAGGTCCCCATGCCATGCGCTGAGGTCTACCTACTAAGTCAACCAGTAGTCTGCCCCATCCGAGAGGGAATCCCTTCTGACTACGATCAGTCATCAGGGCCTGTGAGATGATGGACGCCACAATACACGACACTGGGAAGTCTCTGCCAAAATCATCAATCAGTCACTCCCAGCTGACATGTCTGTCATTGATAGTGACATCCTAAAACATGCCCTGGATAGCATGTCGGCCCTCAGTGACATCCTGATCATAGTACACCTGTGCCAACAAACAATCATGTTAGTTTTTTTTCATCATATGGGAACATTATATTTAAATGATTATATCTTAAAGCATGATTTTACTCACTGGCTCTCCATGGCATGGCACTCAGAGAATTTGATAGATGTCCTCTAGTGTTATGGATGCCTCTCCTATGGGTAGGTGGAAAGTGTTGTGCTCACTGTGCCATCTCTCGGTAAGAGCAGTCAACAACCCATGATCAGCCCAGATATCTGGGAACCACACCAAATATCTAAATCCCATCACTCTCAAGTCAGCCTTGCCCAGATCATCAAGATCTCGGATGCACTTCAGTCCCACCACCTTCGGCGCTCTGATGAGTAGCACTGGAAAGTGCTCCTGCAAACCATTAAACCAAGCCAAATGTTAGTACATATCATGATGAATGTCTAAAAATTAGTATAAATCATCTTCAAAATGCAAACATTGTCTAGACCCATGTTATTTTGCTCAAAATCACTAAACATGTTAAATTTTTAACTTAGGTGATACTATTTTTGGTTAAAGTATCACGCGATACTTTTTCCAATAGCCAGGTGATGATATATTGTCCTGCGATACTTCATATAGTATCACGTGATAGTTCGCCAGTTCTCATGCGATACTGGTTTACATAGCCGCGCGACACTATTTGGACCCACGAAGTATCACACGACAATACCTCCCAAAGGGTGTGATACTTCTAAAGTATCACGCGATAGTTTTCCATAATCTAAAAATTTGAAATTTCAAAAATTTAAAAATGTGTTTAATGCTCATAATGACTCAAAAAGCGAAGTTTTTCTGAAAACATATCGAGGCACCATAGTGTGGAGGTCGATTGTGTAACCGGGAGTGCTCAAATCGATGTCAGTGGACCGGGACACCTACTTGCTGAGCTATTTCTCTCTCTAAGACCTCAAAAATTCTCAAATCAATAAAAGTCAAATGATTTTGAAAATGACACTTTTGCCCGTTTTATAACATTTTGACTTTTTGACCTAATTTTCAAAACACCTCAGAATTGCGCAAAAATTGCACCCCTAGCTAATTTCGACGTCCTGGATCTATTTTTAGACTTGAAATCAAAATTTGAGTTCATCTTGATAGTCAAAATCACATTTCAAAATTTCATCCTCGTCCAAGCAGTTGGCTGACCATTTGAGGCCTGATCCTTCGATCTTTGTTGGGGCATCTTCATTTCTTCACACTCATCTCTTTTGACCTTCTAGTCTATTATTTATTTTCACTCACTTCATTTCTCTAAGGTTTGACTTAATTTGTATCCTATATCTTTCCCAGCCAAACCTAGTCAATTTGGGGCATGTCTTCACTACTTAGTGGTTATCCTGTTGTCTTATTCTTCGATTATGATTACTAGTGAATTGATCAAGTTTATCAATTTCCTGTTCTCCTCTACCTGATTTCAATTTTGATTCTAAGGGGGCAGTACCTATCAGATTTAATCTTTGATTCAGCTTTATCATTCAGCTCAGCTTGAGATTCTTATTTTGAGACTTGATTTGCACCTAGCAGCGACAGTGTTGGTCTTGTCTTTCAGCTTTTTGCTTATCTTTGTCCTGATGTGTTCCCAAAATGAACACACATTTGGGTTGTTTTGTGATCCCAAATTGATCTCACATTTTAATTCTTCTTTGACTGCATGTGTTCCTCAAATGATCACACATTAGTCAAAGAGGGGCAAATGTATGCACCCTAAAATAGTCGCCTAGACTTTGGGCCCCCATTCAACAATTTATCAAATCCTGAATCAATATTTTAAAAAATCAGCATTTTATCAAATATATCAATTTCCTTGATCAAATCCTATTTTATTATTTATTCGATTATTTGCCTTGGGCTAACCATTTTATCCTAAGTCTTTATTTATTTAAAAGGAATATTTCCTCCCCTTTTATTAAATAAAAAGCTCCCACCTTTTCATCTTACCCTAAGTTGCACAAATAAAGCATTATTCTTATTTTATAAAAAGAGAATAAGCACTTTTTTGTCTCACATGGACACAAAAGTCAACTCTTATTTTCTCATTGGAGGATATTTGTGCACATGGATTGCTCCTCTTTGATGCTCCACCGTTGATTAAGTCTTTTGCCTCTTAATCTCCATGGTCCATTCCTTTTCATTTCTTAAAAAGGAGAGCTCTCTTCCTCATTTGCATATAGATATCATTCATGTTTTATGCTAATGTTATGCTGCAGGTTTTTTAGGTCATTTGGAGCTCTTTGAAGACATCCTTTCATTCAAGCTTTGAAGACATTGTTGTTGCATTTCATTTAGCTTGCTTTCTTACTTTCATAGTTGCATAATCATGGCATTCTTAGTATAGATTTTCTTTATGCAATAGATTAGTCTCACATAGCTTAATTAGGAGGGATTGTAAGACTTGTACTTTCCTTTCATAGTCTAGTTTGCACTTTCTTTTCATAGATTAGATTTCCTTTCAAGCATTGCATTGTTATCATTTAGCTTAGCTTGCATCTACATTCTTAGTTTACTTGCATTTGTATTTCATTTGATTCTTGGGGATATTGGCATTCTTGCCCTTGTCTTCGTTTGAATCTCTCATTGTGTGGTTGACTAGCAAGGTCAGTAAGCCTATTAGCTCTAGCAAAGAGAAATTTTACAATCTTGCAACTCCATACATAGAGAGCTATGGATTGATTTGTGAGGGCTCATTCTTGAGTTTCCTTGCATGTAAGGATTCATAGAAGTGCACTACTTTTGTGTGTACAATAATGTCTATCATAATTTCATCATAAGATAATAAGAGGTACATAGTGTCTATCTAATAGCACATAAAAAATATACATCTATAATGCATGAGCACCTAAGTTCTGCTATACACCTTATCTCATGTGAAAAATCTACAAAAATGTATCAAAATAAATCAAGCTGATGACCCTCGTGTAGTTGGTTGGGATGGGCCTCTTGCACCTTCTCATGTGTCCTTGTCTCTCGAAGGTCTCAATGCCTACTGACCCTAATGAATAGCTTGACCTGACACTCTATGATATATCCTTCTCTTCAAAGGGTGGCTCTCTCTAATTGGCAAGGACTGAGTGGTGGTAGAGACCCATGTAGTAGGTTGTGATCTTTGTACTACCCCTCTCCTCCTCTTTATAGGAAGTCTCTATTTAACCCTATGACCTCCTGATGATCTTGCCCTTCCTTCTCTATCATTTCCTCCATCCATCTCATCTGCTTCATCTCCTCCTCCCTCCTCCCTCATCTCCATCTCCCTCCCCATCATGGTATGATCCCTTCTTCTCATTGGGTTGTACCTGTCCAGCGTCTGTGAGCCTAACTGGCCTATGTGTGGCCCTCCATTCTGTATAGTCTAGAGTCATCCCAATATCAACCATTGTATCCTATGATGGTAAAAATAGAAATATCTCCATCCCCCTCCATGAATGATGATCCAATTATAGTTCCACTCCCACTCCCCATAGTGAACCTATTTCCCTAGTGATGAGAGGATGCAGGAAGTTGTCTGGTATGAAACCATGAATAACACTGACTTGCAAACTCTCGATGACATGTATTGAATGATCTGATAAGGTTTCATCCCTATCAACTATTAGTCTCTCTAAACGTAATCTAAATAATACATATCAAGGCTTCTATCCTCTCTCTTGAGATGCTCACTCTAGTATCCCCATGCCTCACATCCTCTGTAGGGTGTCCAATCAAAAATTTGCATATCATCTAATATCACGCGCTAGTATCCTATCAATGTAGTGATGCCATAAATGATTGGTGGCCTATACCTATATGCATATGACTCATACATATGTCACATATCATGTTGTCACACAGGTCTAACCACGAAGATATGCTCCCAAGCCCACACAAGGAGAAGTGTGACCTCATGTCTCATGGTCATAAACATCTTATATGTGCACATGTACAAGTCATAATATAACTATCCTAAGATAGTGTACCCCTAGCCATATACTCTACCCTCCTCCTCCTCTAACATTGTTTTGAGTACCCTCACTCATCCATATAGAAATCTATGACCTGCGTGATCAAACATCATCTGCCCATCGACAAGTCCTGCTAGATAAAAGGTCAATCTCAGTAATCATTCCTCCATCACCTCTCTCCACAAAAGCCACTGTCATGTTCCTGGTAATCTATCTTACCACCACCTAAAGAAAGTATCTATATAGATATATGCCCCATCTTCCATATACTCTGTGGTCACCCCTTTAATTAGTACCTATAGAATCCTCCATATGTCTTGCAGTGTGATCGTGGCCTCACCAGTAGGAAGGTGAAAGATGGAGGTGTCTGAGTGCCACCTCTCAATCAACATGGTCATGAGCACATTATGTGTTATGATGTGGGGCCACTTGCGAACATGATGTAGTCCAAATAGAGTCATGTTCCCCCAATCCTCTTCTATGAGTTGATCTCTCATTTCCATGGTATCAGGCTAGTACTCCTTCGATCTAAAGGGTGCTATCTCCTCTTGCAATAAAAACTTTAGTGTTAGTCCAATTTTCTAGCTACTATCCCTTTCCAAACCTATCTGGATTGGGGCATAATACACCTATCACCCTTTGATCAGTCCCTATTCCCCCTTGGGAGGTACTTCACGACCTTGTCCTTTTCTCGTATGGCCAATTTGTGCATATGGAAATTTTCCTGTGCATATGGAAATTTTCCTATGCATATGCAGATAGGCTTAGATAAAGATCGATGGAGATGTCGGTCCACCCAGGTTGACTTTGGTCAATAGGTTGACCAAGTCAACCCTAGGTCTCTCTAGCCCCCTCGATCAATGTCTTCATGTCGGTTGATGCATCTATGAAGATGTTAATTGATCGATCGACATCTTTGCGTCGACTATTTCTACCCTCATTTAATGCTCTAGATTGTAATAAATACAACAATTAAATGTATAAAATGAAAGTGCAAGCTGATTTCTTTGGACTCACCAGGGTTCCCATGTCTGCTAGCATCCGGTATGCTCGTACTCACTCCCCCAGTTGTCCTCTCTCCCTCTCGTTGGCCATTTTCTCTCCTCTCACTCTCAATTTCTCTTAGGATCATGATGGAAAATAACTCATTTGGGTCTCTTGGGCCCTATTGGTAGGCCCCCTTGTGCTCATTTTTCATCTTGGTTCCCATTTTTCATCATGTTTTCCTCCTGTCTCCCATAAAATGATGCAAAATGTCATTTCTTTCTCTTTTCCTCCTTTTTCTTCTCGTGATGCCTTTCTTTCGAGAAAATTGCCCAAATTTGTTTTTGGCATTATTTTCTCAAAGGGGCACACTCTCCTTCCATTGTTGCTTTGGCGCAACCCCTGGGGCATCATCCTTTTCTCTTCTTTGATGCGATGTTTATTTTGATACTGCATCAAAGAGGGGAAAAATATAGACACCCAAATTTATCCTTTTGCACTCTTATATTAATTTAATTAATATCTCCCGTAACATTATAGTTTATTTTATAAATTAACTATATTTATTATATTCCACTATTTATTTAATTAATTTTTTTTAAATTTAAATAAATTCATCACCTTTGTATATAAAATTAATTTAAATACTCTTTCTAATATATTAAAATTATTTTAATATATATTCCCTCCATATTCCCATTTTAAATAAATTTTATTTATTTAATCCCTCATTTTGCCAAAATTCTTCTAAACCTTGTTTAACTTAAATTAGATTTAATTTAAATCCTATTCTCCTTTCTAAACTTTCTTTTCTAGCTAAACTCCCCTCTAGTCACACTCCAGAAAGGGATTACATCTCTTTCATGTGTGCACACATGTGATTGTTCTTTTCTCAAGAAATCCACCTCTTCATCTAGTTTCTCCTCCAATCATTTCAAGTTCTTATCTCCCTCCAATGTTGATTCCATTGGTCCTCTCAAGAGGTGGTTGACTTTTGCATGGTTTTGTCTTCTTGCTTTCGTGGCTCCTATATGGCTCTTGTGTGGATGCCATTTGGATGACACCTCATCCATTTCAAACCCTACCTAACCTTTTCTTTTGCCTCTTCAAAACTCTATAAAAAGGAGGCATCACTCCTCATATGTATAATTATTATTATTGAGTATTTTTCATACTTAGAAGCACTTGAGCACTTGAGAACTTCATATTTTTCATGTTAGTTTAGATTTATTTGAGCATCTTGCATTAGTGAATCCAAGTGTTACATGTTAGGTAATGGATTCATTCTAGTATTGTTTGAATCTTGCATAGCCATCTAGTTAGTTTGATCTTGCATTCTTTATTCTTAGATTAATCTTTGCATCTTGCATTATCATTTGGTGAATCTTGGGGCAAGTTCCTTATACTTTTTCTCAATCTCTTCACTCATCTATTAGCTTGCATTTTAGGTTTCATTTTGTATTTTCATGCAAGCTCTTCAATGGGAATTTTATATTGTGTTGCGAGAATACACCCACAAATTCTCTAAGAGAAAATCAAACAAGGTTCTTGGGTGCCCTTGTTTCAGCTCATCGGAGGTTGTGTTGAAATTCATTGTGTGTTGCAAGTTTTATTTAAACATGTTTAGTGTAGATTGAATACTTGTGTTTTTCCCAAATTTTCATGTTTTTAGCTTGTTGCACACAAGAAGGGTTTTCATCGCATACAAAAACACACATAAGAGTACTCGTATTAGGATTAGGAAACTGTCTACTTTCTACTTAATATTATCAAATATCATTTATCTTACTAAGACTAAAATGCCCCTTTCTCTTTGCAAGACCCATTTAGGGTCTATAGGATGACATGTTGGTGGTAAATCCTCAGCACAAAAGCCAATTCATATGGGATACTATTGGAAAACAATGGAACAAGATTCCTTTTCATTTGTTAAGACATGTCCCCAATGTCAACAACACAACGATTTGATTAGGGCTCTTGTCCAAGAGATTTGAACTTAGACTTCACCATGGCCTTTTCAAAATTGGGAAATGGATATTATTGACAAGTGTGGATATAAAATACCTTCATGAAACATTATATCAATCAAAATATCAAATGAAATTCAATACATCTATTTGAATTAACATTCAAATTGAGAAGATTGAGAGCATCTCATGGATCTCTAACTAAAAGGACTAAAATAATGCTCTCAACTGTAAAGTAGTCCTAAAGCGACAACTCCTAGAATGACAATATTAAAAGATTGATCCAATTATGATCTAAGACGATGGATAGATGCAAAACTAAGCTAATTGATGTCAATTAAGCTAATCTACATGCTCAAATCCTCCTAAAACCTCATGAGAATATGTTGCTATGATGTTACTAAATCCAATTACAAATTTATCTCCAAAGATAATGGATGCAAATTGACTATAACTATGATGCTTGAATGAAATTGGGCTCTCTTATTCTAATTATGCATCCTATTTATAGGATTTTCCAAGGGGTAGGTGGTGAATTAATTAATCATGATTAGATGAGAATTTGAGTTGTGTTTGTTTGATGTGTCCAAATAAAGGGACAAGATTGATTCTCCAAAATGAATGGCCAAGATAGAAAAATTTATTAGGAATCCATGTGCACATTTTCCTCTCCTCTTATTGGTTGAATTGAATTTTGTCTTTTTTGTGGTTGGTGAGAATTTTTAAGAATAACTAATTCCAAAGAATTAATTAAATTATCCATGTAGGAATATTGAATGTGTTGGATTTAATGTTTTAAATGAACTATATAATTGATGAAGGGTAGTCCCCTTATTAACACAAACACACAACATAATTGAGAATAACAAAAAATTGTAAGGACAAGAAATGAGATTTCTATTATCTCCAATGAAATGGAATTACAATGTTCAGAAATATAACATGCACAACCACATGGGCCTTTTTCATTACAATATTCTACAAGCCAGAGCCACTAGATGCATCTTCCAAAAATTGTTGTAGATAACCTTGTGAGCCTTCATTATATAAGCGATTTTAATAGCCCAAGAGGGTTCTAGAAATTTTATCCCTAAAATTTGAGGCTGACCATCCCTAAGATATTATTATTCATCTTTTACATTTGAATAGGCCCAAAAAACTTTCAGAACTCAAAAATAAATTTTGAAGGAATTTCATTTTCTTCTATTTTAGGTAATGCAACTTCTGGAGACCATAACTCATCGCTCGTTGATTTGATTGGCTATTATAACCCCATTTCGGAAATGGCATGAAGTTCTCTACAATGTTTAATTTGTGAAAGCTCTAGTCATCTGAGGTTTTGACCTCTTTTGGAGCCTCTAAAGCCTTCCAAACTGAGTTCAAAGTTTCTATACCCTGCTGCCAATATCGAAAATTCTCAATATCTTAAAAACTAGACTTGATCTTGCAGTGAAACTTTACTAGTAGGATTATATACCAAAGTGAACCTCCAGGGAATAAAATAGAATATTCTAAGCTCAAACAAAAGACTTACTAAAAATAGTAAATTTCCAAAAATAGTAGCTCTGCACAAGAAACTAGAAAATATATTTGGGTGATGCAAGATTGCCCTTACACCCAAGATGCTCCTGCATCAATAATTAATTGATTTATTCAATTACCTAGTCATTTAATTTTTTTATTTACTTAATCCAAAATGGCTTGTATTTAACTAATTTTGTGCTTTGTCTTGCTTTGACCAAATTTGGGTGTGTATAAATGCCCCTCTTTGATTTAATATGTGAAGTGCATTGGTTCAAAGAATACCTAATGTCCAATGTATGATACCTTATTTGATGTTTGAAGTGATGTCAAGAAACATAATTTGATGATGTGATACTTCTCTTTGTGATATTAAAACCTTGATATATATATATATATATATATATATATATATATATATATATATATTGATTTTGATGCCCCAATGGTGATTTTGATTTTTTTCCATCTGAAGTTCTCAATTTAAAAAATTTATCTGATTATGATGATTTGGTGCTCTACTGGTCATATGCCCACTCAGGGAAAGAATCAAAGTGTTTTTAATCAACTTTGATAATTTTTGGAATTTTTAGATTTTTAAAAATTTTATTGAAAAATTCATATTTTGATTTGTTTACCAATATGAATTTAAAATTCAAATGATGATCTCCTTAAAAAATTGATTAAAAATCTCATTTTCTCCCAAATGGTAAAAATATCCCTTTATAAGGTTCAACTAGGTATAAATAGAGTCATTTTCACTTTTTACCTTATCATTTTTCACAGTCACTCTTAGTTTTTTTACCCTCTGAGCACTTTTATACTCTTATAGTTGGAATCATGGTTGTCCACATCCAAGAGCACAAATTCAAGAAGGGGAGGAAATTTCAACATTCGCAGGTTTATGGTGATTCGATATGTCTTGATTTCCATCCTCGTTTTTCAAATTTTTGAATTTATGAGGTAGATTTTAAATTTTTAGGCATGGTTTCTTTGTTTTTTCATCTTTTTTGTACATTTTAGTGCCTTTAAAAAATATTTTAGCGCTCACACATGTAATTTTAGGACCTACAAGACCGTTAAATTGTACCTATACTAGGGCACAATTAGAATAGTTTTACCCCTAGATAAGTTTCTATAGCGCTTAGAGTGACTTTTAGATTTTTTCAAATTTTAATAGCACTACCACAATTTGTTTTAGCACATTCACTATAAAGTAGTGCCTATAACTATTTTGGTGTGGGCAATGGGTTTATTAGTGCCTATGCAAATTTTAATGGCGCATGGAGTTTTTAGCACCTATGCATGCCAAAATATTTCCTATGCACTTTTTGTATTTCCTAACCTAGCAACTCATAATTTTTTATTGATTTTTAGCCTTATGGATTTTGATGATGTCTCTAATGACGTAATGTTATTTTAAAAATCAATTTAGATAATGTCAATCATGATCATTGGGTTGATGTTATATTGATGTTAATCTGGTAGGTTGATAGATTGATAGGTTGATGTTTCATTCTTAAGATCTAGAGAAATGAAAGATTTGATGCACTAAAAAATGAGAAAGTAGATGATAGGATAATTGATTGATGCTAGATGAATAACTATAATTATGTTGACTGATTTAAAGATATTTGATATTAAAATAGGTTCACTATGGAACACTGATAGTGAGAGGTTTATATCCATGGACATTTGATATGATTCCTAATTTGAGTGCTCATGAAATATGTGCTATTGGTCAATGCGGTTGTGGTTCTTATTAGACATGCCCTAGTTCAGAGTGAACATGGGATTGCTCATAGCTTTGGTCAAGAGATGGCACTCAGACCATAATACATTTCACCTTCCTATGGGTGAGATGATGATCACCCCAGAGGACGTGTATCACATTTTGAGGATTCTGATGATGGGAGATTGAATCTATTATGATCAGGTGTATGACGCTGATGCTTGTAGATGATTGTTTGGTGATGATACTATCCAATAGAGGAGGATGGGAGAGAGATATTCTACCACTCCCCCTATTTTGGTAGCTCTTATTGGAGGATTCCTTATGATTGATAGATCCAAGGTAAGGGATTAGCAGTTGGATGGGGTCGTATGATTGAGGATACAATTTCTTAGCCAAGAAGATTTTTGTGGGGTTCCTAGATTATTTCTCATCTATATCATGATCTACACTATGTAGTTTATCAGGGTAGTGCTACCCTTTCAACATGAGTAGTCTTATTGCGCATTTGGGCCTGGGAGCATCTCCCAATTGGGAGGCTAGTAATAGATAGAGTTTGTCCTCATGGTCATCCATATGTATATTATTACAGAGGATTCATTGTCCAACCTTGGTTGGGAAAATTAGAGTATTGGAGATACATGCTCGATGATATGGATTAGGTCTGTTGGAGACCTTATATTAGATGTGAGTCATGGGACAAGAATGATGATGAGGTTCCATTTTTCCTCATTCCCTGGTGGTTGTTTGGTGCATTCCATTTTTTAGAAAGATATCTTACTTCCTGAGAGTATTGAGATAGTTTGGAGGAACTCAAGGTATACCTCAAGGTTTGTATTTATGTGCCCAATTTCAGTCAGAGAGATCACTATGGGGAGCCTGTGTGGATTAACAAGTTACTCTTACTAAGGTTTTATAGTCTATGGTATGGGATTAAAGAGAAGATGTGATAGATGTATGTGTTACTCCTAATTTTCACAGTGGTTTGCCCATAATTTGTATCAAAGATTTACAAATTCTATAGAGTACCTTCCTGATAGAGATGATACTAACTCTAAGGAGAATGAAGATGATGATGACTATGGTGATGGTGATGGGGGATGTTGCTGGTGACAGGAAGATAGATTATGAGGGGTCCAAACCAGAGGTTCTATACTTACGGTGGTTGGAGGTAGGA
Source organism: Chamaecyparis obtusa (assembly GCA_027943335.1). Classification (NCBI taxonomy): domain Eukaryota; kingdom Viridiplantae; phylum Streptophyta; class Pinopsida; order Cupressales; family Cupressaceae; genus Chamaecyparis; species Chamaecyparis obtusa. Next base: position 1,105,070 of record BSBK01001505.1, read on the forward strand.
TTGGTCCTCAAGTTTTTTTTTGGTAAGGGTGGGGTCATTATTCATTCTCTTGGAGGTGTGGGTGGTTGAGGTAGAGTTAGATATGGTGGTGGTCAGGTTGGGGGTAGAGATGGTGGTGGAGGTCGAGGTGGTGGAGATTTTGGAGGTAGATGACATGTTGGTGGAGATGGTGGAGGTAGAGGACAAGTTGGTGGAGATAGTGGAGCTCGAGTTAGGGTTCAGGGTGGACATGCTCTTGTGAGAAAGATGGGATAGATACCTCCTAGACCAAGAGTAGTTTTAATTCATGGATGGGTTTGTTAGGGTCCCAGATTAGTTCAACATGATGGATAGGGTCATCTAGTTCATCCATTTTCCTCAATTGTTCCAGTTCCTCCTTGGGCTCCTCCTACACCTAGTTAGGACATCCATGTTTTATAGGTGGGTATGCCTTCATTGTAGATTCATATGGCTCAGACTATGGGAATTATTAAGAGTTGAGCTACATAGGTAGCATAGATCTAGGCACAAGTCAATCAAAACAACCATGTTCCTACGTAGATAAGTCCATTATCGTCCATGCCTCCAAATGATCCAGATGTTGGCACTCGTTATGGTCCACCTCCAGGTTCAGGTGGGTATATAGGGGTTGAGAATGGATAGAGTTACAGTTGTCCTTGGTTCATTAGAGTTATATTGATGTATCATTTAATGTACCATTTTGATCTCCTTTTGATGATGTATAGACTTTGACAGTATATGATGTACTTTGATTATGGACTCTTTCTTATGGACATTTGATATACACTTTGATCTATTCTCACCTTTCCTTGACGCTTGTGATTTATCTCCCTTTTATATCATGATATATTGGACTTTATGATTTTTGATGGTTTATATGCATGATGCAAATGGATGCATTTCTACATGACTATTTTGTATTTCCTATGCATGATATATGGATGCACTTATTTGATTTATATGTTTATGCATGGATGCACTTTGATGTTTATGTATGGATACAATTTGATTTTTGTTTGAATGTATACATGTGGATGCTTATATGAGGCTTTATTCTTTATGTATGCAATCTATGATGTAATAATTCTATATGTTTTTTATATGATGATGCAAAATTTATGCAATACAATTAATTGTGTTTTATAATTGATAATGAATCTAAATAAAAATTCAATGCACTTAATAATTAATGATTGATGAATAATGCAATCTAATGTAAAATGAAATGTGCTTAATGATTAATGATTAATGCAATGATGTGAATGCACTTAATGAACCTAAATGTAATGCCACTAAATGATAATAAATCTACATGTTTTTAATGATAATAATTTAAGTAATGCAACTTTATTTAATGATTAAGGAAATGCTTTCACCATGCACCTAACTTAAATGAACTTTATGATGATGATTTATGTCATGTAATTAATGCAAGTGAAATGAATCCAATTGACATGAATATACTTAATGCCATGATATGCTACTACATAATTAATGAAATGTTAACATGAAATTATCCTAAATGTAATGAATGCAATTTAAAATACACCTAAATGATATGCAATTGGAATGAACCTAAATGATTTAATTCCTTTAATGATAGTGAACTTTATATGTGATGAAAATGCAATGATATATATGAAAAAGCATTGTTTTTGTTTAAAGTCCAATGTATTCCACCTAAAGGAGAATTTTGATGATTTGACCTTGATTAAAGTTTCACCACCCTTGAGAAATCCCATATTGATTATCAATGCAAGATTAATCTAATATGAATGCAAATGCAAATGCAACTAAAATGTTGTCAATTTTCACTGGATCATTTTATTTTGTTATTTTCATCATTGAGCTTTTTGGATCAGCAAAATTGGTACAAACCCCACTAGTTAGATTTTCAACCATGGTGGTATGAATACTGCTTTTATCAGATTCAATGTTGCAAGTGAATCCTTGCATTAAGATATGGAAAATCTAAATGGTCATCGCATTCATTTGCATAAACAGACAAAAAATTGATCCCTTTCATATGCAAACATACTTGATGATTCTTTGATGAAAGTGTCTTTAGATAGTTTTTCATACTTCTATGAATTATTCTTACAAGAAGAAGTCAAATAAAATATCATGCTTCATCAACGCTCCTCGAGTCAAAATACATCATTGATTTGCTAAAAAGACATGATTTTGAAAATTAAATAACAACCTTTGAACATATTTGCCTTTATTTTTTGATCCATATATGACAATAATTTCATCCATTTTGATCTTTTGTTTATAATGTTTAAATTAATTTTGATGTTGATGTTTCAATTTTGTCTTGATATGTCTCTTTTGATCTTGGTTGATATGTCTAAATGTTTGAAATTGTATGTTTTGGATCAATAAAAAATGTTATGATTTTGATCTTGGTTCAACTTTTTTGGTGCATGCTTGTGTCTATTTTGATGAGCTCCTTGAGTTTGGATTGTGCCCCTAGTTTGATTTGACAACAATAATGAGATAAGAACACTTTTCCAAACCATGATGAAAGCTTTGTATGACCATGCTGCTTTGAGGATTTATTATGGCTATGTACAAATGGTGGAATGAAAGAGGATATGCACAAGGTTGTGGAAATGCAGATGAAAATGCAACTAGACTTGATAGATAGAGTGGCTTAACTTAGAACAAGTAGTGTATGTTTTCCAGGTTTTCACCACTTGAGTTTATTGCATTTTTATTCTTTTTTTTTCTACCAGGTGCCTATTTGCTAGGTTTTCACCAAGGCACTTTTTCTTCTTTTTCATTTTTGCATATTTTTGAATTTTTTTCTTTTTTTTTCTTTTCTCTTTTCTTCCATTTTTTTAGTATCAAGGTGCATATTTGCTAGTTTTTCACCAAGGATACCATTTTTTCATGACTTTTTTCCATTGGTTTTTTTTTTTAGGATCCATATTTTAATATTTTTTACTTTTTACACTTTTTGATGTTTTTCAAATTTTCCACTTTTTATGTTTTTAGATTTTTTTAGGTTTACTTTCTGCTATACAAACTGATACTCTTTTGTCTAATTAGGTATAAAACCTCTTAAGATAAATACTATTTATGGGTTCTTCATCTTCTTCTCCTTCACATGTGGCTATTTTGAAAGTCCATGTTCCATAGGATGATGTGATAAAAAAAGGGTCCTAACCAATTTGCCTCAAATTTGTCTTTCTTTTCTCTCTCTTGTTGATTCCTTGGGTTCTCTCTTAGAACTAAATCACCTACTTGAAACTCTCTAGGTTTAATATTTTTGTTATACTTCCTTGACATCCTATTTTGATAAACCTTTAGGTGATCATATACTTGGTGTTGACATTCTTCAAGAAATTATAGTTCTTGCAATCTAGAAACCCAGTTTTCATCAGTCAATATACCATGTATATAAATTCTAAGTGATGTTCAACCTCCAAAGGTAAAAATTATTTGGCTCCATAGACTACAAAAAAGGGTGTAGCTCTGATAGGTGTTATAATGCTAGTTCTGTAAGCCCAAAGTGTTGGATTTAACTGAATGTGCCAATCCCTTCCTGAATCATCAACTATTTTCTCAAGGATATTAAGGATATTTCTATTGGATGCTTCTTCTTGTACATTCCCTTGTGGATAGTAAATAGAAGAAAAATGTTGGATGATATGGAACTTTTCACATAACTCTTTAACACCTTATTTTTAAATTATTTTCCATTATCTGTTATGATGGCATGTGGAATACCATATCTACAGACTATGTGATCCAATATAAATATAGAAATCTATTTTCCTGTTCTAGTTGATAAGGGTATGACTTCAACCCATTTTGTAAATATTCTATTGTCATTATAATGTATTTATGACCATTTGAAGAGGGAGGATAGATCATCCCAATCAAGTCAAAACCCCATTGATAAAAGTGCCAAGGTGTGGTCAAATGATGTAGCTCCTATGTAGGCACATGTATTAGGGTCACATGGAATTAGTACTTTTGAAAAATCTTCACAAATTGGCATGCATCTTTCTCCATTATTGGCCAATAGTATCCCATCGTAATGGGTTTCTTGGCTAAGGTAAACCCACTCAGGTGAGACCCACAAATACCTTCGTGAATATCTTGTAAGGCTATCTTTGATTCCTCACCCTCTAGGCATCTAAAAAATGTTCCATCAAGATATTTCTGATACAATGTGTCTAATATAAAGACATAACAGGAAGTTTGGAATATGAAGTTCCTTATTTCATTATGGGATTGATTCAAGGGTTGGATATTGTCCTTTAGGTATGTGTAGATAGAACCATACCATGGGGAGTTAGGACCAACAAGTAGGCATATAATTTGGAAATCGAGTTGGTTATATGTAGGTTTTACCAATACTTCCACCAAGAATTCATATATTTCATTTTGATTAGGTACTTATAAAAGTGAAGCTAATGTTTCTATGGCATCTGCTATTTTTTTTTCACCTCTTGGTATTATTTCAAAATTGATCATCACAAAATATTTCTTAAGATCATCTACCATCCTTTTGTATGGCATCAATTTTCATCTTTAGTTTGATACTCATCATTAATTTAATTGATGACTAATTGAGAATTACCATATATTTGGAATTTTGTAATTCTCCAGTTCAAAGCCATCTTAATTACAATCACAAGAGCTTCATGTTGTACTATATTATTGGTTCATAGAAATAAAATCTTGTAGGAATTTGGTATTGTGAAGCCTTGAGGTGTAATGAAAACAATTCCTACCCCTAAGCCATGCTGAGTATATGACCTATCAAAGTAAAGCTTCCATGTTTGAGTTACAAGTGTAAGAATATGTGCATTTGGAAATTCTATTTGTATAGGTTCTTCACTTGATATTGGTGCTTGTGCTAACTAATCTTCTATAACTTGTCCTTTGATAGCTCTTCAGCCTACATACTCAATGTCAATCTCACTTAGCACCATGACCCACTTAGCCAACCCTCTTGTGAGAGATGATTTCCTAAGAAGATTTTTTAATGGATCTATCTTAGTAACTAACTTGATTTTATGTGTTAGCATATAATGTCTTATTTGTTGGGAAGAAAAAACCACACCTAGGCATGCCCAAGTTCTATAAAGGTGTAACTAAGCTCATACTTAACCAAGGTTCTAATAATGTAGTAGATAGCTTTTTCCTTTCCTTGTTCATCTTCTTGTGCTAATAAAGCTCCCAATAAATTTTTTGTTGTTGAAATATAGAGTATCAAAGGTTTTCCTAGTATCCGAGCCATTAAAATAGGAAGATTCATGAAATATTTCTTCAAAAGATCAAAGGATTCCTTACATTTGTTGACCCACTTTAATGAAATGTCCTTATGTAGAAATTGGGTGAAAGAATGATATTTTTCTACCAATTGTGATATGAACCTCCTTATGGATTGTAGCCTTCCTTGCAAAGACCTTAATTGGATGATGTTTCTTCGTGCTCCCATTTCCATGATGGTTTTAACGTTAGCTGGATCCACCTCTATTCCTTTGGTTGAAACACTATATCCTAGTAATTTTCCTGATTGGACTCCAAATGCACACTTTTCTAGATTTAATCTTACTTTGAATTTTTCCAATCTTATGAAGATTTTTCTAGAATTGGTAAGTTCTCACCTCTTGTATAAGATTTTTCCAAATTATCATCTACATAATCTTCTATGAGTGTATGCATCATGTCATGAAAAATGGTTGTCATAGATCTTTGGTAAGTAGCTCAAGTATTTTTGAGACCAAAAGGTATTACATTCCAACAAAATGTACCCCATGCATATGTAAAAGAAATTTTATCTTGATCTTCATGTGCTATCTTTATTTGATTGTATCCAGAAAAGCCATCAATTAGTGAAAAAATTGAATGTCCTACTGTGAGATCCACTATTTTATCAATGTTGGGAAGAGGAAAGTCATCTTTGGGACATGCCTTATTCAAATCTCAAAAATTTGTGCAAACTCTTATGCTCTTATCAAGTTTTGAAACATGTACTATCTTTGAAATATATTCTACATAGGCAATAGGTCTTATGAATCCCATATCCAAGAGCTTCTTCAATTATTCTTTAACCAAGAAGGCTATGTGAGGATGCATCTTTCTCAACTTTTGTTTAACGAGCTTAAATCTTGGGGATATATTCAAATAGTGTATTATCAAATTTGGATCTAGCCCTGACAAATCAACATATGACCGTGCAAAATTGACTTGTCTTTCCTTAAAAAATACAATGAAGTGTTGCCTTTCCCCTTTCGACAAAGATTCTATATTGATGATCTTAGGTTAATCTTCAGTTCCAATGTTTACTTTCTCCTTTGGCTCAATCAATATTGATGAACTTTCTTCATATTGTCCAGGTAAAGTGTCAAGCTTCTCATCCTTAGGTGTCTCAATTGGGTTTTCACCTTTAGATTCATTTTTTATTTTTACTTTTTCTTGATCTAGTACTGCCACATGATGTGGTTTTCACCACTAGATCTTTGATTTTTTCTTTGATTTTTTTTAACTAAGAAACTTGACACTTTCCTCTTTTGCTGCCTTTTGATATGATTCTTTGATGGGAGACAACTCAACTGCATTTACGTACATGGAAATAGAATGGTCATTTGGAAAATTTTCTAGTTAATTTGGCTCAATTTGATCCCAATCAATAAGTTCAGGATGGATAAGGGGTAAAGAATCATTGGGTGAGTTTAATTATATGGGGGTTAATGTCCTGAATTTTTTGTAACTTGGTTCATATATTGTATCATCAAGATCTATGATGTGAGATTGTTAAAGATGGTCCATAGAAATTGGATCTATTTCGTCCTCACTGGAATAGTCTTGAACCCATTGTGGATCTAACTCTTGTAAGGTAAACCTAGAGCTTTGTCCCTCTAATAATGTAGGTATGCATGTCTCTCCTACCCATTCATGGCTTGAACTTGGTACTTCCTTTGATGTAGGTTTTAAAGAATGGATCACATCAATTTCTTTTTCATGGCATGAATCTTTGGATAAGGAATCCCTCACACTTTTTTCAAATCATCATCACTATAGGATTCTACCTTGTCTATTTTCTCATATATGTGAGGGAATTTATTTTCATTAGGTCCTTGTTCAAGGTACCCTAATAAATGTTTCTTTTGGCTAGAACTCCAAGTGGTTTGTAAGGGTTCTAGCAATCCTTCATTTGTTCTACCAAGAGGACCTTTCCCTTGGTAATCCATTTTTTGCATTATTTAAAAGCCTTTCCCATATTTATGTGTGGGAATGCTAATATAACGAACTCTTTGATTTGTCTCTTCCTCATCTTTTTATAACCAATTTAGAATCTTATTATATTCTTATACTTCTATTGATGTACCATCCCTTAAAAAAAAATTGTTGTACCTTTGAGGACTTGAGGTAGATGGTTTTCAATGTGACTTAGAAGAAAGTGGTAAATTGACAATAGATAGGGAATATTATCCTACCCCTTTGTGTTTAAGCTCACATTTATTCTCAAAGTCTTTCATTAGAGTATCCATCTTTTGATAGTGTGTTTCCTTTTCTTTTCATTTTTCTAACTTTATATTTTTTGATTATTTTTCTCCTTGATTGGAAACACATGAACTAGAGGATCTAGGATTTCCCCCCTTTGAATGTAATAAACCAACTCTCTCTTTTCCCTTGTTTGATGTAGACACACTAGTATTCTCATTATTTGAACTAGTGGGATCATCTTTTTCCTTCTCTTTGGGTGACGACATGACACTAGGAGTTTCTTCTTTAGCTTGTTCTTGGGATGAATGTGATGTTTTAGCCTCACTATTATGTGGTACAAAGGAATCCATAACTGGTTTGATATTATTACAATATTGGAAAGGGTTAAGATCACCACTAATTGTTATTTCTTTTTCAAGATAAGGAAACTTCACACATTGATGATAGGTAGAAGGCACAACTTGCATCTCATGTATCCATGTCCTACCCAAGAAGATGTTGTAGGTCAACTTGAGGTCTAGTACTTGACAAATAGTCTCATTTTCAATAGGTCCCACTCGAGTTGGTAGAATAACCATGCCTTTGGAAGATCTTTCCTCATCACCATAAGCCTTAATTATTATCTTTCTTTATGGATCCATGAAATTTTCACAATATCCCAAGGCTTTGACAAGATTTAAAGTACATATGTTTAAGCTAACCCATCCATCTATCAAGACTCGTTTGACCCTATGCTTGTAGATTAGGACTTCAATGTGCAAGGAAAAATCTTGGGGATGATTCAAAGACATGTCATCTTGTTTGGAGAATAATAGGAAATGGGGTACAATAAGATGACCAACCATGGTTTGAAATTGATCCACATCCAAATTGTTAGGAATTGTCATATCTACCAAGGCTTTTTCCAAAATTTCTTTGAGTGAAGAAGATATTTTCAACAACTCTAAGATATATATTTGGGCTAGAGTTTTTAGGAGTTGGTCCAACAAGTTGTATTGTTTTGAGGGGTTTGAAATAATTTTTTTTGAATTGGTCTTGTTGGATACCCCTTGTAGAGTAACTTTTGATTCTTTCTCCCTAGTTACAATATTGGCAGGTTCTTTGCCTTTTTTATCTTTAACTACTATGACATTAATGGTATTTTCAAAACTGGATAGAGAGTTTATAGTATTGTCATAAGTGTGGGAAAAATTCACCTTGTTGTTTCCCTTCTTGTTATTTTGATTAGCATTGGAAGATTCACCCTTCTCATGATTTAAGAAAGGATTTTTGAAAGTCATTGGATCTTCATTTTTCTTAGGTCTATCCACTTCGATGGTACCATCATCAATAAGGTCTTGAATGAAATGTTTCAATTTCATACAGTTATTGGTTATATGTCCCTTATTTTGATGATACTTACAATTATGAGAGCCATTCCACCATGATGGTTTAACTTGAGGTTCATATGGTCTAGACTTAGGTAAAGTGATAATTTCTTTTGCAAGAAGAGTCTTCAAGGTTGCCTCAACAGGCTCACCCAATGGGGTGATTTTCCTTCTTGGTGAATTGAATTGAGGTATATTTAAGTGTTGTTTTGATTGATTGTTGGTGTTGTTGTTATTAAAAGAGTCATTGTTGGGCTGGTTGATGTTATTTTCTTGATTGTTAGAACTACTAGAAATATTGAATGGTTTAGGTTTGAGATTGTTTGTATCCACCACCCCATCATTAACTAGGTTTTTGTTGTTTTTTTAAACCAAAATTTGGGTTTATCATTGTTATTATTGGTTGATGAATTATTGTTATAGATATTTTTGGAAAACCCCTTATTACGTTTGTAAAGCTTTAGTTCCCCTTTCCTCAATAAAGAATATTCTATTTTGATTCCATTTTCAATCATTTTATCAAAGGTTGGGGGACAATGGAGTTGTAAGAGGAAATCTATTTCATTGTTTAGATTATTGATAAACATGTCCATCTTTTCTTTTTCGAGTACACTTCTTGGGTATCTTGCAAAAATTCTTCTCCAACATTGTAAGAAATAAAAAAATGATTCTCCATTTCTTTGTTTTGTGTTGCATAAATCCAACATGGTAATCTCATGTTCAATACTGTAGGAGTACTAGGTAACAAACTTGGAGATCAATTCTTCAAAGGTTTTAATGCCAGGTGGAAACTTAGAGAACCATTCCATTGCTTGTCAACCTATAGTCCTACGAAATAACCTCATTAGATAAGTTGGTTCATGGATGAATTCCATGCTCAATGTGAAAAAATCTCTAACATGGTCTTGAGGGTCAAATGTACCCAAGTATTTGTCATATTTTGGAATTTGAACATTTGGTGGAAAAGGTATCATTGTCAATTTTTTATCAAAAGCAAAAGGGCATATCCCTTCTAGGGTGAATCCTTTTGGTGGAGTTCCCTTTTACATTTTATCAATTTGTCTTTGAATGGATTTAAGATGTTCAAACAATCCAAATGGATTTACCTCTTCTTGATCTTGTCTTATTTTAGATACATCATAGCCATGTGGTAATTTAGCAACTTGTTGTGGTAAGGACATGAAATATCTCTCTGTATGCCTTTCTAACAACTTCTCCATCATTTTGGTGAAATGTGAATTTTACAATGCTTCTGCCATATTTTCTTTAGTTATCTCCTCTTGGTTTTGATTATTAGTTCTACTTTCATTGTTGCTTGAAGGCCAATCATTCTCCCATATAGGCATAGTTGAAGGTTGTTCTTGTTGAAAATCTATGGAATTTGGAAATGGAACTTGTGATTCTTCTTGAATAGTTGCCTCTCGACTGTTATCTTACCTTGATCATTTAATCTCAAATGATAAGCCCTTATTCTCATGGTCATGAAAAAGTAAAAAATCTTGAGTGAATTTTACCTCTTGAAGAAAGTTATTCTCCAGTGGTTTGATTAAGTTTAAAATCCAAGTTAAAATGTCCAAAAAAATGAGGGATTGAAGTTTCAATGTTGATTGAATAAATGTGAATTTCCTTGGAATGAAATATCTAATAAAGAAATATTTATCCTAATGATGAAAACCTCAATGATTGATCTTGATCTCTTCAGTTCTAGTAACAGGATCAAATATCCTTTGATGGTGAACTTTCAGAAATATAAAAATCAGTGATGGTTAAACAATTTCACAATGATTTGATGATTTTGAAACTTAGTGTAAATGATTCAATTGGTTTGACAGTTCAAAAGATGATGGATTTTACCTCTATTTTTACTAAAAAGGATATAACTCCCAAAAGGGTATCCAAATATGTTTCTAATTTTATCTCAAAAATTCAACAAGTACCCACTTTTTGACTTTGCAAGTTACAGGCGCTATTTAAAGTTGTACATGCACTATTTAAATTTGTAAAAGTGTTGTTCTGGTGATTATAGAGTGTTGTTTTATTTGAAAAAGGTGCTATTTTAATGTGCAAAGGTGCCATGTTGGCCCATTTTGTTCTAATTTCATGAATTTCAAGGATTTTTAGCTGAATCCTAATCTTCAATGATGTTTTTCTCTGATATTATGTATCATCAAACTCAACAAGCACAAGAACAATTATTTTTTAGCCCTAAAAACTATATGAATAGTGTATTTTCTCAATTGTTTTTACAAGGAATTCACATGAAAAACATTCCAAACAATCTACCTATGTTCAATTTTGGCTTAACATGGCTAAGTAGGTAGGCTTACTATTTTAACAAGGATGTAGTATAGATTTCGTTCAAAGAGCCTTTGTTTTTACCTCTCTTTACAAGATCTTCCCACTAACATCGGGGAGGTTTTGTGCAATATGTGAGGACCACTCGAAGAAGGCTATTATAGAATTGCTCTTTGTCCTTCACCTCAATAAGGATGAAGGCATTTGTTTTATAGTGGGTTGGATAATCATGGCTAAAGTAGTTTTGTATCCCACTTTGGGTTCTCCCTCTCACCAACCTCATTAAGGAAAGTCTTGGGAGGCGAGCCCACTATGGCTTGAAAATAAATGCACTGCTTAAAAAAAATAAGATAAAGGTAGGTCTAGGATTTTGATCACCCTAAGAAGGATGAGTGCATATACCTGTTACCCTTACTCTCCAAACATAATAGACATGAAGTTCATTTTTAGACCTTTAATCTAATGGAACTTAGGCATGCTTAGCATTTTGATCACCTTGAAAAGGTGAGAGAATAGGCCTAATACCCTTTCTCACAAGAAAATGAGGTATTCCTAATTATGTTATGTATTTGAAACTTTTAAATTTGCCAAAAGATTAATGAAAGGTACATGAAAATCAAAGTATTGTAGTGTGTACCTTGTTTGAAGTTGTGCACATTTTTGAGAATTTTTACTTTCATTATATGTTACCTCAAAAATTGTTCTAGCTCCTAATCAGTCCCTTCCATACACGTTAGTCCAACAAAAAGTGAGAAAAGTGAAGGAAATTCAAAAGAATTAACCAATTTGATGGAAATCTTTAAAAAAGAGAGTCATCTAGATGTATAAATGAAGTAATGTAAAAAGCTTGATAAAGAAAATCTATTAAGTTTCCACAATCCATACGTATGATTATATTAGTTTCTGGATTCGATTGTGTAGAATTTTTTCCATCAACGTTTCGGATCATACTACATGATCCATCATCAGGATGTCAAAGAGCAAGAGCAAGAGCAAGATCAAGAGCAAGAGAAAGACCAAGACCAAGACCAAGACCAAGATCAAGTCCTCTTGCTCTTTCTCTTTGACATCTTGATGATGGATCATGTAGTATGATCTGAAACATTGATGGAAAAAAATCTACACAATCGAATCCAGAAACTAATATAATCAGCTTGATAAAAATCAACAATTATCCAATACCTATTTCAAGTTTTTCTATTCTCCACCAATTTCCTATTCAAAGGTTAATTGTGTCTTTTTCATGGATTTTTTCAATCTTCTTGTCTCTGTCTCCTCAAAATGATTCGGCATTCAAAGTGCATGCTTCTGAACTTTCTTAAATTTCATCTTCTGCAAACATATTAAACAAAATTAGATTTGAGAATTTAAAAATTTCAAAATACAAATTATAGGAACTATTTAACTGTGTAAAGGTGCTAAAAGTTAATGTAGAAGCGCTAAACGTTAACTCAGAGCTTTTAAAAATTTAAAGAAGAAGCGCTAAAGCTAAAGGCGATAGAAAGTTCATTGCAAGAGCTCAAATACATCAAATAAGAGACAAAATAGAGTGAAAACGTGCTATAAGAAACTACAAATTTCAACTTCTTGTTTGTAGGCACTGTTCTTCTACGCAAAGGCTCTAAAATTTGATACATAAATACTTAACTTTGATGTAAAGGCGATGAAACTCTGTGTAAAGGTGTTGGAATTCAGAGTAAAGGCACTAAACTTTTCTATAAATGTACTGGATTTCTTCTTTCTGAACATACAAATATCAAATCTACATCAAAATCACTCAAATTCATGTCAAAATGTTAGTATGAGGCCCCATTCTCACGATGGGTGTCATTTTGTGTATGTAAAATACTTTCATTAAATATTAGATCAATCAAAATATCAATTCAAATTCAATAGATCTATTCTAACTCACATTCAAATTGAGAATATTGTGAGCATTTCATGGACCCCTGACTAAACGGACTAAAAGAATGCTCTCAGCTGCAAAGCAATCCTTAAGTGAGAACCTTAAGTGAGAACTCCTAGACTGAGAATATTAAAAAGATTAATTCAATTATGATCTAAGATGATGGATTGATGCAAAAATAAGCTAATTGGTACACATTAAGCTAATCTACATGCTCAAATCCTCCTAATACCTCATGTTAATTTTCTATTATGATGTTAATAAATGCAATTACAAATTTTCCTCCAAAGATAGTGGATGCAAATTGACTATAACTATAATGCTTGAATGAAATTGGGATCTCATAATTACTTTAATTATGCATCCTATTTATAGGATTTCCCAAGAGGTAGGGGGTGAGTTAATTAATTATGATTAGATGAGAGGTTGAGTTGTGTTTGTTTGATGTGTCTAAATAAGGGACAAGATTGATTCTCCAAAATGAATGACCACGATAGCAAAATTTATTAGGAATCCACGTGCACATTTTTCTCTCCTCCTATTGGTTGAATTGATTTTTGTCTTTTTGTGGTTGGTGAGGATTTTTAAGAATAATTAATTCCAAAGAATTAATTAAATTATCCATGTAGGAATATTGAATGTGTTGGATTTAATCTTTTAAATGAACTATATAATTAATTGATTTATTCAATTACATAGTCATTTAATTTTTTGATTTACTTAATCCAAAATGGCTTGTATTTAACTAATTTTGTGCTTTGACTTGCTTTGACCAATTTGGGTGTGTAGAATAAGATATCTCCCCCATCCTCAAAAGGACATGACTTTATCATCACAACTTTGGATTATTTCATAAAGTGGGTTGAAGTGGTCACGCCAAGATCCACCATAGTTGAAACAATCTGTAGCTTCATCCTCAATAATATCATTTCTTCTTTTGATTTTATTCCATCATTATCTCCAATAATGGTACATGTTTCAAAAACAAAGAAGTGAAGCAATTCCTTGATAAGTTCCATATTCAACAACGCTTTTCTACACCATACTATCCATAATCCAATGGTCAATTTGAGGTTTTAACAAGACCATTGATTATTTTTTTTGGAAAATGGTAAACATGAATGGAAAAGATTGGCATATCCAATTGATTTATGCATTATGGGCCTACTGCACAAGCATTCATATGGCTATAGGAACTACACCTTATATCCTTGTATACAGATATGATGTTATAATACCTCTTGAACTAGAGATATCATCTTTATGCATCTCTCTAAAAGGGGTAATAGATGATGCTACTAATCATGTCAATCACTTACATGAATTATAAATGCTGGATGAGTGTCATCTCAAGGCCCTCCAACATGTGAAAGCTTATCATATTTCCCTTTCTAAATAGCATAATCAAAATGTTCTTACTCGCACTTTTAAGATGGGTGATCTTCTCTATGAGAACTAGAGAAATGCAAATGCACCATTCGACTAGAGAGGGAAGTTCACTCCTAACTAGCTAGGTCCTTACATCATCACCTCCATTTATGGGTCTAGAGATTATGGTATGTATGACACTCCTCTGAAAGAACCTATAAACATACATGTGTCACATTACTACAAAAACTCATGATGTCTATTTATGTGTGTACAAAAAGAATGATATACACTCTAGTACATGAGTCCCCAAGCCTATTGGAGTTGGTGGACCAAGATCTCATGGAGGCTGCCATAGTGAGATGAATCATGACTGAGTGGCTACTAAGCTCAATACACACAACAATCTAGGATCTCCTCTTGCCTTTTCTAAGGAGACATGTAATTGCATCTCTCACTGTTGGGCATCTGCTAACTCCTACACCAGTTGACACACTCAAGGATGGTCCAAATCTACTACTTCTCTTAGCCACATTGACCTACCATTAGAGCTGACCAACTTAAAGGTGAAGGGTGTCATGTGTCTAATCCACACTCTTATCCTTGACCACCTCATGGTATCACTCCAAGATGGTCTGGTCCCACTCCCTCAGAGTGCTCTATAGCTTGAGACTCATATGGTCTCTTTTCCCCATCACAGTGGTGAGATATGCATCTCTCTGGTGAGGAAGGATTGTGCCTCCTCATAAGATATCCTCAATCAAGCCACTGGTTCAAATAGGTCCACGTAGCACCCCACTGTTTGATGAAGTTTGTAAATATCTAGTACCTTACCCTAGATGGGCACGGTAGGCATTGCCTCCTCTAATTAAAAAATGAATCCCAGCCACTGGCTGAAACCCTTTGCGTCAACAAAAGATAAGAGATGTGTCAATACCAGTATGATATATACACATATGATAAATAAAAAGAAATCATCAACAATAACTATATCATATAACTCATCTATACTTGAATTCCATGTTTTCCAATTAGGGTCAACTAGGAGCATGTGACTTCCTGAAGCCCTCGTAGTCTCCATAAATAGTGTCATCTATGCTAGTGGTCTCACCCTTAGTAGCTATAGATACAAGAGTGTAGGTGGTCTCTTTATAGATGAAACCACTAGTGGGGGCCACATGGGTGTAGCCATAACAGTCGGTGGTGATCCCACTCACTACCTCTATCTCGATCTTTCGTCCTATTCTTGTTGTAGTTTTTGTGGGGGACTCCTCATGAATAATCTCTATCTACCTAATCGAGGTAGCATAGTGTAAATTGTGTCATCCCAGAGAGGGCCAGGATCTCCAACTTCTACATCTAGTGGGAAGATAGGCTCAGGCCCCATATGGGCTCACCACTGTGCAAAACCTTTATGTTACCCCAATGCCATTAATTTCTAGCATCGAGGGTGCATAATCATCGACCTCTCTAGGAGGATTGTCATAAGCATCCTCAAGTGTAATAAAAGGAAGGCCCTAAGGCCGCATAGGAATCCATGTTGATCTCACATATGTGGGAGGGGTGACCAACATAGTCTGCACCTATCCAAATATCACATGTCGTGACTCCAATAGCATGGCATCATAATGTAGATCTGACACCCTAATATGAAGAAATCTCATTGCATATGGGTCATTTAATTGGCCCTCCAAATGGTCATACCTTGATATGGGTGTTAGATGATGTCACCCATAGCAAGGTAATATATAGTCACCCATTAGTGAGTAAGATCCCAAATATTCAATCCCCATGCTACATTAGATAGGTTTGGGCATGAAGAAGTAACCTGCTAATAGGAATGGGAAATCCTACAGGTCAGGTGCACATGACGTTCTCAAACATCTAGATTTGCAGGAGGGTGGAAGTGATGATAATGTGGAACTCGTGGTGGACATAGTAGCTCAAATCATAGCACAAGTGAGCGAGAATGATACACCATTACAAGTAAGGTGCACATGATGTTCTCAAACATCTAGATCTGCAGGAGGGTGCAAGTGATGATACTATGGAACTCGTGGTGGATATAGTGGCTCAAATCATAGTACGAGTGAGAGAGAATGCTATGCCCCCATACATTTATGTGTCCTCTCTCCTCCATGGATTTGATGTGGGGACTGAGGCCCTCGGGTAGGTGGGAACCTCATTTTCTAGTTACCACCTGCAACACCACTATGGTAATGAGAATTTAATGTCGTAAGAGAATCACCACACATCATTTCTCTATCCAACACAAGTATATGTCTCTATTGTCTCTTAATACTCAGTTGGATCCCCACTGCTAGCCCTCACGTAGTTGTTGGACTAAGAGTGGATCATCCATTGACACTCGCTCTCCATAGATGAGTAGACACAAGATGTGGTATACGTGCTGGGTTAATCACCAACGCCCCCCTTCAGGATTCATGACATGGTTTAACAACCTCCTATGTCTTCTATAAGTCTAGTGGTTGTATTGGGCATTAACAAGTTGATCTTTTGGTGCAACGACAACTGCTAGTTGTAACATGTAGTATCAGAGCTTGGTCATAGGTTCAAATCCCCTTGGGTGATGCTGTAGGGTGGATTGTTGGACTAATTGCCAACATCCCCCTTTGGGATTTGTGACATGGTTTAACAACCTCTTGTGTCTTCTATAAGTCTAGTGCTTGTATTAGGCATTAACAGGCCGATCCTTTGGTGCAACGACAACCACTAGTGGTAACAATATGTCTATGAGTGTGATTTTTATCTCCCTAGTAAGGAGAAGAAATGAAATTGTGTCTCTGTCCCATCTCTCCATGAGCACCATCAACATAGGCACATATAACTGTACCTTAGGTAGCTAGTAGACCTACTATAGGCCTACTTGCCACAGTGTCTAATGCTATATAAGAGTTAGCTTATTAGTGTGATCTTGAAACATCATTAGAATATACCCAGATGTATGCTCTTGAACCTCCAAGAGAATCTGCAAAAACATGTAAAAGCTATGTGTTAGACATACACTCAATCGACTATGTGAGAAAAATAGAAAAGTAGAGGCAACTAAACAATTCTAAGTGTCATGATGAATGCATGTCTAAAGGATGCCAACACGGGTACATGTTGGATGCTAGAAAAAAATTTGGATGCAAGTGTATAAGTACCAGTGGTCGAGTATGCTAGTCCAAAAGTCCCCCTGGGATGAACGCGGGGATCTAGGATGTGCATGCAAATCTTGGATGCATGCACTATGTTGATGCCTAAAATGCTAAAAAAATAAGACAATAATTGACCAGGGGAAGTCAAACAAGGCGTACCTTGTCCCAGGGCCTTTCCTTCTCCATAGAGGCACATAGCTTCTTGATCTTGGTCTCATACAAATCTCATTGTCAAGGCATTTTTCACTTAGATACTCAGGATCTCAGCTAAAAGCCTTGCAATGACTAGTGAAAATGACCCTTCTAGGGACCCATTGAGCACATATATAGCCTAAAATAGGCTTGAAAATGCAAAAAATATTTCATGGCTTGTCTGTCTCTATTTGTCTTCCTATTTTTCCCCACCTACTTGGGGCAAAAATATGGGGGCATATTATTCCCTACAATTGATTTTGAAAATGGCATAAGTTTTTGAAAATGCCTTCCCACGGTAAGCAATGTCCACATAGTTCCTGCGAATAGTAAAATCCAAAGGATTGATAGAGGAAGAAACAATGGAATCCTTTATTGCCCCATATATCAAAACAAACTTGTTCGAAGACAGGAGCAAATGCCGTGGAAAAATGTCACCCACGCATGCTTCACCTTCCCATAAATTATATCCTTGAACAACAGCTAATAACTTGTCATTCTGAATAAACTTAGGCCAGATAATAGCATTAGCCACATGAAACAATAACGACCAAGATTGAGAGAGATCCAAAAATATAGAATAGAAAACATAGACTATCTGTGAGGGAAATATAATTCTCTTTGAGCTTGGAGACAAAATAGACTCCCCAATTAATTGACAAATGCACCTTCGACATTTTATACAGTGAACATGGAACATAGAATCAAGCAACTCATCTGAGATTTTACCTTCAAACGGTAACTCCAACTCATTAGTTGGTAGGGAGACCCTTAAATTGAGAGGTTTGAATTCATCTGCATACCTTGAAGGAGCCATTGCCAGATAAAAGACTTACACAGAAAAAACACAATACATAAAAGAAAGCATGGCATAGCATTAATAAATAGGAGGGCACAGATAAAATGAAAAGGAGGATAAATGTTGAAACAACCAAAGAAGCGTGGGATCGTACACCTCCTTTAAACCATACCCGATCACAGATTTTAAAAATCTACAACATGTGTGATGGAGCTAAGAAAACATAAACCTGTCATCAATTGATGAATTTGAGGCATCACAGCTCATAATAAGTAGTCAAATCAAAATCCATCGAGGCAGAAAGTGGTTAGTAGAATAATAATGAAATTAAAATCCCAATTAATAAGATGACACAACCAGATTTCCAAATCAAAGGCACGAACTCAGAATACGAACCTTGCTCACATCATGAAAGCTGTTTACAAAGTATAAAGCATGACCAATAATCAAAAGCACCATAGAAATGACATGCGTGAATCCTAGAAGGAGAATATTAGAGCAAACCAAATTCATTAGCCAAAAAAGTAACAAGTTACATAGAAGATGAAGAAATTGACTCAAACTTTATAATTTTGAAAATAGCTAGATGAGATTCAGAAGAGACTCTTAGGCGGAGGGGAATAATAAAGTGCATCCCTTGGATCCAATTTTAGAAAGAGCATCTGCTAGGTTGTTTCCCTCTCTAAAAATATGAGATATATAACACGCAGATAGGGAATCTAGCAAGGACCAGATTTTTTCTAAAACATAGAGAATTTTTCGTGAAAAAGCATGTTTGGAGATACAAGCATTAATAATCACTGAGGAGTCTCCTTCAATATGAAGAAAATTATAATTCAATTTTTTTGCAGCAGAAAGACCATACAACAATGCCAGAGCCTTTGCTAGATTGTTTGTTCTAGGGGGAATAGGTTGGGCCTCAAAACATAAAATAGATCCAGAGGAGTCTCGAAGAGCAAAACCAATACCTAAATTTCCCGGATTACCTTTAGATGCCCCGTCAAAATTAAGCTTAATAAAGTCTTGTTGAGGCGGGGTCCACTTGATTTGGGATCTAACAGAGGATATATCCTTAGGGCACAAGGGAAAGGGGTGAGATGGAAACAATAACCCCTTAAAATTTTTGGCCACATAGTTATCCCTGATGAGAATATCTGACCACCCTTAAATTTGCAAGAATAAGCATTAACCACTTCCACAATAGATCTTTCTAAGGACAAGAGAACATAATCAAAAGATGAAAGCTGACTGCGAAAAATCCTTTTATTTCTTTCCCACCATAAATTCCATAGAACCAATGATGGAATAACAATCCAAATACATGAAAACATTGATTTATGACACAAAATAGGCTAGGACTGAAAGAGATCCCAAATTCCAAATGGGAGAGGCATAGAAAAATTTAGTTTCTGCAACACAAACTGCCAACAGAGTTGGTCTAGTGGGCAATTTAAAAAAAGATGATCAACTGACTCCATTTCTTGGTTGCAAACGACACATTGAAAGGGGGCTGCAATATTAAGTTTGATTATTATACTTATCTTTAGTCTATTTAAGGTTATTCATTCTGTTTAAGGTAAATTACAATTAGTTTAGTTAGATTAAAATATTTTCCCCTAGCTCTGCGTGGTAGTAGAGGTAACGTAGTGTAATGAAGGTTTCGTCTTGCAGAAGGTAGAAAATCCCTTTCTCTACACATAGAACGAAAGAATATTGATAGGAGAATGTTGATTGTTGAAATTTGACTAGCTTTGAAAATTTTATGTGGTCATCAATATCCTAGAATCTACATAATAACTCCTAGATATCTGAAACCACTATCAAACATCTTGACAATATATACATGAAATATAACTTAAAGTATAAGAAATGTGACTTATACTTAAAAGATATATTTCATGTATATATTCATCCTTTTTTTTCAAGGTTTTCATAATTGGACCTTGAATCCATTTAATATGATGGGAGTTGCCGGAGTATTGGGTGCTACTCTTCTATGTGCTATTCACAGTGCTACCGTAGAAAATACTTTATTTGAAGACGGTGATGGTGCAATGTTAAGAGATTAATTTTGACTTGATAGTAAAAAATTGTATTTTTTTCATTTGACTAGTGCTATATATGGCGCATGCCATAGGTAGAGCATTATTTACATATGGCACATGCCAAATATGGCGTGTGCCATATTAATTGCTTTGGGAAATACCAAACCTTAGGTTTGGATTAGCCTTGGGCATCCAACTCGAAGGCTTGGATGATTATAATAGGCTTGAGATGTGTTTTCAAAAAACATATAAAAGTTTCCCACACTTTCGTTTGTGCTCCCTGTCTGGTTTGCATGTGGTTCAACATAGGCAAAACTAGATACCATGATGTTGTTAAGCTTTCTGTTAGCTATCTAACCATATAGTTTATTTTGAATTTTGATAATGTTAAACTTTCCATCTCTAATTTCTTTAATAACTAGGTCTGATTTTTGTCAAAAACCAATGTGTAGTATTCAGACATAGATTTTGGTTCGTTCATCAATTTTTTAAAAAAATACATTTTTAGAAACTAGACTCCATTCTTCACACCTAGAAAAAAAGAAGTTTTCATTATTGTTAGTTTTCAACAATTTCTAGGGGGAACACACCCAAAACTCATGTTTTCATGATGTGTCCACTTCAAAAATTCATTAAAAAATACATGTTCATCAAAAAATTAGCCAGAAAATCATGGATAAACTATGTGGTGTTAGCTAACTTCTCACTAAAGTGATTAAAATTAAATTATAATTTCATTTAATAATTTACTTTTCCAATATGAACTGATAAAAGATACATAATACTATTTTGAAAATTATTAAATAAAAAATAAAATTTTTGATATAAGATTGTTGCTCAATTTTTTTAATTATATACGATGATTGAATAAATAAATTTAAAAAATATACATATTTGATACATTAATATTCTCTTGAACTAAAATCTAATAAACATCTAAAACAAAAACAATTAACAATGCAATAAAATAAATATTTTATCGGTTAGTGGGTAGTTGACAGACTTGGAAAATAATACTATTATATTTGAGAATTAATTCCTCATCCATCTAAATAATAATTAAAACATTAAAAAAATAGTTTGGTACTTGAAGTTTCTTAAGTTTTAAATGTAACAAAATAATCATATTTTATTTTCAAGATTTTAGTTAAAATATGTTAAAAATTAAAGATTCTTAAACTCTAAATCTAATAAATTATTTATTTATTTATTCCTAAGATTCTAATTTAAAAGAATTTTAGTAGTTGAAGTTTTTAAAATTTTAAATTTAATAAAATATTTTCTTTGTATTCCATATTTCTATTGAGTTTCCTCATAAAGGATGGTTGGTTGGATAGTATGCAATTAATATGTAATGGTGTAGTGTCAAAAAAAAATATTTACAAATGATTTATATTATTTTTTTAAATTTAAAAAATTCTAAATTAAAAATAATATATAATAAATCATATAAAAACTGACAAAGATTGTGACACTATGAAAGAATGTTAGCGAGTTTCAAAAACGTCCTATACAAAGACAAAAATGATTATTTTTGAAAAAAACATTCCTAAATCTTAATTAAAATAATTTATTTAATAATTAAAATTTCTTCAAGATCTAAATCTCACAATTTAATAATTTCATTTTATTTCCGAGATCTAAATCTAACAATTTAATAATTTTATTTTATTTCCAAGATCTAAATCTAACAATTTAATAATTTTATTTTATTTCCAAGATTCTAGTTTTTTTAACTTTTCCAATCTATGAGAAGTTGACAAACCCTGGTCAATGCAAGGCGGCCCAGCATCAATCTCGAAAATCCCAAAACCAAACGAGAAAAATGTGTGGTGTTGTGTTCCACCACGCCCGAATCCTCTAGTCCTTCCACCGAACAGGAGGACAATTTTAGTCAAAGACGTGGCCGGCAGAATCTCCAGTAAAACAGGAGTATATCAAGTTTGGACTTCGAGGTAGCAAGCAAAGCTTCGCAGACAGCTTATTTCTGGTTCTGTCTTGCAATGGCAGGCTTACTAAAATCTCAGTTTCTTTCTACCAGAAATCATAAATCATATTGTTTGGCCCCCCGAATTCCACCGGGATCAGTCTTTGTAAGATCTGAACAGGGCACTCCCCAGATAAATTCCCCCAATGATTTAGCTGCAGAAAATAATGGAAGGCCGCTGTATTATCCTGGCGGCAGTTCTAGGGTTTCTAGGGTTTCAGTCAGCAGTGATAATACTAAGGAAGCGAAAATTATGTTGCCGCCTCGTCTATGCACTCTCAGAGCTTTTGGTAAGAGCGCTGACGGTATGGTGAGGGCAGAGCCCGACAGTATGTCCAGCTTTTTCACGTCTCTTGCCGCCAGCATCGAGCATTCTAACAAAATCAAAGACTGGGAGATCCTTTCAGGCCGCATGGCTATGGTCAGTTATTTTTTTTTTCTCTTTTGGTGTTTTGGCGCTACTTGGCAGAAATTTATCAGAAATTCGTTATTTTCTTTTGGTTGCAAGTGTCAATTTACCGGGGTTCGTTCATTTCTTTATTTTTTTCATTTGGTTACACGTGTCAATTTATCGAGGTTCACTCAAGTTTTCCTTCTTTTCTTTTGATTGTTCGGATCAATTGACCGACACTCATTCAAGTTCTCCTCCTTTTCTTGGTTTGTTATTTTTTTTTTTTTCTAAGACCTGCTTATAAATTGAGTAAACCTGCAAACTTGCTGGAATCTGGAACATTTAGAAAGATAATTCGCTTAAAGATCTCAATATAAAGTCACAGGATTTGTTTTTAAAGTATATTTTTATATTTTGGAAAGTTAAGTCCATACATCTTTTTAGATCTTAGGCCTTATATAGCTTTGGCTTTGTAAAAGCATCAAAAGCCATGCTACTATTTCAATTAGGTAATTATAAAATAGAAATAATGCTAAAGCCTTACACAATCATTACCATTACAAGTCTTCTTGAACTCTCAGGACAGATCATTTTCTTGAATTCTCCATTTACCCTCGCAACTGCCTTTAGGCATTTCCCACGAAAAATGCCATATAAGAGTTTCCTTGATGCTTCTTGTTGACGCTGTTTTCATTTGCACTAGCTGCAAAACTTCAAGCGGGGACAGGAACCAACATGTGTTTGCTCACTTTTATATCATTATTCCCCAGTAAATAAATACGCTCATTGTGCGAAAAACTGCTGCATTTGGTGGTGGAAAAGTTTCCAATGAGGGTTGTTGATCATAAAAACTTTAGCGTCCATAGAGTAACATGCTTAGATATATACATTTACTCCTTATTGGAGTCAGGGATTGATATGCTTGGGCTGGGTTTTCTTCATCTGGTATTATTACAGTCAGCATCTTGGCTAGCTTGATTTCTGTAGCCTTTCAATTGTTTATGTTTTTTGAAGGCAATAGAGAATCTGTCATGGATAGCATGAAACCTGTTGCTCTATTTTTATCTTGTCCCCAGCCTTTGCTTTTCGCAATTTCTACTTGTTATGGAAAGCAACCATTACTCTAATTTCCATGTGGTTCATGTGTTCATGTATAGTCAGAGTATACCAGCACTAAACAAAACTATCTGCATTCCAATCATGTCAGCAATTTTTTTTGATAGGCAAGCTGCAGCATTATGCTGCTTTGTATTATATACAAGTGAAGTAGAAAAATATAATGATAAATACTTCTCAAAATCACTGGAGAACCAGCGCTCAAAAACTACCCATCCCACAATTTTGAACAGTTTGCCCAAGGACAGAAAAACCCACCAAAAGGAACATAGTTACAGAGATAGTATGCTTGTCTAAACTTATCCTATACTTTAGCTATCCTAGCTTCCCCACAAACCAGTTTGGAGAAATCCCCCATCCATTTGACATCGTATGTTGGCTCCAGATTAGTGAATTTTCTCAGAAATCTGCAATTGAACAAAGCCCTAGCTTGATGCTGTTGAATGGCGAGTGACCCCAGGTTGGTGATAAATGGGTGCCACACCACCTCTGCACCATACTCCAGGAACCTTGTAATATCCACAAGAGTGGGAATTCTCACCCTAATGCAACTGGCCAGGATAACCTCTTTCAATCCTCCCAGAAAGGCCAGGTGCACAAATCTTCGAGCGAGTGGCAGGACCATCGTTTCTGGCATGTCCAACTCAAGCAAAGAGGTGAGAAACTGGGAAGACATATCTAAATTGACTCTGTGCCTGTCCAATGAAACCATGAAATCTGCACCCAGAACCATGTTAATGGCCGCCAACATCAAGCTGTTATGCTCCAAAAACACCACCTTTATTCTCTGCTCCGTAATTTCCCCCAAGAAGGACATCTGCCACTTTGGGCAAGTGAGCCTGGTAGGCATATCAAGCTTGATTATGTTCACCCTTCAACATTGCATCGTTTTGAAATGCCATTCATTGTTTAGGCCATCGAATTTAAAGCTTCTCGACAATATCATTTTGCAGACTCAGGCGTGCCTAGGCAGAAGGTACAGATTTGAGCACCAATGACATTACACCCAAGTAAACTCACCTTGAGTGCATTAATGAATAAGCTGTCTGTATTGACAATATGTCGTCTTAGGGTGTTTGCAGTAACCACATTCCAACTGTTCACATTGGTGAGAATCACTCCCCTGCATGTGAGCTGGTTGCTTCTTATCAAGGTGGTGTGAGATGTAATGATTAGCCACGTCTAATCACGGCAGGACACAAGATGCCATTAATTACTTTTTCTACTTCCCCATTAGCAGCCAAGTTAGCCAACTGATCTGCGTCCATGTTGGTCACACAACATGTGGCATATTGTGAAATCAGAAAACCTGTGCAAGAGTTCCAAGGCAACCTGAGTTGCCTTCAATCTCCAGTCTGGTAATCTTAAGTTGCTGTGCTAGCTTTAGCCCCAGTAAAAGCATCTGAAACTCAGCAAGGTTATTAGTCCCCCGTGGCGAAGGCATAGAGAGGTGTGCAATTTCATCACCTTTCAAGTTTCGAATGCTGCATCTAGCACTGGATTGGCCAGGATTTCCCCTGCTACCTCTGTCAAAATTAAGTTTATGCCACCTGTATTGTGGTGGCTGCCACCTTGCATTTTCTTCGGTTTGCTGGGCCTCAATGCCAATGACCCCATGAACAGGGGGAATCGTGTCAGCAATTTTGATTGTATTTAGCCAGGGAGTTGCCTGACAGGGATCCTCAATAACACAACACAATCAATAGAAGAGCCTTCTCGAACCTAGCTGAGAGTTTGGCCCTGAATAGGTTTGTGCATACCTGTTTTAAGCTGCTTATCATCCTTTAAGGCTTTAAGCCCTCAATAAGAGATCTTTTCCAGAACTTCAAGGCTTGGTTTGCATTAATTATGATTCTATCATTTACTAAGAAACGTTCATCCAACAACTGTTTAATTTAAGGTCTTAATAAGTTCCTTGAAAGAAGATGAACATCATCAAAATGTATGGTAGTTCCTGTTCCTTTCTTGAATATGTTTTTGAATTCTAGAGTAATTCTTTCCATTTGGTAATCTAGGGGTCCTCCTAGATTTTGAACTCTCACCCACATTAACGAAGCCTTTCTCTTCAAATTCCATTGGGGATGCCATCCTATGAAGGAAGCAGAGCTGGGCCCCTCGCATTCTGAGCCACTGCATGTTATCAGGGATAACATGCAGGGATGCCTTCATCCTCCCACAACTATCTCCGTACTATATCCTCCACCAGCCGAAGAATTTTCTTTAAGTAGGATGTTTTCCCACTTGCACTCCTCTAAGTGGTTTCTCCCCTTAAATGGATCACAAAAGGGCCAGAATCAAAAAATATAGAGAGAAAAAAAAGCTACAAGGCTAGATTATGAT
This sequence comes from Chamaecyparis obtusa, assembly GCA_027943335.1. NCBI lineage: Eukaryota > Viridiplantae > Streptophyta > Pinopsida > Cupressales > Cupressaceae > Chamaecyparis > Chamaecyparis obtusa. The sequence goes on from BSBK01001505.1 coordinate 1,131,507, forward strand.
CCTTTCTACCATTCCAAGAGGAATAAAACTGATCTGGCTGTAAAGATAAATGTAGAAGGCAGAAGAAGGGACAGGAAGATTACACGATAGATAGCTCCAGAGCAAACAAGCCCTCTGAATCCCTTGAGTCATTCACTGGGATATAAATCTTGAAGAAAGGGTTGCAAACTAATTTTAAACATTTTTTGGGAAACAAAACATGTAGGAGCCATCCCTAACAAAACCATAATTAACTATTAAGTAGTTACATATGAAATAACCATTCCAAATAGGCCTTCATTTCGTAGTATCCAGCCCAAATAGGCCTTCAACAGCATACGTTTAGTTACCAATGAAATAATCATCTCACTTTACTACATCAAACAACAGGGGCCAAAGAGGAATCAGTCAGAAATATAACAGGGTAATAAAATGGGCAAATGAATTAGCATTCCAAAGGAAATCCCACACTCCCATCCTAAGCAGATCCTGGTACACCACTGGCTGTGAGGAAAAAGGGAAGCTTCCCAAAGAAATAAAAAATGGGCCTTAAACCCCGATACAACAAATACGTAGCTCACAGAAAAGAGAAAACATTATAATTTATTCTCAACTCAATTCAAAGAACAGAAAGCATGAAGGATAATTATAGAATGAAAGACAGACGACAACATACCAACACCTCAACCACAGATCAGACTGAATTTTTTTAAGGACGATTAACTTGTAGCATGTAAGGGAAGTGAGAAACAGAATTGAAACAAATTGGAAAGATGTGGGGGATGCATTTTGTGAGCAAACTGAAATGTGTGGCCACGTTCCAGCTCTCATGTTGTTGATGAAGGAATGATAGGTAAAGAGAGGGTGGTGGGCATTTGAGTCTCCACATGGTAGAGGGATTTACATCTATCCTCCAAACATCTATTTTTAATAAAAGACATAAAGAATGAGACATTCCATATTTCAAAATGTTAAGAGATTGTCAAGAGGAGGAATCAGAAGGCATGTTTATGAGTAAAAGATTGTCTATGGAGGGGAGAGGGAAGGGCTGTGATAAACAAAGGTCTATGGGCCTATTTAGCTCTACCCCCAAAATTTGCAAAATTTTCTGCAACTTTGTTGTCTTCTTTTTGGATGTGGTTGAAGGAGAGGGCAGATACTTCCCTTTTCCAATCAATTACACACAGACAAATTTCTGCAAACTGTCAATTGTGGCATTCCACTTAACTGATTGCATTCATTATGAATAGAGTCTCCTTTTATCAAAATTCTTGATCAGGCTCACTTTTCTTCATAGTGAGCCTTTCCATATAGCTTTCATGTAGAAGATCAGGATTGCATTCTCCCCACCCTGGAGCCCTGCGTTTCCAAGATAGGGACTTCCTGGGGACTTAGGGACAGGGCGTCCCTCCAGGTTGGCTGGAGACGGCCAGGAGTCTCTGGGATGTCTCAGGGACGCCCAAGAGTCCCCTAAGCGTCTCGGGACTTCTGGAAATCTCCTATCCCTAGATGTCTCAAAAATGTATTGTTTATTTGCAAGCAAATCAGATATATACATATATATGTGGCTGATTAGAGGACATTTTCAGATCATTTGCAAACATAATATGGACATTTTATGAGGGTTTGTAGTTACTATTGCATACATCATTGCTTATTATGCTGGCTACCCTAAACAAAAATCAGAATTGGGGTTTCTATGATGGTGTTTGCAATTCATGCGGTGCTACTGTCATATTCATCCAACAATTCATTATCCAATTCCATTTTTATATATGGTTAATTTCAATGTATAAGGGTTTCATATAATCAGTGGTGAATGACAGCATCGCCGTCCATAAAATATCAGTCATATTTGACACATTGTCACATACGATTCAAATCTTAGTATTTAGTGTTTGCAATTTTGCTATTTTTATTTTACTAATTTGCCAAAGTTTCATTTGAAATGTAATTCTTATACATCTTTTCATAACTAGCTTTTCTAGTACTATATGTATATCAGCACCGTCCCCCGCCAACCCCCCTCTGCCATCCCCCCGCCATCCCCGAACTTAGGCGCTTTGTTCCCCTGTCCCCCGTCCCCCGTCCCCAACGGGTGGTGGAACACTTTTAAAAATGCTGCCTGGTTGAGCACTACTTGGGTTACCTTAGAAGAACAGTTAAAGTTTAATTTCAAGGTGCTAATTAAGGGAGCAGCCAAGCTTAGTCTTACTTCTTTTTCTTGACATTTTCCTTCCTCTTTAGTGGTGATTTTTTCTCTGCTTTTTGAATCAATTGACAGAAGTTTACTTATAGTTTTGTTCTATTAGTTGTCGTTTCTACCATTTGCCAGTTATTTATTCAGATTCATGTTTCCTTTATATTGGTTCTCTCTATCAATTGACAGATATTCTTTTAGATTCTTGTTCATTTCTGGTGGTTTCTTGTGTCAATGAACAATTGACATATATATTCAGATTCAGTTTTTGGTGAATTGACAAGAACATATAAAGTTAGTGCTCTTTCCTTTTCTTTCTGTTTACAGTCAACTGGCAGGAATTTATTGGGTACTTATGTTTTTGTTTTATTCAAAATTTCATCCTTTTTTTTGGTCTTTTTAGTTTTTGCCCTCATCAGACGAAAAGCTTATTTGGATTCTGCTCATTGTTTGGATTTTTTTTTTTTTTTGTCAATCGACAGAAACTTATTCAGATGCTCATGAAGTTGATTGTTTTGCAGATTGTTTTTGCTGCAACCATCAATGTGGAGCTGTTGACAGGAAATTCACTATTTCAAAAGATGGATGTACAGAAGATCTGTGAATTTGGGGGTGTGTGCTTGGCTTCCATTTTCAGCGCTGCTGGATTTGCTTGGGCATCCCGTGCTAAGTCGCAGGTGGCAAACATTTTTTCTGCAAGATGTAATGAATTTGTGGACACTGTTATTGATCAGTTAGTGGATGGACTTTTTTATGAGGAAGAGTAGGATGGATTAACAGAAACAGTTCTTTGACTGGAGATGCAAACTAGAGTTATGATACATCTGTAAATATGATGAGATTTAGGGTAGGTTTGTGTATGTATTTTTACTGCATATTTGATCTGTAATAATTTCCTACAGTTCTGGTTAAAGATGACACCAACTCCATGAATTTATGTGGTGTATAATTTATAAAAAGTTGAAGTTAGAATGTGTATTGGGCTAATCTGAGAGTGTTGAGTACTTTATTTACAGCACATCTAGGTAGAATTTTCAAAGGGCAACCTCTAGCTTTTTCAGGTAATTGATTGGTTACTTTCCCAAGCAGTTCACATAACGGACTTTTAGTTTTGATGCAAGTAGTGTTTATGAGAACTCTACTATTTTTTTTTGGGTAAAATGCAAAGTTGTCTTCTGGCGATTTCATATTCCTGCCTCACTTATGAAGTTTGAAAGAAGTTTTCTTGGTTTTGGCAACACTTTTTTATTTCTGTGGTACATATATAACATATAAATCATTTTTCATGAACAGAAGAATCACGTACATGCTTAAGAGGATTTTTTACTTTGTAAGGTGGAATATGTAGTTATAAAGTATTTGATTATTGAATGGGCTGTGTTGTGCACTGCTGGGAAATTGATGAAAATTTACCACCTGGTGGACCAGGATAGATGGTGTCTCACACTTTTCACATCATCATAGAGGTTAGACCATACTTACAAGACTTGGACTCGGCAAGCTGATTTTCTATTGAATTTGGACTTGGCAAAAATGAAAAACCTTGAAAGATAGAGATTTTTTATGGATTTCAAGCTTTTACAGCATACCCTTCAATAAATCAACTTTTAAGACATGATAAATATATATATTAGAAGCTACTTTGATCACATACACAAGTATATATTGATCAGACAATTGCAAGAAGCGTTTGGAGTTGAACGAAGTGACATTTTTAGTAAATAAATATTTTCTAGTGTTTCAGGTGTACAAAACTCATAGATTATGATATTCATGGGATCAAAAACTAAAATCACAACATATAGTCATGAACTAGTAGAAGGGATCCTGTATCACCCAACCCAACATGACTAGTTTTTTGTGGGGTCTTGTGCTTGTATCTCAGATAAGTCCGTAAATACTACTATAGCCATAAGAACATTACTTAGGATAGGAATTGACTCAACAAACTAAAAATATAAACTAATTCAATACTTAAGATTTAATTGGAAGAAAGTTGAATAAATATAAAAAATGTCACTTTTCCATTCGGCATTACCCAAAATTATTTCTATATTTTTCTTTTTAAAATTAGAGCAAGGGTTTGAGGGTAGCAGGTTTCAATGGGGTCAAGGAGTGCCTCTTGTGTGGGTTTGAGGGCAATACCCCCTTGCAAGGTCGAGGACATGGTTTGATGCAGGGTTAAGGGGTGGGGCCTCGAACACCAAGCCTAATTTAAAACTTTTGAAGCTATATAGAGTCTAGACCTTCATGTTGCATGCCTTTTTTCATAAATTTATCTGTCAACCAAGCTCCAAGAGTCCTCCAAATCTGTCAAAGCCAGAGAGAAAGTATGTTTCTTTTATTTATTTTTCTACTTTCAACTTAACTATTTTTCTACCATGAGTTTTCTAGACGACTTGGCGAGTTTGACCTGATTTGTTGGTACATGGTTTTTGACTGTCAAGGCCTTGGTTTGACTAGTTTTCCTAGGGACTTTCTTAGTCTAGCCGAGTCTTCTTGTTGCAACCATGGTTAGACAGTGGATGCCCAGCCAGGAAAAAATTCACCTGATGAAAGAAGAAGAAAAAGGGAAGTATTCTTATTCTTGTATCACAATTATAAGTTATTTTGTGAAATATATTTTTGGAGCAATAGAGAACATTGTTCCTACTTTTTGTGCAATCTGTTTTGTGGATTGGTATCAGTTGCGAGTTTCTACTTGAGACAAAGTTGTTTTTACAAGGTTGAGTTGTGTTTTTATTTGAAGTATGTTACACATACCTCATCTTAGAAGATTCTTTTAAGTTCCTAGAACAGCTGCTATATATCACCATAGATTGCTTCCTTTTTACATTTCTTTACACTTCACATCATAAGCACCATCAATATGCACAGGATTTAAGAAGCATATAAAAGCTAGCCAGACCCAAGTATCCAAAATCAGTTATCAACTGCATTGCTCTTTCCCACTTCCTTCTTGTTTGAAATAAAATACAATTCATATCTAGATCGGAAAAAAGCATTTCAGAACATTATTGCAAATGTCTAGGAAATGGACAGATTACAATCTTAGACAGTGATTTCTATCTTACTAGCACTCCGTTAACTGTTGCTTTTGTGAGGATCACTGCAAATGTAATAGCACTCCTGATTGTATGTGTTTTTCAAAGGCATCGATCTCTCTCTTATTTATATTGTGGATGAGACATGGATTGTCCCTTCATGGGACATGTCTATTCATTAACACATACTATTTTAATTAATATAGTGACGTGTGTGTGTATATATATATGTATATAGTATTTCTAGTCTTATTATATTAATATCTCTAACACAATAATACTTTAGATATATATAAATTTCAGAGTACGGGGGCGCACCTCGGACGGGGGGATGGCATCCTGGAGGATCTGGGCAGAGCAGCCATTCCGCCGCCATCCCGGTGGGGGACGCGGGGACATCCCGGCATCCCGGATGGGGACAAGGGGACACCTGGACGTCCCTCGACCTTCAAGGGGACGCCCAGACGTCCCCCGTTTCGGCAGTCCATTAAAGTGCAAAAAAAAAATAAAACACAAGTTTTTAATTTTTTTAATTGGTTACATTGTAACCCTAGACATATGTGGGGCCCGTCTATTATGTTTTATTGCTTGAAAATACTTTGAAGATTCATTTGTATTGAGTTTTTCATTTCTATGTTTTTGCAACAGCAGCAAGAAGAAGAGTGAATAGCTAAAAAAGGGTTGATTGTAAGAGTGAAATGATTGATTGCAAGTCAAAGAAGAGTGAGAAGGAGCAAGAAGAAGAGGAGGAAGAATATTCTTCACCTTGTGCAAGAGATTTCTCAAGAAAAAGGTAGGGTTTGTAACTGATTTTTTTTTTTCTCATTTTCAAATGAATGTTCATTGTTTTAGTTTTATGTTTGACATTTCTTGTTGTTTTAAGTTTTAGACTTTTAGTTGTTAAGTTTAACTTATTTGATTTCATAATTATTAATTTCATTTTTAGAAATTGAAATTCTTATTGTTTAATAAATTAATTTAAAAATTTAATGTAGGGCATAGGCTGAAACTTGCAAGTCTCAAACCATGTATTTATTGATTTTTTTTTTCATTTGGTGAAATGCAGTGTCAAAATGAGCTCTCACAGTTTTGATAATGAAACACATGATGATGAGGTGGAATTGGAAACTCATTCTCATAGTAGAACTGATAGTCATTCAGATTACGAACTTGAGCATGGTGATGATCATGACACCAATGAGGGGGATAAGCAAATTGAGTCCATAGATAGTTGGCCACCTGGTCCACCATTTATTGATTGTCCCTCCACACTTTTGGCAAGGTGGGCTAGGGGTGCGTATGATCCTAAATCTCCTCTTAGATAGTTTGCAATGAGGATAACAATCCCAACACAATCAGGTGGCACAAAGAAGTGGAAATGCAACATTTGTAGTACAGAATGGTTCGGTAGCATCTCTAGAGTGAATGCACACTTCCTTTTCTGGACAGGCAAAGGTGTGTGACCATGTAAGTTTTTGGAACTGCCTAAAAATTTGCATTATAGAATTGAATTCAACAAGCTATGGGGTGTTCCAAATGAATTGGGAATTTCAATGCCTACTACTTTATCTGGTAGGCAACAGATTCAGAGTATTCAGCAAGCTCATGAGTAGCATATACAGGGGCAACCACATATTCACACTCCTAGATCGTAGCAGAGAGCAACATCATTGGGAGGGACAGCCTCGGGACCTTCTTCCACTTATAGTGCTATGCCTGAAGCACAACCGAGGAAGGGGAAATGAAAGGTGACACTTGAAAGTAACCCCATAGCAGATTTGTTTAATGCACGCATGAAAGAGGAGATAGAGGATGCCATTGGGAGATTCTATTTTTCCAATGGCATACCGCTTCATGTAGCTCGATCTCCTTATTATAAGGAGATGATGCAGTTGGTGGCGAGGGGGGGAGGACCATCATTTGTGCCACCAGGTGAGCACAAATTGAGGACCACAGTCTTGGATAAATAGTATGCCAAGATCGTTACAACAATGGAGAGCATGAGGGCAGTTTGGGAGGAGTCTGGATGCAACATTATCATGGATGGGTGGACGAACATTAGGAATCGTCCACTCATCAATATCATAGTTACATGCACAGAGGGCCCATTCTTTCTTAGGGCAATTGATTGTTCAGGGCATCGAAAGGATGCTGATTTTCAGTTTGACATCCTTTGGGAAGCTATTGAGGAGATTGGGCCACAAAATGTGGTCCAAGTAGTGACAGATGTAGCACCTGTGTGCAAAGCTGCAGGGAAGCTTATTGAGGCAGCCTATAGACAAATATGGTGGACTCCATGTTGTGTGCATGCCATGAACAATGCACTCAAGGACATGGGTAAGATTGACTGGATTAAGGGAGTGGTCAACGATGCTAGAGATGTGCAGATGTATATCTGCAACCACAACACTTCACATGCACTCTTCAGGAGCTTCGCGAAGGAGTTCTTGAAACCAGTTGAGACTAGATACGCATCCTATTTCATTCTTTTGGAGAGAATGCTTGAGTTGCAAGAGCCACTGCAACTCATGGTTATGATGAATGAGTGGAATCGGTGGGATGGATCTAGGACAAAATAGGGACAGAGGGTGAAGGAGATAGTGAAGAGTGATGTATTTTGGAGTGATGCAAAATACATAGTCTCTATCATCCATCCAATTTTTCAGGTCATCAAATATGGGGATGGGGATGCACCTAGCCTTGGAGAGGTGTATGAGTGCATTGATTCTATGCTTGGCCAGATGAGGGCAATTGTATGAGAGGACCCCACTTTAGCCTTCTACAATGACCACATTCGGCCTATTATTTAGCGGAGATGGGACAACCTAAACACTCCCTTATACATGGTTGCTTATGCATTGAATCCAAAACTGCTTAAGATAACCTTGTTAAACTCCCTCTGAATCTGATTTCAATCTTCTGAGCTCCTCGTCCAAAGTTACCTTAGAAGAGTCGGACTCACTCTGAATCTAATATGAATCTTCTTTTTCCTGCAAGAGCATCCCTAGAAAAGATCAAGGCAAATGGCTCTTATAGTACGTATAGAAATACAAATAGATAAAGTAATACTCAAGGATAATAAATTTTTATCTATGCATCAACATCCTTGACACAAGTTACTTCAATGAAGGTCCATATAAATCAAATCATAAAACACTTTCTCAGATTATTTGAAAGACATCTCCCCTTTGAATCATCTCCCACTAAGGATGGTTCAAATGGGAATGCAACATTGGTTGTTATTCTCCCCACAATGTAAAATTCCCACTCTTATATCGTTGAACAATGCTTATGTCTTCTTGTGAAATGACTTGATTGCTCCAAGAGAGGTGACACTCTATAATTAAAGCTTTCTTTCTAGAAAGAGACACCCTTCTTTGAACACGTGTTTCTTTGTTAATGCTTGACCACGATCATAACAAATTAATATGTCTCTTTAATGAAAGCCGCTACAAGGTCTAACTAATCATTATGGAAATCGCTGTGTATAATTTGCAAATTCATCATCCTCAAACCTCTTACTAAACAACACTTTTTTTTTCTTTAATCAAGTCACTTTATTCAAATATCAGTGCATAAATTATGTCTTTAATGAATCGCCGCGCTCAGGAATGACATAGTTTCCAATATATACTAGCTGAAGTTTGCTTTTTAACAAATCTGCTACAATTCACTTGACCTTATTCTTTGCACTTGGTGTGGACAAAAGTCTGCAACACAACTTCACTCACTGGATTTCACATAGGTCCGTACACAGTCGGTCATAACTTTTGAACCCGACACTTTCTTGCAAATCGCTCCGATGAGATTCTTCGAAATTTGTTTATCACCAACATATCCAAAATGCAGCAAAATCCAACGGTGTATTTGTGAGATATGGTTCCCGTATTGAGACTGTATTTTCTGAGACAGTCACACATTCACCATCAACAAACTACTCTCTTACATTTGCAGCCTGGCTTTGATACTATGTTGATTTTGTGAAGATCACTGCAAATGTAATAGCACTCCTGATTGTATGTGTTTTTTAAAGGCAGCAATCTCTCTCTTATTTATATTGTGGATGAGACATGTCCCTTCATGGGACATGTCTATTCATTACCACATACTCTTTTAAATTTTTAATTAATATAATGATATATATATATATATATATATATATATATATTGTCTCATAGGTTTATCCGACTCAAGCTACCAAACATCAACATTAACAAATGTCCGCAAAATTTGTATCCAGTTTCCAATTCATCAAAAATTTGGCTGTGGTTAAATTCTCTCTCTCTAAGAAAGGTTTGTTGTGATGGGGGACTTATGATGGATAAACAAGTGATCAAACCTTTATTTCATTGTAGGTCTTGAGCAATACGACTTCTAGCTCATTCTGGACTATATGATTTTACTGAGCATCTATGTGCTTCAAGGGGTTGTTTTATTGCTACCAAAGTGGCAAGATCACTCTTCAGTACTTTCTATGGAATGCAATCTTGAAGATATTTTTTTGCTTAGCAGATCTTAGGGGAGGTTACATGCTGCCTTTAATAAAATGCAGCTTGATCAGAATCTAGAATCATTACATATTCAGTTCCCACGTGTCCATGAGAATCATTGGCCTCCTTATTGTGATGAGGGAGATTTGAACCTGCATCACTCTCTTTTGACTATCCCCAATCACCATTAGACCACAACCCACTGGATTCAATCTGGAAGGCATGACATAAGTCATGAAACGTGGACTTGCTTTTACAAGCTTGTTTCCTTTTTCTTTTGTTTTAGGTATTTCTTTACATTAATCTGCCATCAGATGAATATGGAGTACCTTTTGCCTTTGATGCATCCTTGAGGGGTTTGACTTCCACTAGCTAGGACGGCTTGTAGATTTCTATTATTCCTTCTTGAAAAGTTGATTTCACCTATCTTGTATATAAAAACATCCTCAGAAATTTAGGCCTCATCTGTGTTTACCTCCAGAGACAATGTCAATTTATTAATTTCAGTTCTTCAAACTCCTTAATTAGAGGTTAATAGAATAAATACCGATGTGATTGGAAACTATCGTCATGGCTATTAGAATTTACAAATGGGCAACATGATGAGAGCGAAATGAGCCCAAATTTTAGGTGCAAACTCAGCAGTGGGACATAACTCTTTTGCACAAACTTAAATAGGGTGGGAAGAATCAAGAAAAATGTGACTCACTATGACAATAGTCTTCCAGTTGTGATTAGTCTAGCTATAAAGCTCCAATAGTTTTCAGTCCTCCTTGTCATCTAGTTATCACTTTGATTTACCTAACTAGAAAAATACCACAGGGTTGCAGGATCGTTAACCTAAAATAAATTCAATTGATTGATCTGTGTACCCAAATTAGTTTTTTGCTTGTGCAATTATTATTTTCTCTATAATGGCCCGTTGTTTCATGTCCCTTTTACTTTTGACTTAACTAGTTCACATCAGCTTGTCTTAAATGTTCACTTGATAGCTAGCTCTTCCAGAACATTTTCTTTCGACAACCTTTATTTGGTAATCTACCTTTAATGTAATGGCTTAGTTTTTTGCCTCATACATTATTGTGTGCTACACAGATAGTAAAACGCACTGGAGGTAACATTGTGAGTTTTACGACAACATTGTCTTAAAACTGTTAAGATTGTAAGGTTTTCACTCTCGATAAATCGATAAATTGATTGCGAGTCATAGACTTGTGGAAGAAGTAGTGTAGAAGATTTTGCATCACTGTTTATTATCTCACAATGAGTGATCATCAGGATGTGAAAAGATAGGATAGCATTTTGGAAGTAGCTCCTCTATTATATAGTATCACGTTGCCCAAAATGGTTCACCTAAGGAAATAGGTAAAAAATAAATTTAATGCACAAGCTGATATATTATTATATTTTTTAAAATATTATATTAATCACTAATTTCAAAATTAAATAACTGCTAAAACTGTTTTATTATATTTTGTATAGTGTAATTTTTTCCCAATATGATACTGTATAAAATCTTCTTAACAAAGTGAAATGGTTGGATATGAAACACGTACGAATAGAAATTCTTAGATAGACAAGGATCTGCATTAAAATTAAACTATGGTGCGTTTTACAAATTATGTTCATTGTGTTTATTCTGCAGAGCATGGGTATATAGGCAATTTCTTATAAATTGCAGCCATATTAGTTTATAAATCAAAGAGTGTACACATAAAAGTGATGAGATTCCTCTTATAACTTATCACAAACTGTTATTCAAAAACTGAAAATGACTAACTGTTATTCGTGCCTTTGCCTTGATTGTAATGTATCGTCTATTGTTAGGAAAACTGTAATTATTTGTAAGGTATGCTGCACTTCCAACCTTGTGAATGACGTCAAGACCTTGGGGTACCACATATTTATCAACAAGGAGTAGATTCGTCTTTCCTATTAGCAAATGGGTTTACAATGAAAATAACTCAACAAAACCCTTAATTTGCACTCAAAATTACACACCAATGGATGTCACAACTGTTAATGACGTGTTCAAATCTAAGAAATTCGAAGGTCCTCTTAACACGTGAGAAAATTAATAAATTGGAACGTAACAAACTTGACACAGTTTGCCCTGGAGAAATCCCAATGTAGGGTGAAAAAGGAGCAACCGCCCTTTGTTCCACTACCACAAAGGTTGATTATAGATGTACAATTGCTTGCATAGCATCACTGAGCTCACACAACAATTTTGGAGCTTCTACGACACCTGCAGCTCATTCTTACTTCACTTAGACTTGCATGCACACTTGAATTTACCTTGAAAATGGACTACAACCACCATACAAGGAGAGCCAACCATTTCCCTGGTGTAGGAAAGCGACATATAACCAATTGACAAGATAGAAGATCAAATGGTAAGCTCTCCTGTAAACTGTTTGCTTGCATATTGTTGATTTCATCGTTATAGTTTTGTTAGTTGTTAATGAGTTCACTACATCAAATAGCATGTTTACCGGTTTGCTGCAAGCAGATAACTGACTAAATTAAATATTTTGGGCCATTATGAGGTTCGCAGCTTTGAAAGTCTTTCTAGAGGTGTTGCATTCCATCCCTGATCATCCTTCAACCATTTTTGCTCACCCTTTTCACTGGTACATTGATGAATTCACTCTTTTAGCTTCTATTGACACTATGAATGCAAAATCTATAACCTTATTTGTCTAGCTAACTTAAGAGCTATTTTTATTAATCACGTCCCCAACTAGGTAGGCTTTTGGAGACCAAAAGCTCTCAAAATTGAGAATAAGTAGAACAGCTCTTTAACTCCTCATAGACTCTCAAGAATCTTTCTAAGCATGGGTTAGCAACAATAAAGTCCACTTAACCTTCTTTACAATAATATACCAACTATGACACCCTGTCCTTTGACTAATCCATGCAACACACCAACAAGGCCCACCATAGGTGTTAACTTCATCTCATGCTTTCTTGTCACAACCCTACCTTTTGATGCATATGCTACCCCTTAGCTTGGTATTCCATATCCACCCACAACATAAAAATAGTCACATGAACAACCTCTTCATGAACATAATCTCCTTTTCTTTAGAGAATCCAACCTTATAATAACAATAATTAATCTTTTACTTTTTTAGGTACTAGAAACTACAATATTTTATCTATCAACATAAGAACTCAAAGAATTTCTAATTGTTCAACTTAAGTTTGTACTAATTCTTTTGTCTAATGTAAATAACACCCCCATGTACAATTAGGGAATACCAAAAATTACGTCACTTGCATCTAATGTAACAACACAACCATTACCTCATAGTTGTACTCTAGTTGTAGAGTAAATGCCAACTTGTATTGCTTTGTGACATTCGTGTCTATTGCATGTTGTGACCACCCCAATGTGTATGGATGTGGTAAACTCACAACCTCCAATTTTATCTCACTAACCATCTTGGAAGAAACAAGATTAGATTGTGAAAATGAGTCAAACAATGGATTTATATGTTTACCGTTCACTTGCATCTTGATATGAAACAATTGAGCAAGCTCTTCCTCTCCACAAGAGTTGTCACTATATTTTGAAACTTTCCTTATGAGTGTTGCACAAGATAGGCACTCATTTTCATTAGAGTTTCTATTGATTTTAATGTGGTTTTTCATACAAATGACGTTGTTATATTTACCCTTCTCATTGGATGGGCTAACTTAAGATGTAGCTACCAACATCTCTCCTTTGAATGGTTGTCTTTGTCACTATGGAAGCGATGGTACTTGCTTTAACCACAACTCTCTGTGTTAGTAGCATTAGTTTGTACTTGCCTTAACCACAACTCTCTATGTTAGTAGCATAAGTAGTTCGTACTTGCCTTAACCACAACTCTCTGTGTTAGTAGCATAAGTAGTTTGTACTTGCCTTAACCACAACTCTCTTGTTGAAAGTGTGCTTCTTGTTATCTAGCTCAAGATAGTGTGCATGAACACATTCTTTGTCCATATCTTGGGGTTTGATTACGAGAACATACCTCTAGAAGTGAGTGAAGGGAAAGTGCAAGAAGTTGGGTCCTAATTTAGGATAAGTTTTTCCCTCCTTGGGAATCCCACTAGAAATGTGTACCCGTTATTTTGTTAACGGGTACCTATTTAGCTTCAAGTGCCCAAATCTAAATTTCAAATGGGTACTCATTTAGAAAATAATGGGCACTTGTTTTGTAGAGGTATTTATTAAAAAAAAATGCTATGAACATCATTTTTGCCCTTGATTTCAATGACACATGTGGAAGAAGGTAGAATGGGTGCCTGTTTCAGACATAGTGTATATTCTTGGACTCCATGAGTACTCAACAAGCCCAAAATTGTCAACTTGCCAAATACGTAACAAAAACTCAACAACTTAGAAAGTACTAAAAATTAAAATCTCTCAATCAAACAATGTATTAAATTAAAAATTAACATCTCGAAAGAGAAAATGCAAGGTTTTATAGAAAAAACATGTGAAAGCACATTTTAAATAGTGTTTTACTTGCGTTGACATTTTTACCCTTTTTTTGCATCTATAAAATCACGAGAGTTAAACTTGTGAAAACTTGCCTAGCAAAAAAATAGAGAGTACTTGACAACTGAGAGAGTCCTCATAGAGTTTGCAAACTATGATTTTAGACCTCCATCCCTCCTCAACAACAACTATTTTAGCATCCAGGTGCACTTATTTATCCCCTTGCTATTTTTTACCTATTTGTTTTATTGTTTGAAGTAAATAAAATTCTTTTTTTTTAATTGTTTGAAACAAAGAAATTTTAGTTTTTAAAAAAAAATTGTTTGAAGCAATAAATTTATAAATTGAAAGTTTAGAACTAAAACCCTAAAATCTTACATAGAAAAATAAAACCTTAAAACACCCTTAAAGCTCATACAAAGAGCTAAAACCCTAGATAATTGCAAATTTGTCATATGCCATCTTTATGGGAAAAATTATGATTGGACTTCCACATTTTAAAATTAGTTTGCATTAGATGTGGTAATCAACAATTACTACCCATAATCCCAGCTGTACATGTCAACATATGCACCATAAATCTTGAATTGTGTGCTTAGGGTTGTGTATTTGAGGAGATCATGTAGGGCTCTTGTATTATCACTTGATACAATTTTTCATTCACAAATTTGATCTCACACATCTTAGAGACTTAAGTCAGAACTCAACCATAGTGTGCATTAATGTAGTGATCACATTAGCTATAATCTCAACTTTTCTATTTTTTTTTTGGTTAAATCAATTTAGGGGATAATAGGTTGAACATTCTTTTCTATATAGATATCATGTCACTAATAATACTCTTTAAAACTGCATTTTTTTTTCAAGTACACTTAATAATAGGTTTGAGAGTTGGAATTGTGTAGAGGAAAGATATCAGCATAGTTGAAATTTCATATTGTAAAGAAGCATGCACATATGACACACTCATGATATTTGGGCCAAATCATGGGTGCAATCCCAAACCACCATTTGGAAATATTAGGATTCATTCTTTATGAGCCTCTCTAAGATTTTCAATCAGTTTTAGTATACTTTTTCATCTCAAATTACTCAACTTACAATATTAAATTAATCAACATCAGCAAATTTTGTAATTTAAGATTTAAAAAAAATAAAATCTTTAGCTATTCCAATCATGTCTCTTAGATAGAACTATGGATGCAATCTCGTTTCCAAAATTGAAGTTCAAATTTGATTATTTCAAGATTGATAATCCTTGGATGTCATTGTTACATATCGACATTTGTGTCAAATTTTTTGAATTGTGTTTGTAGGATTGTGTGTTTGAAGACATCATCTTAGGTCCCTTTATTATCCACTGGTAACATTTTATATTTATAAATTTAATCACACACATTCAGACTCAAGTCCCATCTGGAAATTAGTTTGCATTAGATGTGGCAATTGACAATTGATAGCCATAATCTCAACTTGTCAATATGTGCACCATAAATTTTCAATTTTGTATGTAAGGCTGTGTATATGAAAAGATCATCCTAAGTCTTTTTAATTATCCATTGATAGTATTTTTCATTCACAAATTTGATCACACACATTCTTAGAAGCTTAAGTCAAAACTCTATCTTAGTTCACATTAAAAGTAGTGATCAATAATTGATTAACCATAATCTCAACTTTTCTATATTTCAATTTTCTAAAATAAACATAAGATATTAACTATCAATAAATTGAACATTCATTCTATGGCTTCAGAGACAGTGAGAAACTTTGACAAATGAAGGAAGCAGAGAAGAGTCCCTGCATCTCTTAAGAAAAAGCAAGGTCTGCAATCTTCTTAGACAATTGGATTCTTAGTAGTTCAAATTGTTTAGCTTTGAAGCAAAGTTCTTTCTTATGAAGGGTATTAATCTGAGACATTATATTTTCATAGTCCATAACGATTTGTGTAAAGTTTTTGAATTATTTTGTGTAACGTTTCAGATCAAAGTCATTGATCCATTATCAGATTAAAAGAGTTGCAGAGAAAGTAGAAAGATTGCAGACCATGAAAAAATATTAAGAAACTGTATCCACTCTCCTCAGTCTTCTCAGCGGTAGGTTAACAGCCTTAACAATCTTTCATCTTCAGCATTCAACGCCATTCCAGCCCTCCTCTTTCCATCCGCGGGCCCTCCCCCTGCACTCCCTCTTCTTTACGTGACATTCCTCTCTCCTCAACCCCGTGCGACTCCCTCCACTTCTGCTTCCCTCTTCACCTTCACTTCTCCTTTCCTCTCAGCCTCTCTCTATTCCGCCATGCACATGTGTTCAATCTCATCTTTCTACATCTTATTCCCAGAGGATCTATTGCAATTTGATTTCCTCATACTATGCCTCTCCATCCCATGATTTGACTTCTTCCCTCCACTCTCATTTCTTTCTCTCTTTCTCCACACTTGGCTCCCGATTTATTTATTTTTATTAAAGTTAATTTTTATTATTTATTTATTAAGTGGCATTATGCTATTTGACACAACTTTCACTATAAATATATTTTATAGTGTACAATTATTGGAGCATCTTTGAGTAGGTACCAAATAAAACTTTGAAATGAACACTCTTTGACCCTTGCACACATAATGGATCCTATAGTGCCGCGGGTTACTATCTAGAAGATAGAATAATATCTATAAGAAGTTAAGTTGTATACTAAGACAACCAAAGAACAATTATTGAAATTTAATGTACCATTTAGAATCTATAGATGCACAAAATTAGCTATAAGAAATAGTAATATGCTTCCCTTAAAACTTTTATCTTTCTGTAATAATTTCTAGAACAAAAATATTGACTAAATTATAGACAACTTCCCTAACTTTTTTTAATTTCTTCCCTCCAAATTTTTATTTTGTATGAACCAATCTCTTTGACCGAAATTTTGTATGGACCAATTTTTATGTCATAAGGACACTGGGTCCATCTTTTTTGTTTTGATGAAAACTGAATTACAATAATAAATAATGATAATAGGCCCCTTTTTTCATTTCCGTGTTTGGTTGTATCCAAAAGAATGACACCCTTAAACTGAAACTTAAATCATACCTGATTTTTCCCCGCCATGATTGTTACAAATGTTATATGATGCGTGAAACTTTCAACTTGACTGAAAGTGGGTCTACCTATCATGTCATTACGACATAGTAAAAATTGATTCACCGAATTATTTTAGTGGTATGTGATTTAGTGTCTTTGTCATGGTGGCTTCAATGAAATTGTCCCTGCATTGATTGCAACTTCCAAGTAATTATGGATGACCTTACTCAGTTTCAACACAACCTCACTTAGATGGGATGAATGGGTGGATTTGTGGTTTGTTTCTTTTGTAAAAGCTTGGAAGGAGCTTTATTTGTTTCAAAGAAAAAGGAGCATTTAATGTCTGAAAGCTTGCCTATGTGTAATTGTGTGATCTATTTAGGTTAGTTGAGTTGTAACATCTCTCAAATTGAGTGGAATTGAATCACTTTTCTCTCTATTGTTAGTAAACCTTCCTTCTCTCTTGTAATTTCAAGATGGAAGAGTATGTGGTGCTTAAATCTGGTATATGTTTTTATTAAGTGACGTTATGCTATTTGGCATAACTTTCACTAAAATTATTTCATTGAATTAGATCATTAACTTAATGTTTAGTGTAGAATTTAAGATAATTTTTTACTAAATGTTATATTATTATTATTAATTTTTGAATTATCACAATAAAAGTTTAGACCTATATTTTATTCTCACACTTTCTTGAATAAAAATTGTATTTGTCATTAGAGATACAATAAATGGAAATTAATCTATTTTTCTTAGATAAATCTCATAACTACTCTTCATGGTAAGAAGCCAACCTAGAGTTCTTTGAAGAGATCAAAGACTAATAGTTCCATTCATTAGGAGGATTTTCTATTTTTATTCTAACCTTTTGAACTTGAGGATAACTGCAAGGTAAAAAAATGCCTTCATTAGTTTTTAAAGCCACAAGAGAGTTATATATTTAGGGATGTACTACCAATATATAATAATAAAATCAAAATATTTATAAATTGGATCACCAAAACCTTTTTTCTCTCATGTGGTTCTAGATGTTTGGAGATCCTAGAAAGTTAATTTTGGTTTGCCGCCCTTAGCATGCCTAGTCAAACCTCCTCCAACAATCATGACAACCCTCTTTCCTATGTACCTTCCGGTGATCACACTCTCTCTAATTGGTCATCCCCTTCCATCTTGTCCAATACTCCTATTCCCTATTCTAAGCCCCCTTCTTTGCCCACTCTCTATCCTTGTCCCATCACCCCTTGCCCTTTCGTCCAACCCTCTAACCCTCTCACCTCCCAATCAATTCGTGATTGAGAAGCAAGCTTGCTATCAACCTCTCCTCAACCCGTTTAGACAATGAGGCCTTTAACCTTCTTAAAATAGGTCTTTCCTTGCACTCCCTCCTCATTCCATTCAACACCACCATTCTTATTGAGATTAAAAATTATATTCATTTCCTTTCTTCTGATGTAGCAGAAGAGGTTTGTAAAGATTGTGTCTTTTCTCTTAAACATGCCAAACCTCCCAAGTACTGCATTCCTAAATCTGAATGCCTTTCCTTTAACAATTTGTTGAGGAATGATAACATTGTTGTTATGAAAGAAGATAAGGGCAATGCTATTGTCTTCATGGACAAGCATGACTACATCTCCAAGATGTTGGCTTTGCTATCTGACTCAACAAGTTACAAAATTTTACCCCACAATCCCTGTCCCAAAATTCTAAAAAAAGTTCAATCTACCATTTCTTGCTCTTCTTTTGATGATTCGACCAAAAAGACATAAGTCCCACCTAAGAAAATTACTTCTCGCATTTATAGGGTCCCAAAAATTCACAAAGCTAATATGCCTCTTTATCCCATCATTGACACCATGGGCTTACCCACTTACAAGCTGGCAACCTTCTTATCCAAACTCATCTCCCCTCTCTTAGGCCATTCAAACTCTTTCATCAAAGCTTCTACACACTTTGTTGATTTCATCCAAGATAAGAAACTTGATAACCAATACCTCGTAGTGAGATTTGATGTTGTTTCTCTTTTCACCAAAGTTCCAATGAGGAAGTGGCCTCTTTGGTTGAACTTTTCCTCAGATTGACTTTCTTCTCTTTCCAAGTTGTTTTTTATGAGCAAGTAGATGGTATTGCTACAGGTTCTTCTCTCTCCCCTATTATAGCCAACCTCTACATGGAGCATTTTGAAGAGTCCACCCTCTTATCCTTCCCCCTGAAGCCAAGGTGGTGGAAACATTATGTGGGTGATACTAATGTCTATTGGCCACATGGATTGTTAAAACTTAAAGAGTTCCATAACCACCTCAACAACTTAGTTCCTTGCATTTCTTTCACCAAAGAAGTTGAATTCAACAATTGTCTCCTCTTTCTTGACATCTTTCTTACCAAGAAACATGATGGATCCTTAGCTAGGTCTGTTTATAGTAAATCCACCCATACATGCCTTTATCTTCACTCTTCCTCCCATCACCACCTAGCTAAAAAAGTCAGCATCCTTAAAACCTTTACCACTAGAGCCTTTCGTATTTGTGACGCTAATCACATTAACTAGTAATTAGATTATCTTCACCACATCTTTCTTCTAAATGACTACACTAACAAGAAAATATCTAGAATCTTCAACTAAACTAAATCCACTTGTTTCTCCAAACCAAAGTCTCGTTCCTCCCTCATGCCTCCCTCTGCCACCCTTACTTTCATTGTTGGCATTTCCCACAAAATCTCTAAAATCCTCCTTAATAAAGGCATTCATTGTACCTTCAAACCTTGATTCACCTTGAGAAAGTGTATCCCTTCCCTCAAATATCCTAGGGGTAGCTTCCTTGATTTTGGTGTCTATAAAGTTGTTTCCTCTTATGGTATCCCTTACATTGGTGAAATAGACCACTCTTTCAAAACTAGAATCAAGGAACATTGTGCAGCCATTAAACATGAGTGTGTCATCAAACCTACATTGGTTGACCACAAATCCTCAATTAGACACCACATCTATTTAGAATGCACTTAGATTCTTTTCAAAGAAGATAAATTTTTCAAAAGGGAGCTCAAAGAGGCCATTGCTATTAATAACCACCCATCAAACCTTAATCACAATGAGAATTGGTCTGTGTGTGTGTGTGTGTGTGTGTGTGTTTTGAGGTGTTCTTGGGTTCATTTTTTTATCTTGTTTATTTTTTAAGTTGGTCCTTTTTTACTTGTCTTTCATTCCCTTTCTCTTTCTTATATATGTATATTTACACTTGCATTTATTCACATTTTAATCATATATAGGTTTTTATGGGCCATTTTCCAAAATTTCCAATTTTTTTTTGTCTTTAATGCATTTTTTTTTGTATATGTTTATCTTTGTTCTTTCTAGCTTCATGTATACTTGTTCTTGGTTGCATGTATTCTTATATGTATACATTTTTTACGTATATAATAACTTAATATATTTCTATTTTTTATTTTATTAATTTATTATCTTTCTTATTTAAATAATATATATCTTGTATTGATTTATTTTTTTTCTATTTAATTCAATTCACAATTTATTCTATCTATTTAAATTTTCTTTTTCATTATATTATAGTTTTTTTTATTAAGGCAAAAATAGGTTTTGAAGGGTCCCCAACACCTTGTACAAAAAATATCTTAAGATAAAGCATTAAGAGTCCCCTAAACAAATATCAAGCCATCTAGAACAAAAGGCCAACCACCTACAAAAGACTGAGAGTCGCTACCAATGATAAGACATTGAGAACCAACAACCAAGAAATAAAAACACAATCAACCAAAAAGATTATCCTTAGGACCCTTCTTATGGGACCGAAGAGTCATATCAAAAGGATTGAATCATTTGAAATGTTTACCTTTTAGTGTTATCCAACCTTCTTCCAATTTGGCAGCCTCATCCTGCCAACTCAAAGAGTCAAGAACTGAAGATCCAACACCTAGCAAGGGCACAACACTTTGCTCAAATCCAACCAACTGAGAGCTAGAGCCAGGAAAAATCTCAGACCTAAGACCAACGAATGGAGAAGAAACAACAACTCCAATAGATCCAGCAATAATAGGCTCACCAGCAACCAACGTAGGACCAACAAAAAGCCAAGAATAAGAGGAATCAACTAGTAGGGGAGAAATAACAGATCCAGACCCACCAATAGAGTCCCAGAGACGAACGAGCTCAGGAGCCGCACTAGCAGTGCCAACAGTAGCAACATAAACTTTAAGAGGCTCAACTGAGGGTTGAGAACCTACACCAGAAGTAGGAAGAGCACAACCAATCAGAGACTGATAGGCCACAACACCTGGAGAATTCTGCCCAATCACCTAGCAAAAGCTTTTCTTCAACACAATATAATGCTTAGAAGAAGCACCCTTCCACCAAGAAGGAATTTTTTAGCCTTCTCTAACCCACATTGGGTAGCCACATGACCCATTTTAAAGCATCTCCTACATCTAAAAGGAAGCCCTTCATAATCCAAAGTTTGAATCCAATAACCCTTAGAGTGTTACTGCTTAATCTTTTCTGGAAGCCCCTTTGAAATATCCATTTTAACCAAAATTCGGGCATAAGTAGAATGAAGAATATCAATCAATTCTTCATCCACAATCAGGAAGTTACGAAGAGCCCCACCCACCGCCTCAAATAGAGAATCAACCCATAGATGAAGAGGGATATATGATAGCCTGACCCAAATCGGAACCTTGTTAAACATTTCTTGAGAAGGGGAAAAATTGGAATGCCAAGGCTTAACCATTATAGAAAATGATCTTCCCAACTAAAAGAGTGATCACATAAAATTAACTTTCTATCCTCCACATTTTCAAACTTAGTAATAAAAAAAATTTAGCCATAGGAAAGATATGAGTAGTACCCGATAAAATGGGTTCCCAATGAGTGGAAATCCATCTGTGAAGATTAGGCAAGCTTGACCAAAAACCCATGAAATGATAGATGATACCATGACCAGAGAGTTTAGAAACAACATTGTCAATATCTTCTTCAACATCCTCATCCAAGGAAAGCATAATAAGATTTGAAACAAGGAAAGACCCCTTCGATTTCAAACCCAAAGCACCTTGAGAACTTGTTGTAGACCCAGAAACCCCAGAGAAAGAATGGGAAGGGCGGCCATAAGAGGGGGTTGAGGCCAAGACGACACCACCTATGATCTGAATATCCCCCAAACCGATAGAAACGCCAATGGGAGAAGAATTCCCAATTAATGGCCCACCCAACAGAGAGGAAGCAACCACCACTAAGGAGATGAGGACATGCCCTGTAGAGAGAGGATCCACCCCATCACTAGACATAGCCCGCCCAACAAATGGTTGCGAGGAAGTGCATCATAGAACTGAAGAAGAGTTTGAAAATTTCCTAGAGTAGGAAAGAGCAAAAGGCGACAACATGGTGTCATTATTAAAGCTATATTATAGTTATTAGCTAATTTATATTAATATATTAGCTAATAATTACTTTATATTGGCTTATTATTTATTTGTCTTTTTAGCTCTATAGTTATCTTTATATTAGCTATGATAATATCATTTATTCGCTTATGGATCTATATTACATGTTGGTTATTTCCTAGCATATATCTATTTATTTCACATATCAACTAATATAATCTTTGTATTTTTTTATTATTTTTATTATTATATATATATTCTTATGTGTCAATTTATATGTTTTATTTGATCATTTATTTTAATTATTAGTTTCTTAATTTTTTTGCATTTATTTTCTTTAATCTTATATAATCTTTTATTTAGTTATAATCATTTTCTTCTCCTTTATTTTAGTTTTGCTTCTTCTTTTTCTTCCTTTTCTATTTTCCATTTTTTATTTTCTTTCCTCATTTTTGATGCTTTGTCTACCCCTCTATTTATTTATATATTTTCTTGGTTTGTAATCTTTATACTTTCTCTTTGCAACTTTCTTATCCCGATGATGGACCAATGAGTTTGATTCGAAACATTGATACAAAAAATTCTACACAACTTAATCTAGAAACTCTTCACATTTTTTCTTTTTATATTTTCTTTTATTTTTTAAATTTTTTTATAAATGTTTTAGTCCTAGATTGTAAGATTGAGGATTGAGAGATTGAAAGAAAGATTTACTATCTACTATTCCAAGTTTTCTTGTTTGTCATTCTATTTACACTTAGATTAGTGAAGGGAAGGGTATCACATTTTTCTTTATTTTATTCCTAATGTTTGGGAAAAAGTTAACCATGTCTATAATTATATACATGAAATACATCCATGGATGTGCTTTGAATGAAAATTGACCCATGATGTAGTTATTGACTTTCTTTGTGTACTTGCATTTAAAAATAATTGTTGATTGTCTTTAATTTCTATTTTGATAATCTTTAATTTAGGCGCATCCCAATTCTTGTTTCATGCGTCATGCAAATCAACCCATGTGTGAGATCACCATTGTTTCTCCTCCTACTCCTAGTACTCCAACACCCATTACAAAATGGAGTTGTGGTTTTGGCCTTAGGTACATTAAGTACCCTTTTAGGTAATTTGATCGACCATTCTACCTAGATGAGAGGTGCTCCTGCCACACCACATTGTTGCATGAGTTGTGGTAAGATTTTTTTAGGCCCAAGTGCTCGTGGATCTTCAGACGCTTCTTAGAGATCAGATGATATCACATCTTATGTGGATTTTCTATGCACTTAGGATCATGTTTTAGAGGTATACATATAAGTCATAAATAGTAAAATATAATTATGATATCAATAATTATATGTATTTTAAATTTTATAACATGTGCATTGTTTGGTGTATAGATGATGCTCTCTATGTCATCAATTTCTATGAACATTTTAGATTGATTTCATTTAGTGTCCACACCTAGTACAGTTGGTACACCTTCCACATATTTACCAATGTTGGAGCATTTTCCATTGCACCAAAAGATTGACCTATTAACACCTGATACAAATACCACATATAAACAAATCTAAAGGAGGCAATTAGTCCATGTCTCGAATCCAAAGGGAGAATCTGGTGATTAGTTGAACAATCCCCTAGTGTCACCCGAAGGGATTCACAACAACTTGGATCTGATACCAATTGTTGGAACACATTTTCCATTGTGCCAAAAGATCAACCTATTAATGCCTGATACAAATTACAAAGATAAATAGATCCATGAGAGGCGGTTAGTCCATGTCCCAAATCCGAAGGGAGATGTTGTTGATTAGTCCAACACCAATATCTCTAAATTTAAGTAGATTTAAAATAAATAATTAAAAATTGAGTAATACAATATATTCTTAGACATGTAAAATATTTTTTCAACTCTAGGGCCTAGGTCATGTGGCATATGTCACACTAATCAAAGGTTGCTCGAGTTCAAATCCTCCAACTATTGAGTATCAACTGCCTTCTATATGTTTTTTTGGGTATAAAAGTATACTTAGAAATTTATACAAGTTTAATTCATAAGATCATTTACACATGCATTGAATATGTTATTTTATATGTTTTAAGGTTGATACTACTATTAGGATAGGTATTGCTCAGGATATTGATTAGAGCCAATTTAATCAGCCATTGAAATAATTCAAGCTCACTTATTTAAATTGAATTTGTTATATGCAATTTGTAGGTCTTTTGTAGGGATTAACAAAATTGAAACTGAACATAATTTGCATTGTTTTGATTACGTAAAAAAAGGTTTTGAAAGGACCTGAAACCTTGTACAATAGCATGAAAAGATATAGCAATAAAAGATCAAAAGAACTGTGGTGCCCCACCAACAAAACAAAGGAACAAACTAGCGTTCCTACCAAAAGGACAAAAAGCCCAAACTAAGTACTTCAAAGGGCAATCAAGATTTGCAATTTAGCCTATTCTTATTTGAACGTAAGTTCATATCAAAAGAGTGAGTGGATGATTTAGATTTCTGTCCCTTCACAGTAGTCCATCCATCCTCCATCTTACCAATAGCCTTCCGAACTCCAGAAGAGGTGGAGAAGCCCACAAAAGGGCAAGTAACAACTGAAACCCTCGAAGGGGCAGGAGTAGCACCCTGACCATTCCCCCGAACCCGTAATGGAGAAATAGGGGACAAAGAATGTGCCACATCAACAATAGCAGAATCAGGGACAACACCCCGAACACCCGAGCTAGAGACAACAACTAGGCTAGCAACACCAGAAGACAGTGAAAAGCTAGCAGCTACATTTTGGACAGGGACAACAACAACATGATCCAAGGCCAAATCAGACACAATGACAACAGCAATAGAGACATCCGGGACTTCCACAGAAGAAACATCCAAAGCATTATCAAAAGGAGCAACATTCGAACCGCCAATAGGGGCTTTATGGACTGTATAATGATGGGCAGCAACCCTTGACCACCAAGTAGGTGTTTTCTTTGTTTTAACCTTGTCTGAACCACACCGCGCAACAAGATGACCAGTCATGTGACATTTCCAGCAACGGAATGGAATACCCTCATAATCAAGAGTCTGTGTCCAAGAGCCCGAAGAAGAAGCCAAAGTGATCTTCTCAGGGAGACCCTTGGAGACGTCAACCTCCACAAGAATACGAGCATAAGTTGTTTTGAAGATATCAGAGGTAGCAGGATCCACCATTTGGAAATCCCCAATAGCATCACCCACTGCTTCCAGAACAAAATCTAACTAGAGATAAAGAGGCAGATTCAGAAGTCTAATCTATAAGGGAATTTTGTTGAAAGATTCAGTATGAGGATCAAACCCCACAACCAAGGTTTGGCCATCAGGGGGAAGCGCTCCTCCCACATAAAATAGTTATTACTCAGAATGGTATTCCTATCTTCAGCTTTATCAAACTTAACAATAAAGAACCCCTGAGCCACAAGGTAAATTTGAACAACATCAGCTAAGATGGGTTCCCAATGCTTGGAAATATAGGCATGCAAGTCAGAAAGCGAGGGCCAAAAACCCCTGAAATGAAAAATGGCAGCATTGGAAGAAAAGTCTTCCTTATTTTTCAGAATCTCATCTACAGTATTAGAGTCAAGAAGAACCCTCATGGGTTTACTCACAGGAATTGAAGGCACAGGGGAAGAGGGAAGGGATCCCCTACGCCTAGAAGAAGTAGGGCTAGGACCTGGAATACCCGCTTCAAAAGCTGCAACGTCAGTGTATGAGATGGCAGAGCCCTTGGCAACCGAGAACCCAAACACACCCGACACCAATTGAGCAGGGACATCGGCAGGGGGTGAGTCACCAATAGCAGCAAGGGTGGACAGAGGGACACCAGCAGCAACTAAAGACCCATCAGCAGCGGATAGAGGGACATCAATAGCAACCGAAGACCCATCAGCAACAACAACTGAATACCCAACATCCAACTGGGCGGGAGCTTCAGCGTCCCCAGCGTTCAAACCATTCTGGGTGGGAGCGTGAGCGTTCAAAACCATCGAGCGTGATTCAATATGTTAATCATAACATAATTCATATTGTTATTTGTGAATTCACTTTATTTAACCTCATACATGACTTAGCCACTATGACATTTATGTTGACTTGATTGCACCTCTACACAAGATATTGTTGGATGACATGACCACCATCATATGGTTGTCCAAATATTCATTATTTAATCAATTAAAACTTATTTATAAATATAAATTAGATTACATCAAATTTTAATCATACAAATATGCTCATGTGTTTCTTTAACATGTACAAGATGACACGGGTCCTGAGTAGACAATACATGTGGAGCATGTCATAGGAGGGATTCAATAGTTGCATACAGTAGTTTTAGTGAACTTTGTCTTGTGGTCACACTTTTATATAAATCCTTTTATTGAAAACATGATTTTGAGAACTTGTTTATTTTGTGCAAGAGGGGACAACTTAGTCCACTTCAGGTGGAGTGAAGAGAAATCTAGATCATAGTGAGGGTTAGAGTTAGATTGCATGTCTATAACCATTGATTCTAAAAATGATATTGTAATCAACATTCCCTAATTCTAGCAACCACTAATTATAATATCTTAATAAATATAAGTAGAATTAATGGATATTCTTGATAAGAAAAGTAGAAAAACAAGGGTGTTGGCCCTTTACAAAGACATGCCAAAAAGACCACTTGAAAGTGGTAAAAAAACATGCCACAAAAAATAAAGGGTAGAGTAGATCACTTACAACTCACTAGTAGAACAACTAGTAACCCACATCAAGAGTGGGTAGAGAATCCACCCATCACACGTGGGGAAGAGATTAAGAAGAGGAGGAAGAATGATCTTTCCTCCATTGATGAAAAATTGTCTAGGCAATATTATCATTAGGAAAACCATACCAAGGGGGAGTAAGTGGGAAAATCCTCTTCATAAGACTGCTAGTGCCAAGATTAGAGTGTTGACAAGGCTACATGTCATCTACCAAAGGTTGGAATAGAACATGAACAACATGCTATGAAGGGTCCACACAAACATGTGGTGTTGCACCAACAACAAGAGGCAGAGTAGATTCCATAGGGCATGGGGAGGTCAAACTAGCATGAGGAGACAAAACATCATCCTAGGAAGAATCATCATTAGCTTGTGAAGAGTGATCTAAGGAAGAATCAAAATATATGACAGTTAGGCGATCATGATTGGCATGCTTCCACCAAATAGAAACACATTTAGGACATGATAGATAATAATCCATGGGCAACTTACAAATAGAGAAGCACTAATGCCATCAAAAGGGGATACCCTTATATTCCAATGACTACGTCCATGACCTATTCCCAACCATGAGAACCACATACCCAGAAACCGGTATAGAGATGTCAATATCAAATAAAATGTGTGCAAAAGTAGAAAGAAATATGGAAGAAGTGGTATCATCTACCTTTAAGAATTAGTTGATATAGTTGCCAATGGCCTCAAAACAAGAATATTCCCAAAAACGAAGGGGAAGATTGGGAAGACGAACCTACACTGGATGCACACTTAGTGGTTTTGTAAGAGGGTTAAAGGAGATTGTCTAAGGTTTGGCCAAGAGAGTGAATACCTTAAATCTAGAATTTTCTTAACACTAAATCACAATCAACATTCGAAAAAAAGAAGCAATAAAAAATCCCTTAGCACAAGGGAAAAGCTCAATGATGCCAAAAACTAATGGAAAAATTAATGGATGTTGATTCTTAAATGCTGAATTGTTTAAAATTTTGAGTCTTAAATATTTCATAAGAATTAACAAGGTTCATCTAATCCTAATAATGAAAAGGTAAGGACAGATACCCAACTCTCAATAATAATAGGAAAATATAGGTACATAACTTCACATAATAAAACTGTTTACCATCTTCTCTAATCTAAAGGATTTAGGTATGAAGAACACTTTGATAACTAATAAACATTTCCATTTTGGAATCACTATTTTTAATTACTCAATTACTTTAAGGGTGAATATCAAAAGTGGCTCCAATTCCATCCTCAATGCATCTACAAATAATTTTAATTTCACATAATAAAATTGAAGCAAAAGAAGTGCACAACATTAAACAAATAAATTGAAGCAATGAAGTGTGTACAACATTAAACAATTAAAAATTGAACAAATATTAGTGTACAACATTAGACAATTAAGTTGAACAAATATAAGTGTACAACATAGGATAATTAGATTGTTCAACAATACAAGTGTACACCATCACAAAATTAAATTGGACAAATACAAGCTTACATGAATACAACATATGTATATAATGCATTTGTATAACCAAAAACAATGTTGCATATAATGGGCATCTTGTTATATTGGTCCACAACAAAAAATGAATGTAAGTAAACTATCTTAATTTTAAATTACGTAAGAAAATTTCAATTTAGACCAAGTTATAGATAATTGTATCTTACCATATTACGATTTCAATTAGTCACGAGTTGAAAATGCAAAAGTTGTAGTAATCATCCATGCCATCAAGTTGTGGGAGATGTAATAAAAAAATTGTTAGCTATAATATACAAGAAGAATATAACTTAAGGGGAGGTAAGTGTATGTCCTAATGGCAGGAAGAGTATATCTTGAAGGGATGAAGACTAAGACTATGTCTTAATGGGAGGAAGAGTATGGCTTAAGGGGTCCTAAAGTATAACTTAAGGGGTCATAGAATATGAATTAAGGGGAGGTAAGTATTTGTCTTAAAGGGAGGCAGAGTATATCTTAAGGGCATGAAGAATAAGCTTTTCTTAAGGGTAGGAAGAGTATGACTTAAGGGTAGGAAGAGTATGACTTAAGGGGTCCTAAGAGGATTGATTAATAGAAATGAAAAAAAAAGAATTTGAATTATATAGCAACTATCAAAATAAAATAACTAGGTATTTTTCCCCTCGCAATGTCTAGAGCACGCAAGCTAGTTGCGCTTAGGGCTTCCGTTGTCCCTAGTGTCTCCCCTGTGCTTGAGGGTTTGTCGCCTGCTCCCCCTGCGCTTGGAGACTTGCCTGCTCCCCCTGCAAATGGTGCTAGCGTGTTTCATCCTAGCTCTGCTACGTCAGGGTTTGGGCTGTGTACTGGTGTTGTGGTGGAGGCACCGCCCTTGGACCTCCTGCTATTGGGATCCCTACCTCTTCTGCTACTACTGCCTCTGTTGCTTGTTCTCAGTCTCTGTTCATAGGTCTGGGTGTGGGTAAACAGGGATTTCCTATTTCCCGCCCAGGAAAATTTAAAAAGCTTGTGAAGGGGAATGTTGGCTCAGTGCATGATGTGCCTACAATTCATGTGGGTGCTTCCTCTAGTTCATCCAATCTTTCTCCTGTTAACAACTCAAATGCTTCTATTGATGTTGTTGCTCGGGTTGGAGTGGATTTTGGCCGTGGTGTTTCTGGGGGCTCCTATGCTAATGTTGCCTCAAAGGCTATGCACAGGGCAGAGGGCTATTCCATTGGGGTTCCCTCTTCCATTCCGATTTCTGCCAGCGACCCTCTCTCTATTAAGCTCTCTGCTACTGCCGAAGGGGAGCTGGAAACTTGCTCTGAAACCCTTAGGGGTCTAGCTGTGATTTTTCACTTTCGAAGATTCTGGCCAACTCTGCCCCAACTTCACGATTGGATTTCCCAAAAATGGGAACCAATAATTCAGATAATGTCCATATCTTTCCCCTAGCAAAAGGTTTCTTTGTTGCTAAATTTGATAGTTATAAGGATAGAACTAAGATATTCTGTGAAAATTTCTTCAGCTGGGAGGTTGATAAATTCTTGCTTATGGTTAAACCCTGGCACCCTGATTTTGACCCTTCCTTTGAAGTTTTCAATAATATGCCTATTTGGGTTAGACTCCCAAATCTCCCTCTCCATCTCTGGCAAGGTGCTATCCTTGAGGAGGTGGGTGAGGCTTTGGGGGAGTTTCTGCTTATTGATGATAATTCTTCTAACTTGTTCCATTCTACCTTTGCTCATATTCTAGTAGATATTGACATTTCCCAGGGTCTTCCTTCTGAAATTAAAATTGAATCAACTAAAGGCTGATGGATACAACCATTGGATTACGAGGGTATCCCTTTTAGGTGTAGAAAATGCTTTAAAACATGTCATCATACTTCTCTTTGCAGTGCTGATTTCATTAAGAAGAAATCCTCTCCTACATGGTGGAAAGATGCCTCTTCCAAGCATTATACAATTCCGAAAAGTTCTTCTCAAGCTTTGAAAGATTTTGTTCCTTCTATTCCTGTCTCGAGCTCTCAGAAGCCTAATATTGTAAATGATTTGAATCATGTTTTGCCTCCAACAGATCCTCTTAGGACCGTTCTTGAGGCCGATCTTAATTGCTCTGCTGTGTTGGTGGAACCCAGGCTTTCTGTTGGCGATTTTGTGGCTGCTTCTCCTACTAGCCCTGCTAGTGTGATTTTTGCTATGGAACCTGTGTTGGTTCCTAGACTTCCTGCTAGTGGTTCAATGGATTTTGTTCCTGCCAGTCCTACTGGTGTTATTTTTGTTGTGGCTCTTGATTCTTCTATCTCTCTTGCTGAAAGCTTTGCATGCCCTATTTTTGAGGTTGCTTTTCCTGCCAGCTCTGATGCTGATGGAAATGGTGTCACTGTCCCTCTTGCTGGGAGTTTTTTGGACTCTATGCTGGGTGCTGTTTCTTTGGATTCAGTGTGCTGGCAGAAGAAGGTAGCGAAAGTCAAAGATGGTTGGATAACTGTTAAAGGGAAACATTATAGGAAATCCTCCTCATCGTTTGACATGACCCTCCGTTCTCAGAAAAAGGGGATTTATGGATAGCCTTGTTGCTATCCTCTTTGGATTGCGGATTTTGATGCAGTGTTCTTGCTTTGTTGTTTATGTGTCCAACCTTTTCTTGGTTGGACTGAATTGTCTTGGGAGCTAGTAATGATATATCTTAAGTGTTTTCTTGTGGTGTCTGAGCCTAAGTTTCGGCTAGACTATTGTAATTTTGGATCCCCTTTAGTTCTATCTTAAGTTTGAGTAATGTAAAGGGTTTCGTGGTCCCTTCAAAACCTATTGTTACCTTAATAAAAAAAACTATTAAAATAAAATATATATAACCAAAATCTTATGTGCATTTATTAATTCCATTGTACCATCTACATTCTCTCTCTTTTCCAATTCTTCTATGATTGTCTCATGCTCTTCTGTTGAGAGTGTCCATAACTATTTATTAATATGTCTCCCTCGATATATTTCTAGTTTAATATTTTCCACTACCAAATGCGAGCAATGTATAATCTTCTTTCATGTTTGATAGCATTTGAATGTTGGAAAACCATTCTCTCTCCTTAGTTATCTGTGTAGCCACATGCCAACAACCATGCTGTGACTAGTTAGATACTTGTAACTATTATAATATACTTTCTAATATTGGATTAAATTTTTCTTAGGCTCTACCCATCTAGCCAACCAATACTATGTTTCCTCTTCATTGTCCTTAGGCACAAAAATAACATAAAGATGTCCCACAAAGAAAAAATTAATCAATAAAGTGTTAGATTTGATTCAAATACAATCATATGATATTACATACATAAATAATGTGATAAAGAAAAACTAAATTGAATTAAATTACCAGGTTGTATGAGGTTTGAAATATGGTCATAGTCATTTGATGCAAATGATAATTATTGTCATCATTTGTTATGTCAGCTTGATCATGTGTCTATATAGGTGTCAATGATTTTTGTTTCCATTCTTCAACCCATTTTGTATTCTTGCATGCTTCTTAATCACCCACAACACAACATTGACAAAATCATGCAAGTTCCCTTGTCCATATAGTCCAAGTGTTAGAATTAGAACTCTTAAATGAATGACATTTAGTTGATCCACTAATTATATCACAATCATGTTGTGAAAAGATATTCTCTTCTTCAACTAGCTAGAAGAAGAATCTCATTGTCGAGTTCTCACTAGATGCTATAAAAAATCTTGAATTGCACGATTCACAATTTCACATGCATCTTTAAATTCGACCACAACCTTGAATTTTAGTTGATGTCTAGCAAGAGCTCTATGGACACATGCACCAACTCCATCATATTCTCCTTTACCATGTCCAACCTCAAAAAGATACAAATATGTTGGGTGTTGGTTTTGTTGTGCGTCCTACTTAGTCAATAAAACATTCTAGCATTCTTGAACTATCTTGTGCAATTATCTGACTATATTTGATGTGTCTTTTGGAAGTAACTTGGATGCACAATGCAAAAAAAAAAATTCACTCATATCTAAAAGTCACCATGTCCCATCTAATCGACATGTGACCACAAAGGTCCTCAAAGAGAAAAAGAAAATCAAAGCAAAAATGGATCTTGAAATCCATCATAAAAGAATTATCAAAAGTTATCCAAAGAAAAGAAAAATCAAAAGCCATGTGGATTCCCAAGAAAAAAGACTTGGATATAAAAAGAAAATCAAAGTTGACATTCAAGATTCCAAATTCTCCTAAC
This sequence comes from Chamaecyparis obtusa, assembly GCA_027943335.1. Taxonomy (NCBI): domain Eukaryota; kingdom Viridiplantae; phylum Streptophyta; class Pinopsida; order Cupressales; family Cupressaceae; genus Chamaecyparis; species Chamaecyparis obtusa. The sequence continues at coordinate 1,164,686 of BSBK01001505.1, forward strand.
TCATTCCATTCTACCATAATGGCCTCTCATGCATACACTCTTCACTCCATCTTGTCTTTCCCAAAAGCGCATATCGGTATCTCCCCATTGCTAATGACATGACTAAGAGAAATCTAGAATATACTCTCCCTAAGCATCTAGAATGTGGTAAATATGACAAAGAGTTAAGACAAGTCCATAGGGATATTGGTGCATCTCACCTAGATGATCTTTCCTTGACTATGAGACTCTTGAAAGGTGGACGCTACTGGTTGGATCCTCTTATCAATACTATAGCATCTGGTTTTTCTTCTGAAGTCACTACTACATATGACAATGTTCTCAAAGAGATTCTTAATGCTCTTCTTCTACAACGGTTCTACATCTAGGCACTTCTACTCCTGTACAACAATTTATGATCTTGAAAAGTCCTAAAATGCATATAATATCTTGAAAAAATACAAAAAAAAAAAAATCATAAAAAGAGAAAAGCATCCCAAGTGGTGAAAACCTTGCAATCAACGCTACATCTATCAACACATAGCCAAGCTCTTGTCCCCTTTCATCCATCTTGCTCTTTTTTTCCTTGTGTTGTCTTGGACTAGAAGTTTTCTTCATCTTGCCCTTGACTCTTATTTGTCATTTTGGGGAAATCATACGCTTATTTGAGCTATTGGTGCTTTACCCCTAGGTCGAGCTCTTGTGTTTAACTTGAGTCAGTTATCAGTCCTCCTTGTTGGAACTTTCTCACTGACATCACTTGTTGTTTCTCAACACCTCAATCGCTCAGTGTTCTTCAACACTACCTAACTGGGCTTCACTATGTTTCTTAACACATATCGCATATTGCACTACCTACCACACACTTGCACTTTGACACTAGCAGAAAAGTGTTTTCTTAAACACCCAACACCACTTACATCCTAGAAGACTAAAAAAAATTGTGCTATGCTAAACTATTATCTTGTGCACTGTCAGTTATCATTGATTTTTGCTTGCTATGTCTTCTAAGGTTGCTCGACGATGTCTACTTGACTAGAGATTCATGATTGGGGGCATACCATTCATTTTCTTTGATTTATGCTAGTGGTGTGATTTCAATGATCCTATGCTATCTAATAAACTGGGTTTTTGTGATAAGAGCCTCCATCATGATTGGAATGCCACAAATACCTTGACCCTCCTTATTCGATGGACACTGAGGTGAGGTTGTAATTATCTCCTTGTCTATTGCTTGTGTTATCTTACAACATTAACTTGGAAACCATGTTTAGGTCATCTTGACATCTATGTCTCGATGCTTACGCGTGTTTCCTACATCTCATCCGATACAGTCGTATTCATATCATCATGGTTTCTCTTGCACCAGTGATGGTTGTAATGACCTCTGATGTCCCAAATGCTCAAATGATGAAAACTAATGGTCAATAGGATTGGTGATGTGGCTAGTCAAAAAGTCTTAAGCTGCATTGTCATTCTTAAGTTGCATTTCATTCTAGGGCTGCATATAGCTTTGCATTCCTAGTTCTCTTGAGCTATTATTTCTTTTCAATTCTTCCTCCTCACCGCTGAGGTATTTGACTACAAAAACCTTATCTTTGATCCTCTTTTCGGGATCGAAATCAAAATTCCAAATCTCTTAACACAGTTGATTACTGACACTATCACTTCTTGCTCACTCCTGCTTTCTTTTTCAGGATTTCTTAGGCTTATCTTTTCACCCCTTGTACCTCATTTTTATTTGTACTTGATGACAATATAGAAAATCTTTTCGTCGATCAAATATCCTAATCTACAAATCTAGCAGTCAAACCAAATCTTAAATCGATCAAGTTAATTAGGACTAAACATCATTGCTCAGGGAATCTCAGCTTCATCGCTTCATATCAAGTTGAGATTCTCCACATCTCCTTTATGAAAGAGTGTTCTCATCACTTCATATCATTTCACTCGCACATGCATCTCTTTTGATCTCTTGGGTCATATCAGGTTCACCAGGACCCATATCAATATGGTATTATCTCTCAGATGATTAGCTATCTCTCTCTCTCCTTGGACATATATTCAGTCTCATCACTTCATATAAGGATGAATGCTCGTCTTGCTTATTGGCCTTCGTTCAATCAGGTTTAGAGTTTGATATCTATCAACTATTCTTGACATCATCATTCTTTGACTCAATGTGTTCCTAGATCGCTCACACAATAGTCAAAGAGAGGAAAATGTAATCATCTAAAATGGGTCTACTAGAACCTGAGCCCCCTCTTGATCAAATCATCTCTTTGCTAAGAATCATTATGTAGAGTAACCTTCAAAATCCACTTTGCATAATTAAATAAAAAATCTTATATCAAGCTTACACTATGGTCTAATTTCTAGATCTTGCATATTTATTTAATTGCTATGACATTGCTTTTAATATAAAGTTCCTACACTTTTATTAAAAGAATACATTCACATGTGTACACCCACTTAATCTTGATTAATTAGAAATTAAATGGGATTTGTGCTTTCAAATGCTATTTTTCTTATCTTACCTAACATTTCCCTTTTGCCTCTTAATCCTCACCACTCATTTCTACTTAATCTTGCATCTCCTTTTTCCTCTTCATCTCATCCACCCATTCTTTTGTCTCTTAATCTCTACTATTCATTCTTCAGGCAATTCCTTTAAAAGGAAGCTCTTGCCTTTCTCAAGGGTTCTAATCTTGTTATCTTAATGCTTTATGTTCCATCTTGTTGTTTTGACATTCTTGCATTCTATCTTTCTTGCATCATTATCTTAATCTTTCTAATTTGAATTCTTAGCTTTAGTTTCTCTCATTTCTTAGCTTAGCTTCATTTCTAGCTTAATATTGCATCGTTAATTTAGTTTATTTTCTTGCATTGCTTCATAGAATAGCTATTGCATTCTCATTCTAGATTACTAATTCCTTGCATTCATCTTAGCTTAATCTCTCATTCTTAGCTTGCATTCTTGCATCTTAGCTTCATTCCTTAGATTTGAATCTTCCATTTTGGAGTAGTCAAGTCACTAATCCTTCATGCCAATTTGATGAGCATCATGAGAAGGATTAAACTCGCTTCAACTAGGAAGCTATAAGCTGCTTCTTGGGATATCCTCTTCCATGAATTTCTCTCAAGAGTAATAGCTCATAGAAGTGTGTCACACTTTTGACCACACATCTTTGGCACCCACCGTGAAGCTGATCATCCATTTTTGGCTCCATTTCATGTGCTTTTAGTTTCTTGTTGTCGCAGGTTTGGATATCTTATTTTTACAGGCTAAAATATCGTATGACATTTCTTATAATATCTGGGCAATACTTCATTATAATATTGTGTGAAATTTCATATTTGTTACAATATCATTCTGACATACAGAGAAGTGTCACATGGCCTTACTGGTAAATATCGCACTGCCTTTATAAGGTATGTCGCACTGGTCTGGAATGTCACACAACTTCTGTGAGGTGTGTTGTACGATTTTCTAATAGACTGATTAACTGTCGCCCAAATTTTATCTCTGTCACAGTTCGAGTTTTGGTCGAGATTGCTTGATTTTTTTGGCATATTCTGATAATCTGGTCTTCTAACAGTGGCTAATCAATGATCTTGTAGGGCTATCACTTCATTTTGCATGCTTTTAATGATCTAACTTGTGGTTTTGTAGGGCTTGCCTATTGAAAGAGTTTAATATCTTCACGCCTACTAACATTTTGTGATGTAGGATTCACTTGTCAAAGACTCTATCTTGAAACTACTAATTCTTTATCTTGTAGGTTGCCTTGGTGATACAAATAAACTAGTGCTTGTTTACATTTGATTTTTAGGCATTCAACATAACTAGAAGGCTCATTGTCTTGTGGTTGGTTGAGTAGTAGGAGAGTATGCTCTTTTCCTCTTGGAAAATCAGAAATCTAGACCTACTTGGTTGGTCACTTGCAATTTGTCTTGGGTAAATGAACATGTGCTTGATAGTTAGAAAACTCTAAAATTGGATGAGAAATTGAAGATAGTTAGACTCAAAATTTCAAGATGTGACAAGAACAAGAATTTTAGTACTCTGAATCTAGTTTCTAAACTACTAATTTATTTTGAAAATGGTGGAGATTAAAGCCCTCAAAAAGGGGAGCACAAAAAGTGGTTCTATTTTTTGTGAAAAAACATAACATAGCATTTGGTGTGCTTCCCCTAAAATGTTAAATCTTTTAAAAAAAATAATTAATCACTCTAGTGAGAAGTTAGATAACACCACGTAGTTTATCCTTGATGTTTGTGCTAATTTTTTGATGAATGTATGATTTTTATGAATTTTTGAACTGCACATATCCTAAAAACATGAAATTTGTGTGTGCTCCCCCTAGAAATGATTGAAAACTAATTGAAAATCATTTTTTTTTAAAGTCTTTAGAATGGAGTCTAGTTTCTTAAAAAGTAACTTGTTTCAATATTCGACGAACGAGCCAAAATCTATGCCCAAAATACTGCATGTTGGTTTTTGACAAAAAATAGACATAATTACAAAAGAAATTAGATATGAAAAGCTTAATGTAATCAGAATTCAAAATAAATTATATGGTTGGATAGCTAATAAAGAGATTGAGAACATCACATTGTCTGATTTTGTCATTGTTCAACCACCTGAAAACATGATGGGGAGCACACATAAAAAAATATGATTTTTTTGTATGTTTTTTGGAAAACACATCTCAGACCTGTTTGAGTCCTCCAAGCCTTTGGGTTGGATTCCCAAGGAAAATCCAAGCCTTAGGCTTGGTGGATCCCAATGTAGTTAAAAGGACACACACCCTTTATATGTGAAAATGTTGTGCAATGCTGCATTTGCTAAAGTAGTTTACTAGTAGCCTATACACCCTAAAGGGAATACACCCTATGTAAGAATAGGAAAAGGAGAGAGGGAGAGAGACTATCTAACTAAGAAGGGGGAGAGAGACAAAGAGAAGGTGAGAAGTGAGGGGAGAGAGAGAGAGAGAGAGAGATTAATGTAAGGTGTCCTAAGGAGTCGTAAGGGGTTGCAAGGGGTCATATGACACATTAATGTGTCCTATGAACCCTTAAGACCCTTTAGGACCCCTAAGAATACATCTTAGGGGTTCCAAAGAGTCACAAGGGGTGATAAGGGGTCCAAGGACACATTAATGTGTCCTAGGACCCCTATAATCCCTTGCGACTCCTTAGGACACCTTACCATACACTAATGTATGGTGAGGGGTCCTAAGGGGTGGTAAGGGTTCTTAAGGGGTCCTAGGACACATTAATGTGTCCTAGGACCCCTTATGATCGCTTATGACCCTTTAGGTCCCCTAAGATGCATTCTTAGGGGTCCTAAAGGGTCTTAAAGTGTCCTAAGAAACCTTATGACTCCTTACAACCCTGTAGAACCCCTAAGATGTATTCTTAGGGGTCCTAAAGGGTCATAAGAGGTCCTAGGACACATTAATATTTCATAGAACCCCTTACGACCCCTTACCATACACTAATGTATGGTAATGGTTCGTAAGGGGTCGTAAGGCATTCTAGAACACATTAATGTCCTAGGACCTCTTATGACCCCTTATGACCCTTTAGGACCCCTAAGAGTACATCTTAGGGGTCCTAAAGGGTCGTAAAGGATCATAAGAACACATTAATATGTCCTAGGACCCCTTACGACCCTTTAGGAACCCTAAGATGTATTCTTAGGGGTCCTAAAGGGTCCTAAGACACATTAATGTGTCATAGGACATGTATGGTAAGGGGTAGTAAGGGGTCTTAATTGGTCATAAGACACATTAATGTGCTGTGGGCCCTCTTATGATCCCTTGAGACCCCTAAGAATACATCCTAGGGGCCCTAAAGGGATGTAAGGGGTCACACACACACACACACACACACACTTTCTCACCCTCTCTCTCACTCTCTCACTCTCTCTCTCATCTCTGTCTCTATCTTTGTCTCTACCGCCTTCTCATCCTTTTCTTATTCTTATGTAGGGCTTACACCCTATGCGAGAATAAGAAAAATGGTAAAAATGAATACAAACTCATGATTGAGGCCCATTTTTTTGTATTTTGTCCGGTGATTGAGGGAGTAGCATAATAAAATAGTATAATATTAAAATTAAATCAATTGATTCTCATCAAAATAATATTTTTTATTTAATAACTGATGAGACAATTTATTGTCTCTATTTTGCTATAATCTTTATACTTTGTTGACACTCTTTATGCTTTGATAAGACATTTCTAAACATCTATGAACCTATACCGATGTGAACTTTTTATAAGTACAACTAGAGCCACAAAGACTATGGGTAGTTAGAATGACATGTTTTGCTGACTATTATATATATAATGCAGTACTTCATATAGCTATTTTAAGTTGTGTTCTAACGTTTGAGTAGGAGTTGAAATATTGACTTGTATATATATACACCAAATGCTACTAACTTGCTAGGTAAGCAAGGAGTAGTACAAAGAGTGGTGCAACCACATTAAAGGAGTGTTAGAAGACCAGCCTTGGCGGAAGAATCCACCATGGTTTCAAGGGTTATGCCGCTACTTAAAAGGAGCTATCATTTCCAGAAGATATAGGAAATAGTTCTGCTATATTCCCTCAGTGTTGTTATTTTGTTATCTGCACTTATTGTAATATGTCATGGTTATTATATCTCCTTCTTATTTGGCGAGATTTAATCAGACTTTTCTGTTATGTTTTCAATAAGCGTCAATCCTCTTTATAAAGGGATTTGATTGACTTAGTTAGGTAATGAGAAAATATAGAATGATGTATTTGGTATAGCAGAAGTTGCTCTTTTCTATTCTTCATGAATTGTTCAGTTGTTATGTAACCAGTTAAGAAGAATATAATGGAAGAGTAATTTTGGAGTATCTTCCATGTTAGTAGTTAGCAGAAGCCAACCAAGGGGGCCCACTTGGGAGGTGGATTAGATTAAGTTAGAATAGAATTTCTTACTGTATTTTCTATGCTTTCAAGTAGAAGTTATTATTTTATTCCTACATCATTACTACTGTGGATGTTCCTGCAGCACTTGCAGAGATAGACATAGTGAATGTTTTGAGTTGCTAAATAGGTTTAGAATAAGTTCATAAGCTTTCTACAATAATTCCATTAAGAAGTCAAGTGTCTTTACTTTCCTGCAACAATAGCATAGGTTTCTTTCATGCATTTTATCTTCCTACAACATAGGTGTTATGACTCTTATAGGAACTTAGTGCACAAACTGTGCTATCCCATTTCAAGTCTACATCCCTGGGTTGACAATCTAAATGCATTTCATGATGGGAAAAGTAATCCTTAGCACAGATGTATTATTCCTAAGAGAGACAATGGCATGATTATCTTTACCTATTGTGAAACTGTTCATTTTTGGCGCCGCTGCCAGGGATGGTGTCAAACTAGGAACCTTAATGAGTCTTTTATTTTTCATATTAGTTTCTTGTTTTTAGCCAACACCAAGTAGTTGTGAGCTTGCTTCACAAGTTCATTAACTTACTTGCATGCATCGAAGAAGGCGAGATGTTCATGGCATATTTTTTCCAAAAGAACCTGTTAAACTAAAAGAAGAATTTGAAGAACTTGAGTTACCATTTCTTGACGTGAGTCCTGAGTTTGCTACATCATCTTCAACAGAAGGAGACCCTCATGATCCATTTGACCTTCATCCTTTTGTAGAAATATTAGCCAATTTCATCAATAATTCCAATCCAGAACCACTTGTTGACCATAATCCTTTGGTTAATAATACTTTCTAGCCACAGTTTCATTATCCAACACCTCCAGTAATGGCAGCTCCTACATTTCCATTTCCTATTCCAAGTCTTATCAACAATCCTAACCTCAAGAACATACTTGCTTCAACACTTCCAAAGTTCTATGGCCTTATTACAGAGGATCCTGACACCTTTTTGTTCGAGTTTGACATACTGTGTTGAAGTTTTGACTATAATACTGACAGTCATAAGCTCAAGCTTTTTGCAGTGACACTAAAGGAGTCAGCTCTCAGATGGTTCATGGGCTTAGGAGAAAATGCAGTAATTGATTGGGATGGAATGAGAGATTTGTTTCTAAGGAAGTATAAGGAATACTACAAAGGAGGTGATTCAAAAGGAGATGACATCTTCCGTATGTCATAAAAAGAAGACAAGACATTGGAGGACTACATATCACTCTTCTTATACAACTTGCAAAAGAACCCTCAACATGCACTGCAGGAGGATTCACAGAAGCTAATTTTTTTAAGAGGAGTGAATGACAACTGCTTGGAAGCATTGGACCTCATGGCTAGAGGAGATATATCTCAATCTTCCTGGGATGACCTTAAGAAGATTTGTTTGAACTATTCCAGAGCAGCAGTAAAGAAATGAAGGGGATTTCATCTGACATTGGAAAAAGGAAGTGGCTCTGGTATTTCAAAGATGGAAATTTCAAACCTGTTGTCAGACTTCAAGCAAGACATCATTAATGATGTCGCTACACACGTGGACACGATGACTGCCAAGAAGAAGCATGCAGATGCGGAGGCCCAGCTAACCAAATACTGTCCCCATTGCCACAAGCAAAAGAAGGATTGTCAATGCAAGTTGGTCGCAAACATGGAGAATCGACATCTTCCAAATGAATACTTAAAGATAGAAGGAGAGGATGAGCAAGTGTTCTTTGTTTCTCAACGTCGGCCATGGGCCACGAGACAAGGTATGCCTCAAGACCCATTACAAATTTCAAATCCTTATAATAGTCAATGGCAAAGCCGGAATAACCAAAGTCCTCCCTAGTATAATCAACCTACTTGGAATAATGCCTAGCCCAATAATCAACAAAATCAATGGTATCCTCCACAACAACCCCAATGGCCAAAATTTCCAAACCAATGGAAACAACCACAAGGGAATTGGCAGTCCACTAACCAGTGGAGAGGACCTCAACAATGGCCTAATTTGAATCCTGGATATCCACCTTTGCCATCTCCAATGAACACACCTGCAGTAATGCCACCACCTGCAAACATAGGTCCTCAAAAGAAAACATAGTTACCTACTCAGCCACAACCAAATCCCAATAGTCAACAACCACAACAACAAATGTATGCTATTGATGCTCAGTAGTACCTTGCCTATGCGCTCAATATAGCTAATATACACCTAAGATCGGGTACTACCTTGCCTACACCTGAACCACCTCTTATCACTGAAGTGCCAGACGTTCTTGCAACATCAGTACCAATTCCAAAGGATGCTTTGCCAAATATTGTCGCTCTAGATAATGTTTCCAATTCAGCTAATGTTCAGACATTAGCTAAACCTCCTTTTCCTCAGAGGCTAAGCCTGGACAAACCCATACCAAAAGAAGACCAACCATTTGACATCCTTAACCAATTAAAAAACATGCATGTCCAAATTCCCTTGTTTCAAGCAATAAAGGATGTCCTTGTCTATGGAAAAGAAATAAAAGAAGCTTGTCTTAGAAAGCCTAGAAGAAAGAAAAAGGATCCTACAACAATTCATGTTATAAGACAATTAGTTGATATTATGCTGGGAAAATTAGTAATTCCAAAATATTCAGATCCAGGGAATCCAATTGTTAACATCATCATTAATGGCCAGTCTGTCAAAAACACATTAATAGATTTGGGTGCTGCCATTAATGTGATGACTAAGGATACTATGAATAAACTAAGCATAGAAGGGTTATGAGCTACTCCAACAATATTACAATTAGTAGACAACTCTACTATCACCCCTAATGGAATGATAGAAGACATAATAGTTGCCCTAGATTCTTGGGAATATCCTGCTGATTTTATGATTCTATCACCCAAGGTCAATCTTGCTGGTTATCATGTCATTTTAGGATGTCCATGGTTGGCAACAGCTGATGCAAACATTAGTTGTAGATCAAGGAACATGACAATTTTAGATGGGCAAGCCACTAAGCAACTAGCATTGTATCCTCCCGCTCAACCTCAGCCAGATTTAAGTACCCATATATGGCCAGATTTAGGATATGGGGAAGAGGAATTGAACTCTGTGGTTCAGCTCATTATGTTACATAGGCAATCTTTTCTAAAGTTGCAGGAGGAAGATGAAGTAATTTAGAGCATTCTTAATAATGATTGTGTTGAAATCAAAGACATATCTGAGAGTTCTGTGTTGGAGTTAATTACATATGAGGACCATTTTGAGAACTTTGTTTTGCCTTCAGAACCCAATATTATTTGTCAGCTCCTACCCTGTGAAGTAAATACAAGTCCTATCATTGAAGTATCTATGCTTGACCTTACAACTAGTGTTGAGCTTTCCAAGGGGCACAATCTCCATGTAAATAATAAGCTGCCTTCAGAACAAATGGATCAATTAACTAAACTCCTCCAAACACATGAGAAAGCCTTTGCATGGGATTATGTGGACATGAAGGGACTAAGCCCAACACTCTACACCCACATGATTTATATCAATGAAGGAAGCCTACCACTCCGTCAACCTCAAAGGAGGATTAACCTAGCATTAAGAGAAATAGTCAAAACAGAATTACAAAAATTGCTAGATGTTGGCTTTATATATCCTATATCTGATAGTAAATGGGTATCACCTTTGGTTATAGTGCCCAAAAAGGGGGGTAAATGGAGAATCTATGTAGATTACAAAGAGTTAAACAAAGCTACCAAGAAAGATCATTTCCCATTACCATTCATTGATCAAGTACTTGATACTTGAGCCGATAACAAGTATTTTTCCTTTCTTGATGGATATAGTGGATACAATCAGATTACTATTGCTCCAGAGGACCAGGAGAAGACTACATTCACATGTCCATGGGGGACATATGCATATTCTGTCCTACCATTTGGGTTGTGCAATGCTCTAGCAACATTCTAGAGAGCTGTAATTAGTATTTTTGCCGACATATCACATGATTGTATGGAGATATTTATGGATGACTTTACAACATTTGGAGTAACATTTGAAGAGGCTTTACAGAATCTTGAAAATGTGCTGATCCGATGCAAGGAACATAATCTCTCCCTTAATAGTGAGAAATGCTTCATGATGATGCAAGGAGTGGTACTTGGGCATTTTATTTTAGCAGCATGAATCCAAGTGGACCCAACCAAAGTAGAGGTAATACTTACACTACCTACACCTACTAAGCAAAAAGATGTAAGATCATTCTTAGGACATGCTGGATACTATAGACGCTTTATTCAGAATTTTAGTCAAGTAGCTAGTCCTCTATACACATTGCTAACAAAAGAGACTGAGTTTATATGGACACAAGCATGTGATGAGTCCTTCTTGCAGCTCAAGACACCTTTAACAATTGCACCAGTCCTCAAAGGACTAGATTGGTCTATCCCATTTCACATCCATACAGATGCATCAAATTATGCCATAGGAGCTGTGCTAGGGAAAAAGGCTAGTAACCTTGAGAATGGAATTTACTATATCAGTAAAAGCCTCCATGGACCAGAAGTAAACTACACAGTTACTGAAAAGGAACTCCTAGCTGTAGTTTATGCATTAAACAAATTCCACCACTATGTAACAGGCTATCCTATCTTTGTTCACACTGATCACTCAACAATTAAATATCTGATGAAAAAACTTTCTATAACAGGTAGATTAGCAAGGTGGCTACTACTATTGCAGGAGTTTGATATAACAATTGTTGATAAGCCAAGGAAAGAAAATGTAGTAGCTGACTATTTGTCTAGACTTCAAAATGCTGATGCAGACACTACTATGATTGAAGATGCATTCCCTGATGAAAACCTGTTCCATATAGCAATAAAAAACCCATGGTATGCTGACATAGCCAATTATCTCATAGCAAATAAGATGCCCCCACATTTCTCCTAGAAGGATAGAAAAAGCTTGCAGAGAAAAGTTTCCACTTTTCTTGGATAGATAACAATTTATTTTACACTGGTCTAGATCAGATTATGAGGAGGTGTGTGAGAGAAGATGAAATATATGATATACTCCATGCTTGTCACGATGAGCCATGTGGAGGTCACTTTGCAGCAAAGAGAACAACTCTGAAAATCTTAACAACAGGTTATTATTGGCCAACACTACACAAGGATGCAACCAATTATATAAAGAAATGTGATAAATGTCAAAGGATGGGTCGCCCAACAAAATCAGATGAGATGCCACTCAATCCACAAGTGGTAATAACACCATTTGACAAATGGGGTATGGATTTCATAGGACCAATAGATCCTCCCTCAAATGGAAAATCTTACATCCTGGTATGCACAGACTATCTGACAAAATGGGTGGAAGTGAAAGCTATGCACAATGCCAGAGATCAAAAAGTAGCAAAATTCTTGTATGAGGATATTTTTACCCGTCATGGAGTTCCAAGAGAGCCTGTAACAGACCAAGGAGCACATTTCACTTCAAATCTTATCAATGAGCTAATGAAGGAATATAGTATAAGGCATCAGAAATCTAGCCCTTACCATCCACAGACAAATGGACAGGCAGAGGTCACAAACAGAGAAATTGAGGCCATATTAACAAAGACAGTGCAATTGCATCGAAAGGATTGGAGCAATAGATTAACTGAAGTAGTATGGGCCTATTGCACAACCTGGAAGACAACTACAGGGTTCACACCATTTGAATTGGTGTATGGGAAGGCAGCAATGTTACCCATAGAATTTGAACACAAAACATTGCGCATAGCTCTGGAATTGAATATCAATCTTCCTGCAGCACAATCAGAATGCCTTCTCCACCTCAAATCCTTGGATGAAATGCGAAAGTCAGCCTTGGAGTGGACGGAGCTAATCCAGAATCAAAGAAAAAGGTGGCATGATTCACACATAAAAAATAAGCACTTTCAAGTGGGTGATTGGGCTCTATTATATGATTCTCGATTCAAGGAGATTCTAGGAAAGCTGCAGACCAAATGGCTAGGACCATATGAAATTCAATATGCCTTCAACAATGGAGCAGTCCAATTGACCACACTAAATCCCATCCAATTCAAACTACTTGTCAATGGACATCGCTTGCGCCTGTACCACAAGCCTCAAACCAATGACGAATTCCTGCAGCAGTTCAGCACACACAGTTCAATAACAACTCAGGTACCAGTTCCTATAGCAGAAGGTGAAAGCCTTCCTCTTGTAGCTTCACCATAACATGCCTTTAGAAACCAACCATAATAAAACTTCATTTAATATGAGGTACATTTCTTCATTCACTTTTCTTCATTCTTCTCTCCAATTCATCTCATTTCTCTTTCTTCCACCCACTCACAATCCACGTCACCCACAATTTCTATTTTCAATGCTTTCAATAAACACCACGTCAGCACTCACATGAGGTCACTAGAATCAATGAACTCTCATGAACTTGCATTGGTGTGTACGGTAAATAAATCCTAGGTACAACTCCCTCAATCCTTACTCACTTTTAGCACACATGTTTTAATAATTATATATAGTACTGCACTAAATATATAATATAGGTGTTACACCAGTTTCCCATTCTCGTGCTAAAATATATCAAGTGAGGACACTTGTCAATGTTTGGTAGGGGCTAGGGGAAGTGTAATAAATTCCAAGTGTTATTACTAAGCCATCCCAGCCACATCCTTGTCACTTCAACATTGTACTTAGGCTTTGTTCTATTAATTTCTTTTATTCCCATACATTCACCGTACTTGCAAAATTTTGATTTTCTAAAATTGATATGACTTGAAAGGACTATGATTAAATTGTGTGGTAACTCACACTTAAGGCTGTGATGTCCTCTGTAATCAATGTCATTATTATTGTTCATGTTAAGCATAACAGAGGAAATGAAAGCGAGAAAATTGGTGTTTTCAAGAAATGCAATTGGAATTCAAGAAGAAGGTATTTGCAAAGCATAAAAGATTGAAGGGTTAATAGTGAAAGTGAAGAGCAGAAAATTGTTAATGAAATGGGTGGACAGTTGCAAAGGCGCGAACCAGTTCACCATGGCATTTTACTGGCGGATGTCGAGGCAGTTTGCAGGTTTAATGCATGTGGCTAGTTGGGATATTTTCTTCATTTAACAGAGTTTAATGAGGAAGTTGTAGTAGAATTTATGAGTACTTTTCAGGAGGGGCAAGCAACTGTGTGGGGTTTAATAGTTTTTTCCACTGAGGAAAGAATTGTAGAGGTCACTGGGTTGCCAGTCCTTGGGGAGCACTATCCTAACGAGCATGATGCCAAGTCATCGCGAGCTCAATTCTCCCGACCAACTGATCCTCCCCTCGAAGTTACCAAGTAGGGATGCAAGAGGCTAACTCTTCCTCCACCATTTCCAGAATTGACGACCCACATTATCATGTACTTAACTTGCGAAGGGAGATTTTCAAACTTGCATGCCCGTCATTTCAAATTGCTTAGTTGCATAAGGCATAATCTTTAGGTTAATATCTCTAATTTTCTCTATAATATGTTAAGCATTAGTGCCGAGGAGACACAAAAGGGGAACACAAATTCTATAAGCCACCATGCCCTAATAAAAATTCTAGTTGAGAAATCCCTTAGGGATTTTTCTCCCCTTTCATGGGCAGAATTTGTTTAGTTTAAAAATTTGCAACCCCAGGTTAACCCTGTTGCTCAACCTCTAGGGAATGAAGTAGAGTCTTCTGAGCCTACTGAAGAAATAGCCATAAAAGAACAAGAGCTAGAATTATACCAAGAAAATAAGTCTTCTGAGCCTACTCTAGAAAGTAATATTCCTACTTCTTCCATAAAGAAAGGCAAACAGAAGGTTGGAGAAGAAACCCCTAACCTAGAAGAGGAAATTCAAAACCCTACAGTTCAAATAAACAAAAGAAAGAGGTCAAGTCCTACAACATCTATTCCTGCAACATCTACTCCTACAACACAAAAGCCAAAAAGATCCCGCCAAAAGAAAACTGCAGTGGTCGAAGAACCAACAATGTGAAGAAGTCCTTGCATGCGAGGGCAAGTGTCTCCACCTTCTCTGGGAAATCCAAATGTTCCAGTATCGAAACCTCCCTAAGAACCTTCTATTGAGTACATTCTCGATGATTCTCCCATGTAAACAGAAGCATCTTCATCTCCCAAAAACATGGAGGAATCCAAAAATGTACAATAACCTGGTGATAACATACCAAATGATGATCAAGGTATGCCTGATCGAAGCCTTAATGTAGCACAAGAGAGCATTCCTGAGGATGTTCAGATGACTCCTCCGCAACACCCTGTATATTCCAATGTCTCCATTGTGCCCTACAAATCAACATGGTTGACTAGGTATTTTCAGCAAGTTTCTAGAGAAAAGATAAAGAAAGCTCAGTTGCAAGAATTTCCTTCAACAACAATACAATCTATACTCTTCAATTTATATAATAAATTTGTTTTCCAGAAGACCCGGTGGAGACAAGAAAGAAACAAAATACAGAAAGAAATATTTGATAAGGAAGAGGAGATTGAAGATCTTAAAGAGTAGTTAAAGAAGCAGAAATAACAAATGGACCAAGCTCTTAAATTAGCTGATCAGGTCATAGCCCATAGACCACCACCCAGGGTGTATGCCATTTGTTTGAAAGAACAATTCCTCTTATTTTAGCTCATGATGACTATGAAGGGTATAGATTGTGAATTCAAATCAGCCAAGGAATTCTATGAGTTATATCAAACTCTTCCCCCATGGCAGCAAAATTTACTATGTGAGATATATATGCATAACTTTATCATTCCACATGAAAAAAAATGGAATCCTTTTCTCTATATAGCGGATATCCATTTGCAGGTTTTGATGTCATGGATGCACAATGAAGGAAACTATGATAGGCAGTTGAACATTTACAACAATTTAGAGAAATCTGAACCCTTACCTCTAAGGGATGAATCACATAAGCCTGATGTCCTCTTGAGAGATTGGCTTAATTTAACCTATGGAAAATAGAAGCTAGAAATTAGGGAAAAGGTCTTTGCATTAAGAGACAGGGTCTATAGAGAATACCAAGGATTTCCCTACTTCTCATTTCAAAGAGGTCTTGTAGGGGTAAGAAGTCGGTGGAATAGATTACAAGAGGCCTTTAAGAAAATAGAGCCATACAACCCAATCAACTTTGAGGCAGAAACAAATAGAGAAACCATACATATGCAGTTGGGGCATCAGATTAGAAGGGAATTGTGGATGCCTTTTTCTTTCTAGCCACCTACACTCCTATGGCCCCTATATGACATCAACACCACCAGATTGGATCAGTTGCTGGAAGAACACCAGGGAGATTACTTGGCAAGAACAAGAGGATTTTATTACACTTTCAGGAGTGGAAAGAAGGGAAAGACAACTGTCAGTGATTACAAGTCTACAACCAGAAAATGCAATGCTTGAGGACAAGCATTATGTTTAGTAGGGGCAGATGATGAGACAATTTATTGTCTCTATTTTGTTATAATCTTTATACTTTGTTGACACTCTTTATGCTTTGATAAGACATTTCTAAACATCTATGAACCTATACCCGTGTGAACTTTTTATAAGTACAACTAGAGCCGCAAAGACTATGGGTAGATAGAATGACATGTTTTGCTGACTATTATATATATAATGCAGTACTTCATATAGCTATTTTAAGTTGTGTTCTAACATTTGAGTAGGAGTTGAAATGTTGACTTGTATATATATACACCAAATGCTACTAACTTGCCAGGTAAGCAAGGAGTAGTACAAAGAGTGGTGCAACCACATTAAAGAAGGAGCGTTAGAAGACCAGCCTTGGTGAAAGTATCCATCACGGTTCTGAGGGTTATGTCGCTACTTAAAAGGAGCTGTCATTTCTAGAAGATATAGGAAATAGTTCTGCTATATTCCCTCAGTGTTGTTATTTTGTTATCTGCACTTATTGTAATATGTCGTGGTTATTATATCTCCTTATTTGGTGAGATTTAATTAGACTTTTCTGTTATTTTTTCAATAAGTGTCAATCATCTTTATAAAGGTATTTGATTGACTTAGTTAGGTAATGAAAAAATATAGAATGATGTATCAATATAGTAGAAGTTGCTCTTTTCTATTCTTCATGAATTGTTTAGTTGTTATGTAACCAATTAAGAAGAATATAATGGAAGAGTAATTTTGGAGTATCTTCTATGTTAGTAGTTAGCAGAAGCCAACCAAGGGGGCCCACTTGGGAGGTGAATTAGATTAAGTTAGAGTAGAATTGCTTACTGTATTTTCTATGCTTTCAAGTAGAAGTTATTGTTTTATTCCTACAACATTACTACTATGGATGTTCTTGCAGCACTTGCAGAGATAGACATAGTAAATGTTTTGAGTTGCTAGATAGGTTTAGAATAAGTTCATAAGCTTTCTACAATAATTCCATTAAGTAGTCAAGTGTGTTTACTTTCTTGCAACAATAGCATAGGTTTCTTTCATGCATTTTATCTTCCTACAGCATAGGTGTTATGACTCTTAGAGGAACTTAGTGCACAAACTGTGCTATCCCATTTCAAGTCTATGTCCCTGGGTTGACAATCTAAATGCATTTCATGATGGGAAAAGTAATCCTTAGCATAGATGTATTATTCCTAAGAGAGACAATGACATGATTATCTTTACCTATTGTGAAACTGTTCAATAACTACTACCTAACTCCATAACATAGCAATGTTTAATATTACAATTTTTTATTCTTATCAAAAATTTACATACTATATCATGTATAAAAAATATAATAATAATTTTACATATATGATAGAATATTAAATATGTACTTATAAAATATAATATTTAAATTTATTTAGATACGTATTATATATATATTTCATTTGTTGTAGTTGATATTTTCACCATATGATAAATTTAATAGTATGAATAATAGAAAAATATTAAAATTCCTTAATAAATTATCTTTTAAGTAGTGAACACCTTTGTACATACGTTGTCCTTGAGAGAAAAGAACGTGGCAACAATTTGAAAATAATTGAAAATTTTAAATTTGTTCACACCGATAGAATCTGCAAATGTTGTTCCTAAATAGGAGTAACAATAAATTGCATACAAATGAAAATTTTATATTCACCAACAAAAATTATGACAAAATAAATAGGGAACAATTATCTTCCAAATAAAAAATCTATTAAGTAACTCGTATCATCTTCTAATTATGATCTCTGTTTGCAATATTTATGATCTCTATGTAATAAATTTGTAATAACAAAAGTAAAATTTTCCATGTCCAACAAAAAAGATAATACTTATGATCTTTGTTTATGATCTTAGGAAACCTTACAAAATATTAGTGTATGGTAAGGGTCTTAAGGGGTTATAGGACACGTTAATGTTCTCTAGGACCCCTTAACAACCCTAATGACCTTTTAAGACCCAAGGACCCTAAGGGGTCTTAAGGTGTCCTAGAACCCCTTAAAAACCCTTACGACCCCTAAGATGTATTGTAAGGGGTCCTCGGACTCCTTAGGACCCCTTAGGGCCCCTTACCATATTTTTGATTTGAGTATGGTAAGGGGTCCTAATGGGTTGCAAGGGGTCCTAGGACACATTAATGTGTCCTAAGACCCCTTAGGACCACTATGAATATATCTAAGGGGTCCTCTAGGGTCCTAAGGGGTCATAAGAGGTCTTATAGAGTGTAAGTGCAAGATTTAGATAAAGTAAGTTGGAGAGTTATTGACCCATGAATTTGAACCACCGAGGCTAGGGACATTACATATTGGTTGATCAAAGGAACTCATTATCATTTTGTACATGTACAAGTATTGATGGGGAATTCAACTCTTCCATAATACCAACGCATGTTAAAATTACATAGTCAATATTAAGATATTGTGATCTCTCTAAACTAGTCAATTTCAAAGATCAGATAGTATAAGAGATTGAAGGAATTTATAGATATCCCTAGCAAGATTAAAATTTATAAAAAATAAAAGAATGGCTTAGAAAGCGATCTCTTTCAAGGTGTTTTCCCCTATTTCACTAATTCTAATATTGGGGACAACACATCACTAACCCTTTACAATAGAAATTGTTTACAAAAAATGGTACGTACTTGCATGAGGAGATTATATATTATAGAAATCCCACACAACACCAAGTGGAAAGCCACTCAAAAAGTAGTAAATGATTGCAAGTAGGATCATACAGATGCTTTAATAAACTCATATCTCCTTTAATGAAGAAATATTTGGTTCATCTACTCCTTTAATCATGTCTCTCAAAGCAATTATATTTGTTAGTGGAGGAGATACACCCATTGGATCTGCAATAACTTTATACTCACTAGGATTTCTATTTCTCTTCAATTGGGACACTTTTTCCAAAATTACATCTACCCTTTTGCTAATTTGGGAAATTAGTGGGTCTATTTGTGGACCTCCAGGGAGTTGGTCACCTAAATGACAACCTTGAGATGAATCAAGAACTTCTCTATGAAAGAGACTAGTACCTTGAGAATCTCTCCACATCTCAGCTAGATTAAAAATTTGGACTATATATGGCTGCCTTTTTTTGTAAAATGAGTAGTGAGACTACCTTTCCAAAGGTGGCAATGAACTTTTAACTATTTTGTTAAGATCATTAATATATACAAAGATGATTATTTATGTGTGAGATAATGCCCAATATGAGTAATCCAGCTTCCCAAGTCCCCTAAATGCAAGACCATTAATGAATAGGCATTTCTAATTGAAATATTTTTGGTGCTAGTATGAAATGCATGACTAGATTCTTTGACTACTAATGAGCCAATTTGAGGCTTCATTTCACATTGCTCTATGGATAATTCCATAGCACTTGTTACTTCTCTATTTGAAATTTTTGAGTCAGTTTACATGTGCACTGAAGAGATTTTGTCACTACTTGAGCTACTAGTAGATGGTGAGTATTAATCATCATTATTTGACGTAGGCTCACACATATATCTTACTTATTTTATTAGTTGCTTTCCCTTGCCTAGATTTTCCTCCTTATCTGTAACTTTTGTCATGTGTCCAAGAAGCTATTCCCTTTCTTTCCCATTAACTATGGGTTTTGTCTCTTCTTCTTAAGTAATTGGCATACCTTGGATGACACCAAGATAACTATTTTCTTCTAAAATGTCTTTTTCTCTCACATTAATATCTCTATTAAGAAATTTTTTCTATATCTTCCTCTATATATTGAATAGATTTAGTGTAATGTCCCGGCCAGGGAACCCATAAGGAATCAAGTCTTATGACCAAAAATTGCAACTAGCAATTTTTTTTTCTAACATTACATCATTAATACATTCCTTAAGATTCCCTTAATTAATTCATTTACTAACATATTACTTATCCAAATTGAATTTTATTTCTTTTCTTTACTTTCACATTTTAGAACTTAAGAGATAGGGTAAGAAAATAACATTTCATTTACAATTATATTTCTTACTTCATAAACCAATTTCATTTCTCTTTCCTACACATTGAATAACTATTCTTTACAAATTACATTTTAGCCTTAGCATAATAAACATTTCCTTTCATTGCAACATAGGAGTGATAGAGAAGATAATTCAACATTACATTATATATTTCTAACTTTGATCTTTCAAATAATAACCCTTGAAACAAACCCTAGAACTATCCGTACCAATTACATTGCTTTTCTTTTCAATTACATTTTTCTGATAATAAATATCATTACAATAACAAGTACATGAATGGTCCAAAGGCATTACAACATATCTTTTCATCTTCCTTTTCAATAATACACAATGCAAAATAGAAACATCTTCATTAATGCATAAAATTGAACGCATCCAAGTTAGGAACCACGAACATGACCTCGAAAGATATTTGCCACCCAACCATGTGAAACTGGTGAAGTTCCACCCCCATGCTAGGAAATAGATTCAAGATACTCACAAGGCCCTAAGAATTCTAAGGTTTCACAAACCCTAACTTGAAAAAAAATACAAAACATTACAGGATATCACATTACTAATCACAAGGGTTAGGTTTCTAGCATACCCTCTAGGTGAGTGTCATCACATATCTTGGATTTTGGGATCCTTCTTGGCAACCATGTAACCATGGTCCCCCCTTTTTGAATAGGGATCCATCCTAGTAGTTACCCATAGTCCCGGTACTCCAACAGGACTATGTGGCCATTAATATGTTTTCTTTCATTATCTTTTGTTTCCCCCCTCCCAAGTTGATTTTAAGGTTATCACTTGATTACAAACTCACCCATAGGATCTCCTGGAAACCACTTTGGGTCCTGGAACCTATGGTGAGCCACTCACCTAGGGTACATAGTCCCCTACCCAAAAAATGATAAAATAATTGCAATACTTCAAATGCTTTATTTCAGAGGTTTAGGAAACTATCCTGTGTACTCAAATCACTAGGACGAGCCCTAACCTTAACCATAAACATCATAAGAATAGTACAAGGATCTCACATACTCAAGACACCTTAAGTACAACATTATGATAAACTTCAAGTAATAAAATGAACATTCAGAGAGGTACAAATATGTAGACAGAGACCAGGATCAAGGTTGGAAGATACAAACCAAACTCAAAGCCAAACAGTTAGTTGACACTGAAATCCATGACTCCAAAGTTTCCATAATAGGTCCAAATAGAAAATAAAATTAATATAAATTATAAACTAATAAAGATTGATGGGGAAAATATTGTACTATAAACTAATGAACCTGCAAGGACCAATGAATTAAGGGAGAAGACAAAGTAATCTTGTCTTAGAATGGTGGCAAGATATTACATATTTAAGTGTTGGTGAATCTTCTCTTGTGGGTTGGTTGCAAGAGGGATATTGATCAAGAGAGGAGTAAAATTGAGTTGTATATGTTTCCTAGTGGTTTGAATTATAAGGGACCCTTTATCTGTGTGAGTCTAGAGATTGTCTCAGAGATATATGCATGACTATATCTAGAAACATATGTATGACTGTCATAAAAATACAGTCTCGGTGCGGTGAGCATAACATTTTTTTGCACCATTGGATTTTCCTAATTTTCATATATGTTTGCTAAAAACTAATTGTATACATTCGCACTAGAGCGATTTTCATAATATAGTCGGGTTCAAAAGTTATTTACAATAGAGTATGGGTATATGAAAACAAACTAGAACACTGTCCATTTCCAATTGACTTGTTTTTTCATTATCATCCTAATTACAAATCATTTCACAATAGAAACTTTGCAGATCATATGAACAATATAAATTTTTAAGAGCACACACACATATACATAGATGAATATGCCAAATTACAATTATATAATCAATCATATACTTCCAGGAAGAAATTTGAATCACAGACATATTCATAAACACTTCTCGTATGCAATATTTTTTTTAATAGCCAAATAACAATCTAATTATTCATATAACTATAGTAGATTTAAAACACACATGCATACATTGTACATTTAATAAAAACACACACACACACAAGCTTACATGCAAGAAGGTGATTCTTCCTAGTTCCAAATCCTACCTGGAGTCTTGTGGAGATTCCCTTCCAAGGTTTGAGCACAACACAACAAACTTCAAAGCTTTGAGTGAATATTGCCTTCCAGGATAATATTCCTCAATCCTTCTAAGATCAATTCATCCTTCCTCCTCTGAGGATCTCCAAAAAATCCTCACAACTAGAGCCATCAAATTAAAATACAACAAAACCCCAAAATTAATCACTTCCAGAATTTCCCCAATTTTCTTCCAATCTTTCTCCTCCTGCAAAAATCCTCTCCTCTAAATAATTTAATGAAAACTATATGGTTAGAGGAGTTTCTTTATGGGAAAAAACTTCTCCGACTACCATAGTTGGTTGCATTAAATTAAACAATCCCCGTAACAATTAAAAAAGTTTTTTCTATTATTTAATTAACTTATTCACTAAAACAAGACCATAACAAGGAAAGGAACACAAGAGTTCTCAAATAACTCACATAGCCCAATCAGAAACAAACTAGGCTAACTTCTAGGAGGTCTTGGCTTCGATTCTCCTAGGTAGCTAGTTTTATTGAAAAGACCCTTATTTTACTTAATTATTATTATTATTTAATAATCATTATTTAAATATTAAAGGTACAATTATAATTACAAGCAAAACATAGTTTATAATATTTATATATGCATAGGTATATATGTGTGCACCCATATATACATATACATATATAATATACATCTAGTTATAATAAAAATAGAAGTAAATATATATATATATATATATATATACATATATACATATATACATATATATATACACATATATACATATATACATATATATATATACATATATACATATATACATATACAGATATACATATATACATATATATATATATACATATATACATATATATATATATATACATATATACATATACATATACATATACATATACATATACATATATATATATATATATATATATATATATATATATATATATATATATATATATATATATATATATATAAGACAGAGAAGTATAATGCTTTAACATACATAACATATACATACATATATATATATATATATATATATATATATATATATATATATATATATATATATATATATATAAAAGACAGAGAAGTATAATGCTTTAACATACATAACGAAATAGAGAAACATAATCCAAACTATAAATCTCCAAAATAAACAAAATCATAACACTGGTTAATCCCCCAACTAAGGTGACTCCCTAAATAGGAACCTAAGTCAACAGAGAATCCTTGAGAGTAACTTGGTAATATCTCCACACAACAACAATTCAAGGATTTTGAAGGCACACTCAAACCTGTGTAGCCAGGTGAAGTTGATGCCTTGTACCTGCATCCTGCAACACCAACCGAGTACACCAACATGTATACATATATATAGGCAAAACCAATGGAAAACAAGGAGGGAGAGTGCAACATCATGTGGATCTCCTATTGGAGTAACTACAACTGCCTCTCCTCATCCCACACTCACATTAGACAGTGTAAACAACAAAGTATAAATGGATCAGTATGGTTAGCTCCAGAATAATCATTACTCCATATTGTATAACAAGAATGAATCATAATATAATCATGTATATTTAAATCATTTACTAACTTTCATAAACCAGTTTTATCATCAAACATGTATTCAAAATGTCTCATTATCTAAACAAAATAAACAAATCATATAATCCTTAATACTCAAAGTGGTAATCATGTCTAGTAGTCTTGAGTATAAGTAGCATCATTAGAGTTGGTAATAAACTTAACCCTTAAGTGGTTATAACCAATTAACCTATGATAATCATAAACATAGATACTGAGCATCTTACAAAGAAACATATAGATCTATCAGGTGATCCCATCACATCAAGGTCCTAAAATATCTTGGTCACATAAGAAGATATAAAGGGACATACTTATACAATATTTATCATTTCCCAAATTAGAATGTGATGTTATAGTGGTTGGAAGGGAGTTGGGTTAAGAAAACACCTCAAGAAGGATCATTCTCTTATAAAAATAACCACACAATCACATATAACACTTCCTAACTTCTAGTGTGCAAATCTAGGACTTATTAGGGTTGGAGGGGAATTACATCATCCCTCCCTAAGATTCGACTTACTCCTAGAAGTCAGAAATTAATAAGCTATCGAGCATTCATAAAGTAACAATACTACAAATATTTCTACTTTGGTCTAACATTGATATATTAGATAGAATTTTCACCTCAAGAGATAGTTCTTCCAACAACAAAACATATTTTAAGTTTCCCAAATGTGACACATAATTAAGAATTTAAGTCCAAAATTTATGCTCTAAACTAAATACAAAATTGATATGGGGGTTATTTCTTCTCAATGGGAGTACATAGGATACTACTATTACACATCTACCTTTGTAAACATTTCAAAATTAAAACCTTTCAAACATTCAAATTTAGCCACATATATCAGCACATAGTTTTGTGAGTAACCTTTTAGATGAGATAAAAATAGATCTCTTCTATGAAACAAAGTTACTTTTTTCCCTAAAAGGTCTATGGTATACTATAGGAGAATAACTAACATCAAACTTACATGCAAGACCGAATACACATCCTCTTCAAAGAATGTAATCTAAGATACCTTTTATGATTCTACTATACTAATTATTAGTATTATATTAAAACAATATCCATACTCATAAAGATAATTCTAAGGAATTTTCAACATGATTCTTTAAGTTAGAGTTTCATCTCAAGTCTTAATTATTACTAGTTATATAGCCATTTCCATATCCCCAAAATTCATAATAAGTCACATAGTTTCTTTTGAGTATATCTAATTCTAACACTAAAAGTTTGTTTGCATTCACTATTTTTCAAAAAGAGTTAGAGATTCTTTAATAGAGAGAGAGAGAGATACATGAATCCTAAGACTACCCTTTTATTCAATCAAATCTTTCATCAACACTTTTCACCCACTAGCCTTTTGTACATAAATTTCATAGTTATCTCAATAGGAGCATATTTGAGGAGTAACCACATGTATCATTATCCTTATACACATCATTAATATGACTCATATAGCATCACATACGTATACATATTCTTATAATATTTTCTACTCTAAAAGAAAACATATAGCTATTCCTTTCATAATGACTCATCATTCCTTTATACTAGTAACATTGTTTAGTTGCAACTTGCATTTCACACACAGAATGCCAATTAAGTGTCTAATTACTACAATACTCTTCTAAGATCCTAATTCCATTACTAGGCATCTAGCAAAAAGGTACACTTACCAAGAATCATTTTGAGGAAAACATTACCTTAATTCTATAAGACAAGTCAATTTTCCTTTCTTTTATAATTATATAATAGTTCATTTATTTAGCATCATACTCTTCCCTTATAATCGATGGTTTACATTATTTTAACTCACACCACTAACGTGGATCTCATATAATTCAAAATTCTTACCATATAAATAAAACACTTCTCCTTTCAAAAAAATGTGTATTATAGTCCTAATTATTACATATCCTTGGGGACATAGGTCCTTTACCCAAGGGTTTCCTCTAATTAAGCACATTCCTCTCAATGAAACATTGATTTTTCCTATGAATTTTAGTCATTTAAATGTATTCCTTGAAAAAAAGAAGGGAGAGAAACATTTGATTATCAACAAAAGATTTTTTTTTCTTTTCAATTTCTTGATTTAAGAAGGTATATGAAACGAAGATATTTCTTAATCTTACCATATTTATGAAATATCAAAAGTTACCTAATTTCAACATGGTTTTATATTTTCAAAGAGGATATAAATTTATACATTCCTAAGCTCTTGAGGAAGGACTAGAATATTTTCAAACTCTTATATGAACCTACGAAACATGATTTATAACCATGCAATACTACAATTCTTTCAGTCCTATGAACATCCACATAATCATGTCTTACTTCTTGTTATAAGTACAAAATGCTTCAAATCTAACTTGTAATTTCACATTAACTAGCTTAAATATTTAGACATAACAAATCGTGAAGTTAACTAGCATTTATAGGGAAGTAGATTATATAACTTTTCGAATCACTTGGAAACTATTTTGGCAGCAACTTATGGTAACATCATAAGATCATGAGATAAGATCAACGACATTCCTTACAATTCTTGGAGATTTTCTATAATTACAATAAGAATATGACACTCAAGTATCAGGAATCCATTACCATTTTCTAAATACATCTATTTGAAACACATGGATCTTACAAAACATAAGTAATCTATTTAGACAATCATTTCTTAAAGAAGGATGTACTGTTGAAAAATAATATAGTGGGGTTATAGAAAACATACCCTTTTAAGTCTAGTACTCAAGTTGATATAAGGAAAACATCAAAAGAAGAAACACAATGTATTCAAGTATTAAGAATAGGCCAAGTATGAGTTCAAAGGTTCTAAGTGAGACAACCTAGAGATTATATTTCTACCCCTATCATAAAGGTAAGAATGGTTTTCTTCCTGAGGGTTTACTTTTCTTCTGATGGTTTCTAGCCTTAGAAAAATTAGGAATTAGAGTTGTCTCATATGGGATCCCTAAGAGTCATTACTCGGATTTTGTTCTCCCACATATTCCTCATGGGAACTTTCTTGTTGAGATGAAGAGGGAGAATCTTGAGCTCTCTCATTATATCTTCCATGGTGCTAGGAGGCATCTTGGAAGAGTGATACAACATAAGTATAGGTATTGAGTTGACCTTGAATTAATGAGAAGAAGTGACTAAGTTAACCGCAAATAGACCCTAGAGCTCCCAATGTAGCAAACTAGGGATTTGATACCAAATGTAATGTCCCCGCCAGGGAACCCATAAGGAATTAGGTCTTATGACCAAAAATTGCAACTAACAATTTTTTTTTCTAACATTACATCATTAATACATTCATATTTACACTCCTTAAGGTTCCCTTAATGAATTCATTTACTAACATATTACTTATCCAAATTGAATTTTATTTATTTTCTTTAGTTTCACATTTCAGAACTTAAGAGATAGGGTAAGAAAATAACATTTCATTTACAATTATATTCCTTACTTCATAAACAAATTTCATTTCTCTTTCCTACACATTGAATAACTATTATTTACAAATTACATTTTAGCCTTAGCATAATAAAAATTTCCTTTCATTGAAACATAGGAGAGATAGAGAATATAATTCAACATTACATTATATATTTCCAACTTTGATATTTCAAATAATAACCCTTGAAACAAACCCTAGAACTATCCCTCCCAATTACATTGCTTTGATTTTCAATTACATTTTTCTGATAATAAATCTCATTACAATAACAAGTACATGAATGGCCCAAAGGCATTAAAACATATCTTTTCATCTTTCTTTCCAATAATACACAATACAAACTAGAAACATCCTCATTAATGCATAAAATTGAACGCATCCAAGTCACGAACCATGAATAGGACCTCAAAAGATTTTTGCCACCCAACCATGTGAAACTGGTGAAGTTCCACCCCCTGTGCTAGGATATAGAAGCAAGATACTCACAAGGCTCTAAGAATTCTAAGGTTTCACAAACCCTAACTTGAAAAAAAATACAAAACATTACAGGATATCACATTACTAATCACATTGGTTAGGTTTCTAGCATACCCTCTAGGTGAGTGTTATCACATATCTTGGATTTTGGGATCCTTCCTAGCAACCATGTAACCCTGGTTCCCCCTTTTTGAATAGGGATCCATCTTGGCAGTTGCCCATGATCCCGATACTCCAACAAGACTATGTGGCCATTAATATGTTTTCTTTCATTATCTTTTGTTTCCCCCCTCCCAAGTTGATTTTAAGGTTATCACTTGATTAAAAACTCACCCATAGGATCTCCTAGCAACCACTTTGGGTCCCAACACCTATGGTGAGCTACTCACCTAGGGTATCTAGTCCCCTACCCAAAACATGACAAAAGAATTGAAATACTTCAAATGCTTTATTTCAGAGGTTTAGGAAACTCTTCTGTGTACTTAGACCACCAGGACGAGCCCTAACCTTAACCATAAACAACATAAGGATAGTACAAGGATGTCACATACTCAAGAAACCTTAAGTAAAACATTATGATCAACTTCAAGTAATAAAATGAACATTCAGAGAGGTACAAAGATGTAGAAAGAGACCAGGATCAAGGTTGGAAGATACAAACCAAACCCCAAGCCAAACAGTTACCCAACACTGAAATCCATGACTCCAAAGTTTCCTTAATAGTTCCAAATAGAAAATAAAAGTAATATAAATTATAAAATAATAAAGATTAATGGGGAAAATATTGTACTATAAACTAATGAACATACAAGGACCAATGAATCAAGGGAGAAGAAAAAGTAATCTTGTCTTAGAATGGTGGCAAGATATTACATATTTAAGTGTTGGTGAATCTTCTCTCATGGGTTGGTTGCAAGAGGGATATTGATCAAGAGAGGAGTAAAATTGAGTTGTAGATGTTTCCTAGTGGTTTGAATCATAAGGGACCCTTTATCTGTGTGAGTTTAGAGATTGCCTTAGAGATACATGCATGATTATATCTAGAAACATATGTATGACTGTCATAAAAATACAATCTCGGTGCGGTGAGCATAACATTTTTTTGCATCGTTGTATTTTCCTAATTTTCATATATGTTGGCTAAAATCTAATTGCACACATTCTCACCAAAGTAATTTTCATAATAATGTTGGGTTCAAAAGTTATTTACAACAGAGTATTGGTAAAGGAAAACAAACCAAAACACTTTGTCCATTTCCAAATGACTTTTTTTTTCATTATCACCCTAATTACAAATCATTTCACATCAAAAACTTTGCAGATGATATGAACAATATAAATATTTAAGAACACACACACATATACACAGACAAATATGCCAAATTATAATTATATAATCAATCATAGACTTCCAAGAAGAAATTTGAATCAGAAATATCTCAGACATATTCATAAACACTTCTCGTATGCAATATTTTTTTTAATAGCCAAATAACAATATAATTATTCATATAACTATAGTAGATTTAAAACACACATGCATACATTGTATATTTAATAAAAACACACACCCACACAAGCCTATAGGCAAGAAGGTGATTCTTCCTAGTTCCAGATCCTATCGCGAGTCTTGGGAAGAATCTCTTCCAAGGTTTGAGCCCAACACAACAAACTTCAAAGCTTTGAGTGAAGATTCCCTTCCATAATAATCTTCCTCAATCCTTCTAAGATCAATTCATCCTTCCTCCTCCGAGGATCTCCACAAACTCCTCACAACCAGAGCCATCAAAATGTGAATACAACAAAACCCCAAAATTAATCACTTCTAGAATTCCCCAATTTTCTTCCAATCTTTCTCCTTCTGCAAAACTCCTCTCCTCTGAATAATTTAATGAAAACTATATGATTGGAGGAGTTTCTTTACAGGAAAAAACTTCTCCAACTACTATATTTGGTTGCATTACATTAAACAATCCCCATAACAATTATAAAAGTTTTTTTATTATTTAATTAACTTATTCACAAAAACAAGACCATAACAAGAAAATGAACACAAGAGTTCTCAAATAACTCACATAGCCCAATTGGAAACAAACTAGGCTAACTTCTAGGAGGTCTCAGGTTCAAATCTCCTAGGTAGCTAGTTTTACTGAAAAGAGCCTTATTTTACTTAATTATTATTTTTATTTAATTATCATTATTTAAAATTAAAGGTACAATTATAGTTACAAGAAAAACACATAGTTTATAATATTTATATATGCATAGGTATATATGTGTGCACCCATATATACATAGACATATATAATAAACATCTAGTTATATTATAATATATATATATATATATATATATATATATATATATATATATATATATATATATATATATATATATATATATATATATATAGAAGAAAGAGAAGTATAAATATAAATCTCCAAAATAAACAAAATCATAACACTGGTCAATCCCCCAACTAAGGTGACTCCCTAAATAGGAACCCAAGTCAACAGGGAATCCTTGAGAGTAACTTGGTAAAATCTCCACACAACAACAATTCGAGGATTTTGAAGGCAAGCTCAGACCTGTGTAGCCAAGTGAAGTCGATGCCTACTACCTGCTATATGAACTAAATATGGGCCTTTGATTTAGCTCCACACTTCAACATAGTCATTGTTCACTAGTTGCAGCCAAGAATGAATATGAGATTATTCATCTTGCCTGTTTGGATGAATCGACCTGTTGCCTCCTATCCAAGTAGGGTTCGTAATTGCTCTCAGAATCGAGAGTCTTGTAACCATAGATTAATACTAGAATGGAGGATTTAACTGAAAGTACAATGCAGATTATTCTAGAATGAGTATGCAAGATTAATCTAGAAATGAAACATGAGTATTGATCTAATAACAATGAAAGGAAACTAGATTAAGAAATGAAGTGCATATTTAATCTAACATGATATATTAATCTAGAAATTAATATTATGCTAATAATGAAAGCTTTGAATGCAAAAGAAGTTTTGATGACAATGTGACAACACTTTGTTGCTCGAAAAGTTGGATCCTTTGATTGAGAAATGAGGGTTCTTTTATAGAATCCTAGGTTCAATCGATAGTTGAGATTGAATCAAACGAATGGTGGAGATTGGATGAGAATTCAGTTTAGAATAGAAAGTTTCTTGCAGAGAGGCAGTCAATTTTTTGTTGTTGTCTATGTGAAGCTTTAACTAGTTTATTGCCTTTTTTGAATTCTTAATCAACTCAAAGTTTCCTTTTCTGAACTGAAGAGAAGATTTGTAGAGAATATTTAATTTAAATAAATACAATATTGCCTCATAAGTGGATTTTCTCAATTATTTGAATAATTAAATTCATTTATTGAGATGAGGATATTTATTTAAAACTAAATATTTATTTAATTCCTTTTTATGTATTTTAGCTAAAGAGGGTGGATTTAATTTAATTAAAGTGCTAGGACTTTTATAATTAAATTAATCAATCATAAGGTTTATTTAGCCAATTATAGTTGATATTTAGAAATTAAATATGATATGTGATTGATGAAAATTTAAGATTTTCTGCATTTGACACTAAGTCAAGTAGAGTCAATCAGGAGACATAATTGCCTAGTACAATAGGACTTTGATGATTTAGAAATTTGATAGAATGAGACTAAATGCAACAAAATTGTTTAGGATTGCAAGATGCCAATTTTGGGGTATTACATTTTTCTCCTCTTTGAATTGATGTGCAAGCAACGCATTGATTCAAAGAATAGTCTGATGTGACAATTGACGAGGTTTTCAGGATTATCTCTAGAATGAAGCTTAACCATTGGAAGTTGAGGTTAGATTGCCAAGACACTAATTGGATCAAGTTGTAGAATCATCTTCAGAATGAAACTTGATTCTCCAAAGTCTAAGTTAGATTGCAAAGACATCGGTCAGATTACCATTTTTAGTAAGACTTTCCCCAGAATGAGGCTCAATCTTTAGGAGTCAGGATTAGATTGCCCCAATACCCATTGATTAAATGATAATTGATGCAGATTTGTAGGTCTATCTCCAGAATGAAGCTTAGTCCTTCAAGACCCGGGTTAGATTGCCCTGATACTAGTAAAAAGAGATTTCGAGAGCCATCTCCAGAATGAAGCTTGAATTTCAAGAATTAGGGTTAGATTTCCCCAATACCTAATAGAGATTTTGAGAATCATCTTGAGAATGAAGTTTGATCCTCATGGATCTAAGTTAGATGGCTTAGATACTTAAAGATATTTTGAGAACCATCTCCAGAATGAAGCTTGATTCCCAAGGATCTAAGTTAGATGGCTTAGATACCTAAAGATATGATGATAAGATGCAAGGCACAAAGATGCCCCTAGTTATTCAAGATAGTGGAACATCCAATTTTGACCATGAGGTACGAAAAATTGAAAATGCCCCGAGTGATGAGATGCCCCGAGTGATGAGATGCCCTGAGTGATGAGGACTTTTGATTTAGATCAGATTGATTCAAGATTCAATGATGCAATCATCCTGCCCCCTCAGGAGAGAAATAGAAAGATGACATGACATAAAAGTGATTGACAACAATAGGTTGCAGACAGAGATAGAATCAGAGGTCTAGAAGAACTCAAAGAAGAGTACAGTCGAAGAATCGAGAAGATTCAAAAGTGTTCTGGAGTCATTTGGAGGTCCAGGTGACCAAGTTTGACCAAGGTTGACCAAAATTGACTAGAGTTGACTAGAGTTGACTTTTGATGAAAATGATGACAAAGTCAAGAAAATGATGATGAGATGTGATTCTAGCAAGAATAAGACATTAGAAGGTCGACTGCACAAGCATCCGATCATGTCGGTCCTAAAAATTTTAAAACATGATTTGGAGCTATATAGAGGTGTCAGATTTCGATCTCGATCCTGAAAATGGATTTAGAGTGGTCGATTTAGCCAAGGGTGAAATTTTCATGCAAAGCGGAGCAGTTTTGAAAATTAGGTCAAAACCTATATAAGGCCTAGAAGGGTCATTTTCAATTCATTTGAACCATTGACTTTGAGTGATTTAGAGAGCTCTGAGAAAAATGGAGAGCATACTAGTGAAATCACATAGGTGCGAGCACTCCTAACGTCACAGCTGGCTAGCGACGTATGACCCACTTGTTAGTAGATTTAGATAGGTTTTAGGGTAATTTTAGGACTTTCTCGCAAGAACTTGCATGAGGAAATGGTTTCCTTGTGTGGGCCATGGAGGAGTCTCACATGAGGAAAGACCAAAAGAGGGCTTCCTCATGTGGGGTCTCTCCATAGGTTCACGCAAAGAGGCCATTGAAGCCATGCGAGAAACCCTCCTCAGGGAAGATCTCTCACGTGAACTGGTGTGAAGTCTCATGCGACAAAGAAACCTCGCGCAAGTGTCCTACTTCCTCACGTGGGAAACTACTACAGAAAACCAAAATTTGCACCCAATATTGTGTGAGACTAGCCAAGTAGAGCGTCTGAGAGACATTTTAGAATAGGTGCACAATTTCAATTGCTATTTTTCTTTGAGAATCATCATGATTGAGATACTGATCGTGTGTTGTCACTTGTGTTGTAGGTTGACTTCCCTGACATTTTATTCCGATCTCACCACCCTGTGATCAGGGCATTAGTCTGACAGCTAGATGATGTAGAGTCAACACACATGCATGCACTAGGATTGTCTTATCTGCATGATGTACACAATATTCGGGTAAATCATGGACTGTTAGGTGCACTCATCGAGTGTTTCCATTTGTAGATGAACACATTTCATTTTCCACAGGGAGAGATGACAGTGACCCCAGATGACATATATAGGATCTTGAGAGTGCCTTTCCACAACCCATGTGTGGAGTTTAACACACAGCTGAGAGAAGTCACATTGGTGCTCATAGAGGTATTCAAGGGACTACAGTGCTAGGCATTGATTAGCAATGGTATTAGCAGCATTCTTGGGCTTCTATTTGATACTAGATCGAGGGCAACATGGATTGGAGTGTGGCTAGGGTAGGATGGTGCAGAGGATGCTTGAGTGGCTGGCCATGCCTTTTGGATTGGGTCAGTGTATACTGGCTCAGATGTATCATGAGATGCATGAGATCATGTATCAAGATGCTCACAACATGGTAGTAGGAGTCTTTATACTGCAGCTATGGGCATGGGAGCATCTTCCCATATCCAGGCCAATTTTTCAGGATACTAGGGAACCTCTAGAGCTGTACATCTACAGGTATGGTAGACTGATGATTCAGCTAGCACTGGGTAAGACTGAGTAGTAGAGGGCTTAGTTGGATGACATGGTCATAGTAGTATGGTGACCATGGATAGGTATAGAGGTCTGGGATGATGCCAGACATGAGCTTCCCTACATGTTCTAATCGTGGGCTTTGATTGGCTGCACTATCACTATCATTGAGCGGTTCCCACTATCACGGGTCCTGAGGTAGTTTAGGAGGACATAGGTTATATCAGAGGAGTACTGTGCCTATTCTCGCTTCCCCATTGAGGTGAAGAAGGGCTAGTCACCGAGGATGGATCAGGGTAGATCTATGATAGATGCACGGGTAGCACCTGCCTAATGGGATTATATGGCAACCATGGTTGATGGGGGGATGAAAGTTGCATACATGGATAATTTATTAGCACATCCATTCCCCTGCTACACAGATCCAGTGGGCATGCATCGACAGGTGGCACAACTACCACCACAGCAGAAGGTGGCACAACCACCACCACAACAGGAGTAGGCAACAAGATAGAGGACTGCACAGATACACATCCCTGCTCGAAGGATGAGAGTAGACCCTAGTGCCAGTGGTAGTAGGGCACATGATAGATCATCAAGACAAAGGAATGATGAGACATCACAACAGCCTCTTGAAAAGGAGGCACAGGTTGAGGATGTGGTTATGCAGGAGAAAGCTACATAGGGTCCCCCTCTGGGAGATGAGGATGCACAACTACATGATTTTCTATGGAGGACTCAGGATAGGTTGTGACAGACATAGTGAGAGTTGAGTGATCTTCATATATAGGTCACCGTTTGGGATGCTCGCCTGGCAGAGAGAGACCGAGAGAATAGGGAGCTACGGGATGAGCTAGCGAGATCTCGAGTAGAGATGCAATATGAGGCGGCACAAGCCTCATACTACTATGCAACTTATATTAGTGCAGTTCCAGAGCTAGCGGATTAGGTTCCGCAATTTTCAGAGTATGTCAGGGCACCAGTGGTACCACAAGGACCACCTCGACAGGCACCACCATAGCCAAACATGCCACCTCCTCCACCTCCTCTAGGTGGCGATGGCTGTGGATAGATTAGGACATTGATATATCATGATGTATTGTAGCCTCATTTTTGAGATATAGGCTATGCTCGAGTAGCACCATTTTGTACTGACACTCTCTCTCTCTCTCTCTCTCTCTATATATATATATATATATATATATATATATATATATATATATATGAGCTCATCTTTTGGTATCATCATATTTGTGTATATTGCTTTGGATGTGTATTCTTTATGAGATGTATCCTAAATGATTTAGATGAGTAGATATGAGATGTATGGCATGTATGAATATGAATATGAATATGCACATGTTTTTATTTTTATGTATGTATGCAATGTGAAATGTAATGATGAATAAATATAATGTATGATTTGATTTATGCTTATGATGAATGCACATGTATATGAATATGTAGATGTATGCATGTGAGTTATGGTAATGCACTTTGTGGATGCAATGGAAATACAATGTATATGGTACTAATCATCTCATGTAGGATATCGCAATACACGATAGGTACTAACTAAAAGAATGTTCTTTGAAGATTAGGAGCAAGGATCAAACACTTAGTGTAGTCATGGTGAACTCGAGACTTAAGGTGAGAACCCTTGGACAAATCCATAAGAATACAACAAAGAGAACCACAAAGTACTGTCACAATTCAAGCCTAGAATGAAAATGCAAGCCTAAGCTAGATGCAATCCCTAGGACTTGATTGCTAGACCCATTATATAGTTATCATCATAGAGCGTTTGGTATTGGATGATCATGAGATGTCATACAACTCTCACTGATATGACAATCATGAGAATATGAATATGACATTAGTCTTTAGATTTGTCAAAATGAGGTGTAAGCATTAAGGCACAAGAAGCCATAATGACCTGAACACCTATTCATTTTGATTTAGCAAGTTAACATAAGCATCAAAGCACAGTTGCTAGGATGACCTAAATGTTTCTTGCATACAAACACACCAGACACGCGAGAGTGTCTTCTTTTGCTAAGTGATTGAAAAGTATACTAAGAAGGCTCGCAGTGACCCTTACGTTCACTTCATAGGATGAGCATTTGAAAGTTCAGTTATAGAAAAAGAAGTCACTCAAACAAACAAGGAGAAGAACCAACCTCACCAAAGTTTTTATATAAAATGAGTCGAGGTACACATGGCCATCTAACAAGAGATAGAGGCTCTCATAGTGGACCCATTTTGTATGGATTCCTTGGATCATTGGAACTAAACTAGCAAACATAAAGAAAAGAAAATATCATGCCCCTAGTCCTCACAGCTCTTAGTCAGAATAGACATCTTTGAGTTGCTCGAGGAAGAATGATGAAGTGAAAAGAAAAGCACACAAAAAGAAAAGCTCAACATGTCTCAGAGAGTCACAAGTTCAGTTTCAATGGATTGATGTCGGATCAAAAGTATACAATGTTCATGAGGAATCTTGTCAGGATGATGACAATAGACAAATGCAATGGGAACCACTAACGCAAGAGAGAACCCTAAGGAGAGATCACAGTGCTAATGAAGTATCAGCAGGAAGACACAGTGAGAACCATTGGTGACTGATACAAGGAAGATCCTATAGCTAAGCATCAGTAGACAGATGCAGTGAGAACCATTGGTGACTGATACAAGGAAGATCCTATAGCTAAGCATCAGTAGGAAGATGCAGTGAGAACCATTGGTGACTGATACAAGGAAGATCCTATAGCTAAGCATTAGTAGGTAGACGCAGTGAGAACCACTGGTGACTGATGCTAGGAAGATCCTATAGCTAAGCATGAGCAGGCAGACGTAGTGAGAACCACTGGTGACTGATGCGAGGAAGATCCTCTGAAAAGATAGGACAATGCCCCCTAGACCAGGAAGGTTTCCCCTTGAGTATGACCAGTTTCAATCCATGTAAAGTCGAGCATAATCTCGAAGATAACTTAGAGCAAGTGCATGAGCTAGAAAACTAAAGCAAGAAAATAGGAAAGCAATTGTATAGGGCTAAGCGGTGTTGTGATAGGTATAGCATTGCGAAACAAGAGGCGTCTGTTTACCAAGTTTTCACCATCTTGGTAGGATTTTATTGTTTTTTCTACCATGGCGACTGTTTACCAGGTTTTCATCAATGTCACATTTTTTTGTTTTTCAATTTTTTTTGTATTTTTATCTTTTTGATTTTTTTGTATTTTTTAATTTTTCAATTTTTTGGTTGATGCATCAAAGCGCCTGTTTACTAGGTTTTCACTAAGATGATCATTTTTTAGGACTTTTTGCAATTTTTAGGATTTTTTTAGAATAGAGTATGTACATGGAACATTTAGAAGATGTCTCAATTGTAGAATCGCTTTAGATGTAGAGTGTTGATTGGCTCTTTGAGCTATTCTCCTTCAGTAGTAGAGAGTTGATAGGTGCTAGACCCAAACACTGCAGTAACAACATACGGACCAGGCCAATTTGGTTCAAACTTTCCCTTCTAGATCTGTTGTTGTTGATTCTTAGGGTTCTCTCTTAGAACAAGATCACCCACTTGGAAGTCCCTCGGTTTGAATTTCTTATTGTAGATCTTGGACATCCATTTCTGATATGCTTATAGATGATTAAGCGCCACTTGCTAACGTTCATCCAGTAGTTCTAGCTCTTGTAGCTGGGATATTCTAATGTCTTCATCAATGATGAGGCCTTTCAGAGAGACTCACAAAGTAGGAATCTCGACCTCAATTGGTATAGTACTAGTCAACTTGAGCAATTTTAGGAGTAGGACAAGATACTGTAGTAGTGATCAGGGGATCTGACCAGTAGTATCCAACCATCAAGAGATCCATAGTCAAGGAAAGATCACTTAAGTGAGACCCACAAATATCCTCATGGATGTATCTTAACTCTTTGTCAGATTTCCCACGCTCTAAATGTTTAGGGAGAGCACATTCTAGATTTCTCTTAGTCATGTCATTAGAAATGAGGAGATACCGATATGCACTTTAGGGACAGGAAAGATAAAATGAAGAGTACAAAGTATGAGAGGAAAGCATGGTGAAATGGAGGGAGGTGTGAGAATTTGGAAGCTTGAATAGAAGCTTTTATTTTCTTCTGATATCCAAGTCATTTAGCTTGGGAATCCACATAGCTTTTGATCTTTTTCTTTTGCTTCAAGAGGTTCTTGATTGGAATTCTTGTAGGATGGAGTTCAAGACCCATTTTTTCTTTTGCTTTGATTATCTCTTTTTCTTTTTTTTGAAGACATTTGTGGTCTTTTGAACATTACCTTCTTTGCTTGGTAGTCACATGTCGATTAGATGGGACATAGTGAATTTGAGATATAAGTGGATTTTAATTTTTTTTATGTTACGAATCCAAGTTACTTCCAAAGACTTGGGAATTATGGATGAAAGAGGCTAATATGTCTAGTTTAGATGGAGAGATGGAATGGGAAGTGGACGAGCCACTTATCTCAGGGAAGAGGAGAGAAGAGACGTCGATGGGATGGGCTCAAGTGCAAAGATATCAACATCATCCTCATCGTTCATGAATGAATCGGATAGATCAAGAAAGTTATCTTCCATGAAACATTGTCGATTGTGAGTTGTCCTAGAAGAGTCAGATAAGTTTAGAGGAATATTATGTGAGCCTAACCGAGATGGTCAATTCCAAGAGCTAGGTCCCTCTTCAGGTGGAAATAGTGCACGAATAGGAACCATTTCAATTCTGGATCTGCCAATGTTCCATGAAGCTATAATAGGATGGGGT
Organism: Chamaecyparis obtusa; assembly: GCA_027943335.1. NCBI lineage: Eukaryota > Viridiplantae > Streptophyta > Pinopsida > Cupressales > Cupressaceae > Chamaecyparis > Chamaecyparis obtusa. The sequence continues at coordinate 1,203,772 of BSBK01001505.1, forward strand.
CTTATGTACCCATGATTTGCTAGAGCAACTGAAGTGCAACTTGAAGTAGATGGCCTAGGAGCCATAGGGATGATTTCCACAAAAGCATGGAAAGACTCATCATCAATTTCTTGATCTTGAGATTTAGAGCTTTCTCCTCTTTCAAAGCTAGTAGGAGGAGCATATTTTTGTATAACATCAACTTGTATTGTAATAGTAGCATCTGATAAGGAATCCTGTTCATTTCCCTTTGAGTCTGTCTTGACATTGTGTTACTGCCCGATGTAGTTAGATAGAGACATTGTAGGAGGTAGATCTTCTTCATCACACTCATCTGTTATAGGAGGAGGATCCTTAGTAGCAAGAGCTTGTTCAGTAGCAATAGTAGTAGAGTAGGTGAGAATGGGCATGCCCCAAGGCATATTCAGGATGTGGGAGATATCAGCTAATGGCCCCCAATCAGGATTAGTAGAATGTCTAGCAGCTTGGATGGGAGTAACATGGGTAAGACTGGAGTTTGCCATTTGACTAGTGAACAAGTGTGCAAGATGTATAGTCTATTAGAAATAGGGAATACTGAGGGGGGGGGGAGGGTGAATCAGTATTCTACAAACTTTTACTTTTTCCCAATTATGCATATAATAGATTATCTTTATGCTTGCATAACAGAGTAAACTAAAGAACATGCATAATAGTAAAGCAAATGAACTCATAACACATTATTTGTTCTGGAGGAAACCCTATCCAAGGGAAAACCCTAGTGGGGATGTTACCCACAAAGATCCACTAATCAAAAGTATCATGTTAAAGATGTTGACTTTGTTAGTAGCCTGTTACATATATATAGTGTGTCAGTCCTGATTAAGGGACTCTAGGCCTTGTTAGAAGCCTCAACCCTGCTAAGAGTTGGTAGTACAAAATGTAATGATTACAAGATGAGCCCACTGCCCAAACATGTAATGTACAATAATTCTTGATTACAAAAATAGGGGAAGGTACATAACCTTATACTACTTTCTTGACTTTCACAACTTCACATCAATATCTTTCACATACATAAGTTCACTTTCACTTCCTTTTCATCATCTATATCATCCTTCTTCTTCACATTACATGTCTTACATTTATATGAGTTATTAGGAATAATAACTTTTATAGTCGGCTTTACTAAACATAAAGAACTTTACAAAATACATTTTAACATGTGCTACCAAAGAGTTAACATCTAGGATGTCATCCCTTCATATGATTAAGACATTATTTTGATAAAAAAAATAATCCCTTAACTATTTACCAATTCTGTCTTCTTCTCTGTCCTATCGGCTTTAACTCTGTTCTTGTAATACTGCAATAACTTCTTCCATACATGCCATACAGACTTGCGCTCTCAGGTGAGTCTTCAATATTAATCATAGTATCCATCTTGAAGTGCGTAAGCACTGAACTTATCGATGTCACCAATCAAAACTATCTCCGGTTACACTGGAAAAATATTGCTTACACTTAGACAATTTTGCTCTGCGCTTTGTCATAACTAATCTCTGTCAAATGTAGTCTTCATGTAGATCATATGTTGCCATAATGACAACATCTAGATATCTAACTCAGCCAAATTTCCAACAATCTCCCCCTTTGTCATTGGTGGCAACATATGAGAAAATTGGCTAAGTCTCAAAAAATTTCAAAACTCAAAATCGTGGCCATAGAAAAAATTATCTTCATTATCCTTATAACTCCATATATCTTATCTATCATCTATAATCCCCCTAGGAATATACTTCCTTACCATATATATATCAATTTTCTACTATCACTCCCCCTTGGACAACAATGACAAAAAAAGGGTGCCAAAACTGTGTTCTCAACATTGTTTACCTTGATTCAAAATTGGAGAGCCGTTAGGCTTGCAACACAATCTGCAAAGGTCACTTTTATGCTCTCTATTTCTTTCTCCCATGTCTTCTTAATGGTGTCTACAACACTGAGTAGTGCATACAAACCATAAGATGTGATCTCACATGCTCGAAGATTTGCAAAGTTAAACTTCTCATAAGATGTCTTTGATCAAAGACATTCCTCCAACTGTCCTTCAACTATGCTAATCTTTACTGAAATGTGCTCTCTTAAAAGAGAGAATCTTTTCAATTTCTTATCTTTTTCATCATTAAGAATCCTTATTTCATCATTCATTTTATTGATTCTTTTCTCAATATCCAGTATCTTTACATCAGGGCTAGTTAATAGATTTACTTCTGACTGAATTTCTGCCTCTTTTTCTCTTATCTTCTCAGTCACTTTTGATACATGGTTCTCTTTACTTGTACACTATATATACAGAGCTTTTCCTCTGTCCAAATTCCTTCTCAAATATTTTATGCACACATCCAAATTGCTGATATCATTTCTGATATTTTGACTTATATCAAGAAACATTTTGGCCTCATAGGCTACCTGAGCCTTCACTGTAGCAATATCTAACAAATTAGTGAATTCATTGTCAAATGTCTTCATCACTTCTCTGGCTTTAATTTGTGGATCTGTCTCTATTACTTGATTGGTCACAACACTCTATAATTTCCCTGTTACTTCCTTTAGTAATCCTTCAAGGCTTTTCACCTTCTTGTTCTTTCCAATTATCTTGTTAAGGGATGAGATCAACTCCATTTGATCATCATCATCAACTTCTTTTCCAATATCAGCAAAAATAGATTCAATCTATGGCTTCTTTGTTGTAATCTCAGGGGTAGGACTGATTTCCACTTTTCTTGGTGTTTCTTTCTATCCTTGAATCTCTGTATTAACTTGAATTTCTTCTTGTTTCTCTTCTTGTTTCCTTATTTCCTTCTTTTCTTCTTCAATTGACTTGTCATGCTCTTCCAAAGCCGAATTGTCAACAATGTTCTCTAGGTTACTAAAAGGATTATCATCAGTGTTCAGTGTGATATTGATTCCTTCCACATTCATTGATTCATCTTCAATGTTAATTGATGGCAGTGGAGAGGGACTCTTCTGATGCTTAGCTTCCATAGCTTGTTCTGCTACACTAGACTGCTTTCCAACATTTGATGTCATCACCTTCACAACTGCCTGCTCAGTTTCCTTATTATTTTCCTCATAATTACCTCTGATTATCAGAATTGTTCTCCTTTTTGTCCTTAGAAGTGTACCAAGTTCTTTCATGATTTCTTTAAAGTGGTCTTCATCTCTGATGTCATAGAGCTTTCTTACAAAGTTCTCTCTGATTTTGTTATCTTCTTCAACTGCTCTCTTCTTCCTATTCACCAATTTCTCAAATAAATCATCAGGTATCTTTCCTTGAATTGTATCAAATTTATTGTCTGCTAGGATCATATGTCTCACAATTGCATTCTCCAAATTTAATCTCTCAGAATAGTTATAGAGCTCATAATACTTGTTCATCTTTGAAAAATCTCCATCATTGATAATTTGTTCATTTACTTTCTCAATCTTAGGCTTCCGCTTCTTCTTAACTTCTGTATCCTCGTCATCTTTAATTTTTGCTACTTTCCTTTGCATTGGGGAAACTATTGTCTTCTGTCTCTTACCTGGTCCAGTAGCTATTTCTTTCACTCTTTTCCCTGGTGGAGTGGAAGAGGATCTTGTAGACTTCCTAGTTTCTTGTTCCTTCTCAACTTTCTCCACTTTTACTACATGCTGCAAATTTCTAGTCTCAACTACTGATAGGGGTGGAACAGATAAAACTTTATTTTGTCCAATATCTCTAAGTGTTGCTGCTGTATTATTTGCAATTACAAGTTCCTCTTCTATCATACCTATGCCCTTTATAATTTTCTTTATAGTGCTTTCCACTCTCTTCTTAGATAGCTTTTCTTCTTGAATAGACTTTGCAGAGTTGAAATTCTCCTCATAAGTCCCAAATCTATTGCTATGTACATCCAACTTACATTTTAGCAACCTATTTACATATTCTTCTGCTTCAACTTCATAAATTTCATAACCACAAGGGTCTATGAATTCTACTCTAGGTTCAATTGCTTCAATGAAGGTAAAGTCAGTGTCAACCATAAAGCATACTTCATTTTTATATTTCTCAACTATAGCTTGTGGAATTCTTGATCTGTTCTTCATCAAGTTCATAAATTTTTTTATTACCAAAGTTGCACTCTCATTGACTTTGTCTATAGGGTGTCTCCTATATAATTTGTTGATTCTTTCCATTGTGATCCTGTTATCATTCCAATCTTCACCAATAGTGTATGGAAATCTTCTTAACAAATGGAAAAACATATAAGTGATCAAGGATGAGAATCTGAATTGAGAGTTCTTTGTCTTCTTAATCTTTTCTAGGTTCTCAAATAACTGAATCCTCAAAATTTCACACATATCCACTTGCACTTTATCAACACATATTAAATAAGCTTTATGAACCATACCAACTACCATATCATCTTCTCTAGAGTTAGCACAAAACTTAGATGTTAAGATCTTGCATAAATATCTAACATCATCTTGTTGAATCTTACTAATCACTATTCCTCTACCATTGTAGGATGAATTAATATTATCCAGTACTATTTTTCTCATTTAATGGAATAACTCCAGATTTTGACAAACCAGTTACATCATGGATTAGGTCTGCTATTATATCAATCACTCTGTCATCTAACCAAAACTTCCCATTATGAATTTTGTTCAAAATTATCTTGGTGCATTCTTCATCATCAAATTCATATTGTAGAGAATACTTTATGATTTCATTATCATTCAAATGTTCACCCTAATTTCAATGACATATCCTGATTATAGAGCTTCTCATATTCCTTAGTAAAATCACTCTCACTAAGGGTTTCAAGTTTGCATCCCAAATAGCTTCATAAATTCTCTAAATGTAAAAATCCATCTGATACGAATGATAATGCTAATTTAGGGTCTTCCTCCAAGGGTTCTACTGGTTCCTTTTTAATCTTAGGTCTGATCTTATCTCTTATACTGTGAACCAATGAAACATCATATCTTCTGCAAATTCTCTAACTGATTGATAGATCTGCTTAGTAAAATACCTGAATTTCATGATTTAGGACTTTGCGTAGATCCGACACGAAGTTCTTTCACCAAATCTTTGCAAAATGCTTTCAATCACTGCTATTTTGATCTCCTTAACACTTGTATTCACTTTAATGATTAAAGAATACCGATCATAAGCTTTTAACCTTTCAATCTCACAAGATTCTGACATCGCATTCAATTCTTTTGCGGCTTCTTTCCAAAAAGTTGTTCTTTCTTTCCTGCAAAACTTAAAACTTCTCGTGAACTCACATAACTTCATATTAGCTCATACACTCTTAACCATAGCATCATTACATCATATACTATCTTACATTAACTGCACAAGAATCAATTCATCCTATACTAACTTCTACACTATCCTAAGTTCCTATTCTAATGCATTCTTTATGAATTAAGTACTTTGAGATGGGTTAGGAAGAGATTCACTCTTACCATTGGATACTTCACCTTTCTTATTACCTTCAGTGCTGAATGTGTCTCCTTGATCTGTGGCTTTAACAAACTTCACTTCTTCTAAATTACTACAACAACCTCTTTGACTGTTTCTTGCATTCTCATTTCTCCTTGTATGACTTCTAGGATTAGGGTTTCTCATATTGTTCATTTTGCAAAACCTTGCTATATGACCAAATTTGTTGCATATCTGACAAACTACTCCATTTTTTCCATATCTCGATCCAGTCTGGTTAATTTGTGATCTACAATTCCTGGCATTGTGTCCAACCTTGTTGCATCTATAACATACTACTCCATTTCTTTTGTTCATATCTTTAGTAGGTTTGTTATCTGCACGGTTAGTATCTCTAAACATTCTACTACTATTATTCTCATTAAATTTAGGCTTCCTACATTCAATAGCTCTATGTCCAAAACCATGACAATTATAACAATAACCATTAAGAGGTTTAAATTGCTTACCTGTACAATCTTTCTTCATATGACCAAAAGTATTACATGTAAAACATCTACCTTTAAATTATCTTTGCGTACCTTTAGGTGATTCTTCTTGTTTAGGTGGTTATACATCTTTAGGTGTATCCTTAGATTTGTCAGCTTCATCAGATTTCTTTTCTTCTATGTTTTCATAAACTTTCAGATCTGGTTCTTTGCTTTCTTCAATTACCTTAGATGAGTTAAATCCAAGACTAGTTTTTATCATAGAAAGACTTTTGATAAGACATTTGTTCATCAATCTTCTCACTAGTGAAATATGGTCTCTCAAGTTGTTGCTTAGACTGAGTCAGTTCACCTTTCACAATTGTATTGTACTTTTCAAGTTCAACATACTACAATTTGGTTTTCTCAAGTTTAGATGTCACTTTACAAAGTTTAGATTTCAGATCTTCTTTCTCAGATTTTAGATTTTGATGCAGGAGCATCTTGGGTCCGTGGCAATCCTGTGTCACCAAAAACATTTTGGAGTTTGTCTGTGTTTCTCAGTTTCTTCTTTCACTAATTTGGTCGGCAACTGATTGGTTTCCTTTGGTTACCGAGTGTGGTCTATTATCTCCTGGGTGGTCGGTTGTTCTCTGGCGCTTGGTGATGCTTGTCTGTTGCTCGGTCATCCTTTCTTATTGAGTAGTTTCTTTTTGTTTCTGTTGAAGTTGACTTGTGCATTTATGTTGGGTGGTAAATTTAATGATGGAATCAATCATTGGGAAACGTATGGCCCTAGATCTGACCATTACTTCCATTGATTGTGGATCTGAAAGCTGAATCAGTTCGATAGACTCTTGTATAAATGTAGTTGTTTGGTTGTCATTTAATAAGTAGTTTTAGATAGAGATAAGAAGATATTAGAATTAAGATTTGTGATAGATCCTCACATGTTTTGAACACTTCTGTAATTCATTGTAATATCAGGCCATAACCTGGAAGGCCTTACAACCTGACATGTATGATTCTATTTGATGAAAACTAATGAAAGATCCTACATTCTCTCTTTCACTATTGTTGTTAATTGCTTCCGTGTGTTGTTGAGTAGGCTGGGTCAGTAGGGCATGCCATTGTTTGGCCCCTCTTGGCCCTGCTTTGTGTCAGGTGGTATTAGAGCGAGTTGAGATCTTGATCTAGGTCTATGGATCTAGTTTTGTAGGTTCCTCTTGAGAAGCCCTAGTTGATTGTTGTGGGGTAGTAGATTGCGATTTGACCTGCAATTGTAGAGGGTTGTCAAGATGGTTCATGGGAGGTGAGATGCAGATCTAGGATTGGTAGATATGCTAAGGGAGATTGCTACTAGATTAGAAGCTGTTGAAACAGCCAAAAGAAGAGGTGGACATCTTGAAGATGTTAGTGATGATGAAATTGAGGAAGAACATGCGAATGTAGAACTTGCACCTGTTATCGATCAAGGTGAAGAAAGATTTTTTTAAGGCTTTGAAAATTCTAAAGTCTAAACCACATTTCAATCCTCTTGAGTATGATGGAAAGCTAGATTTTGATGAATTGGTGGACTGGATCACCGAGATGGAAAAGTATTTTGAGTATGAAAACATTCTTGAAGACAAGAAAGTGAAGATTGCAAGTACAAAGTTGAAAAGTGATGCATCTTTATGGTGGGAACATCTGTAGTTGGATAGGAAGAGGAAAGGAAAAGACAAAATCAAGGTATGGAATAAAATGGTGAATAAATTGAAAGGAAAGTTCTTACCTTGTGATTATCAGATTAACCTATTTCAGCAAATGCAAAGTTTAAGGCAGAAAGTTAGCTCGGTAAAAGAGTATATTGAGGAATTCTATAGATTAGATATCAGATCTGGACATGATGAAGATGATGTGGAAAGAATTGGTAGATACCTGAATGGTTTGAGAGTTTCCATCTAAGAGGAAATTAGTTTGGTCAAGTTGGAGAACATTGAAGAGGCTTATCAATTTGCATTGAAAGCTGAGGAGAAATTGAACAAAAGACATGAGCAAAGACAAAGAGGTTGAGGTGGTAGATTCCCTAGAGGAAGATGTAGATCCAATGGTGAAAATGGTAGATCTGAACCTAAAAAGACAAATTTGGATAAAGGAAAGACTGATTGGAAAGGTGAAAGTTCATCTAGAGGCAGAGGCAGTAACTACCAAGGTGGTTATAATAGAGGTAATTTTTGAAGAACTTGTTACAATTGTGGAGAAGGACATAGATCTTTTGAATGTACACATGGTAGCAAGAAGGCTAGTAGTAGTAGAAATGCTTTGGTGCAAGAAGAGTCACTAAATGAACCTGAGAAAGAAAATAACTTGATGGTAAGGAGAGCACTATGGAATGAAAGCAAAAAGGAAGATCCGGTAAGGAAAATTTTGTTCAAGACTAGATGTAGAGTTTATGATAAAGTTTGGAAGGTAATCATTGACAATGGTAGCTTGGAGAATCTGGCATTTGAGGAGATGGTCAAAAAATTGCAGTTGAAAAGGTTGGAACATCTGAAGCCCTACCAGATTTCATGGATCAAAGATGAGCATACACTCTTGGTAAGTGAACAATGCTATGTGAATTTAAAGATTGGAAAGTAGTATGATATGGTGTTATGTGATATCATGCCTATGGATTGTTGTCATATTTTGTTGGCCAGACCTTGGCAATATGATAGACATGCTATATATGATGGGAGATTGCATAAGTATACTATTGTGGCTGATGGAAAGAAACAAATCTTGTTACCATTGATGGAAGAACCTGTTAGTAATGTTCGCACATCTGTAAAATTTTGTTTGATGGAGGGAAGAAAGTTTGTCAAAGATTTGAAAAAGAATGATGTCTGTTTTGCTATGATTCCTAACAAATCGAGTAAGAAAATAGAGGATAATGTCCTTGAGGAGATTGGTAAGTTACTCACCAAGTACAGTGATATCATTTCTGATAATGAACCTAATGGTTTTCCACCGAAGAGAAGCATTGATCATTGTATGGATCTAATCACTGGAGCTAGTTTATCGAACAAGGCACCTCATCAGTTGACACCTACTGAGAATCAGGAATGAAACCGATAGATTCAAGAGTTGTTGGAGAAAGGTTTGATTAGAGAAAGTTTGAGTCCTTGTGCAGTACTTGCTGTATTGGCACCTAAGAAGAATGGAGAATGGAGAATGTGTATTGATTCCAGAGAAATCAATAAGATAATAGGGAAGAATAGGTTTCCTATACCGAGAATGGATGACATAATGGACAGTTTGACTAGATCAAAGTATTTCACCAAAATTGATTTGAAAAGTGGGCATCATCAGATCAGAATCAGAGAAGGTGATGAATGGAAGACTGCTTCCAAGACAAAAGAAGGTTTGTATGAGTGGTTGGTTATGCTTTTTGGTTTAACTAATGCTGATGCAAGAGCATCCAGGGTGTAAGAGAAATCTTGCATCACCCAAAAATATATCTATTTTTATATTCAATAAGGGCTATCTTGTGTAGAGCTTCTATTTATGGAAACTTGCTATTTTTAGTAAGTTGGTCATATGATCTTGGAATGTTCTGATTTTACATGTGGAGGTTCATCTCAGTCATATCAGCCTACCAGTAAAGTTTCATGGCTAGATCAGGTCTAGTTTTGAAGATATTGAATATTTTCGGTATTAGCAGTAGGGTACAAAAACTTTGAACTCAGTTTTGAAGGCTTTAGAGGCCCCGGATGAGGTTGAGAATTTGGGTGATAGATACTTGCGCAAGTCAAGCCTGTAGAGCACTTTGTGGCCTTTCCAAAATGGGGTTATAATAGTCAATCAGGTCAACTAGTGATGACTTATGGTCTCCGGAAGTCGGGCACCTGAAATGGTAGAAAATAACTCTCCTTCAAAATTTTTGTTCGGGTTTCAAAAGTTATTTTGATTTGACTTTGATGTAATAAATTAAAAAATAAAATAATTCTAAGTTTGGTCGGCCCTAAGGGATAAATTTCTGGAACCTTCTTGGGCAGTGGAAAATGCCTATATAAAGAAAGTCCGTAGTGTTGTGTAGGGAAGTTCTGGGTAATAGATCTGGGTATTGATTTGAGGCTTTGTCCTACAAAATATTCTAAGGGAATGCCCATGTGGCTTTGCATATTGTAATTCTGAAAGTTTGTAATTCCACATTTGTGGAGATAATAAGAAGCCAATTTTCTATTCTTACATATTGTTGTTGTTTCTCTATTTCTGTTATGTATTTGTGGTACTAAGGGAAGTACCCTTCATCAAGTGGTATCAGAGTAGAAGTTCCTGAGTGTGTAAATAGATCACCCACAATGAGGTAGTTTGCACCAGGATCGTGGGTAGGGTTTCAACGTGCATCATGAAAATTCCTCCACAAAGGGAACATGGCAGAAGAGCTGGTGTTGTAACACTTGAGGTTAGAGCGCTCTAGAGACAAGTGTGAGCATTGTAAGAAGAGATTTGCAGAGGAATGAAGCTTAATGTCAGAGATGAAAGTGAGGATGAAGCCAAAGAAGGAAATGATGATCAAGAAGAAGAAGGCAAAATTTTGAATAAAGAAGAAGAAAGGCTTTTCCAGGCCATTTCCAAGATCGAGAAAAGACCTAGGATCGAGGTTCTTGTATTTTCAGGAAATCTTAACCCAAAAGAATTGATTGACTAGATCAATGAATGTGAAGAATATTTTGAGTATGAAGATATTGACGATCTTGATAGGGTCAAATTCACGAAGGCTAGACTGAAAGGTCATGCAAAGATCTGGTGGCAAGAGATTCAATTGGAGCAAAATAAAATAGAAAAATAAAATACAAGATGGGATCGGATGGTGGATAAATTGAAGTGACAGTTCATCCTTGTTGATTATGAGCTTGACCTACTAAAGAAAATGCAAAGTTTGAAGTAAGCGGGATGATCTGTTCAGGAGTATACAGAGGAGTTTTATCGAATCCTCATCAAAATAGGCCATGTGAAAGCTGATAAGGAGAAAGTTGCTCATTACCTTAATGGGTTGAGGCCAAGCATTTAGGAGGAGCTGAATCTGGTTCGAATGAACAGTATTGAAGAGGCATACTAGTTTGCCCTAAAAGTAGAAGAAAAGCTGAATAAGAAGTTCAAGAGTAGACAAAATGGAAGAGGTTGCGGTGGACGATCTGGTGGATGGTTATATGGAGGCCGAAATGAAGATCTAAAAAAGAAGGATGAGGCTAGTAGCAGTCAAACTTAGAGAGGAAATAATTTCAATCATTTCCAAGATCATAATAATAGAAATCAGAGAGGAAGAGGAAGAGGACAAGGTTCAGGAAGAGGAGGCTTCCATGGAACATGTTTTCATTGTGGAGAAGAAGGTCATAGGGCATTTGAATGTCCTCAATGCCAAGAAAGGATAGATAGGAGGAATGAAGGCTAGGCTAGAGTTGCACATGTAGATGAAGATGCCAGACCATCAAATTTTGAAGATGCTAAAAGAGGAGAAATGTTGATTAATAGAAGAGTCCTCCTGAGTGGTGAGAATGAAGCTGAACAAAGGAGGAGCCTATTTCACACTAGATGCAAGTGTGAGGGAAAATGCTATGATGTGATTATTGATAGTGGAAGCACTGACAATTTGGTGTCAAAAAAGATGGCAATAAAGTTGAAGCTCAAGAGACAGAAACACCCACATCTATATCGGATTGCTTGGGTGCAGGATGACCACAAGGTCATGGTCAGTGAACAGTGCCTAGTAAAGTTCAAGATTGGTGGGTAACATGATGAGGTACTATGTGATATCATACCTATGGATGCATGTCACATGTTGTTGGGTAGGCTGTCGCAGTTTGATAGATGTACTGTGCACGATGGTCGTGTGAATACCTATTACCTGACAAAGGATGGAGTGCGACATAAGGTAAAGCCATTGAAGGAGACCAAAGAGAAGGTATGTGGTAATGCAAGAATAACTTTTGTTGATGGAAAAAAATTCCTAGATGGTATGAGGCATGAGCATGTGTGTTTTGCTTTAATTCTAAAAGCTGGTAAAGAGGAAGTAGAGGATGTCCCTGTAGAGGTTGTAGATTTGTTGAATGAGTTTCAGGATATTGTATTTGACAATGTACCTGATGGATTACCACCAGTAAGGAAGATCAGTCATCAGATGAATTTGATTCTAGGAGCCAGTTTTCCAAATAAGGTAGCACACAGAATGACACCAGCAGAAAGTGAAGAGTTGAACAGACAAGTACATTAGTTGTTACAGAAGGGATTGATTCGGGAGAGCCTGAGTCCATGTGTTGTACCAATAGTATTAGCACTGAAGAAGAATGAAGAATGGAGGATGTGTACAGATTCCAAAGCAATAAACAAGATCATGATCAAGTATAGGTTTCCATTGCCATGAATGGATGATATTATGGATTGTTTGAGTGGAGCTGTGTATTTCTCAAAGATAGATCTGAATAGTGGATGTCACTAGATTCAAATCAGAGAAGGAGATGAATGGAAGACTGCCTTCAAGACAAATGAAGGACTATATGAGTGGTTAGTCATGCCTTTTGGGCTAACCAATGCACCGAGCACTTTCATGTGGCTCATGAACGAGGTTCTGAAAGAATTTATGGGTAAGTTTGTCATTGTGTACCTAGATGATATTTTGATCTTTAGTAAGACATTGGAAGAGCATATGATGCATATTCGTATGGTGTTTGAAAAGTTAAGAGATGAGAAATTGTTGATTAATTTGAAGAAGTGCAGTTTTGTGAAGAAAGAGTTAGTGTATTTGGGATTTTTAGTTTCAGTAGAAGATCTAAAAATAGACCCAGAGAAGGTACATGCTATCCTTGAATGGCTTACTCCAAGGAGTGCTACTGAGGTAAGGATTTTTCATGGTTTGGCTAGCTTTTACAGAAAGTTTATCAAAAATTTTAGCAGTATTTGTGGACCCTTGACTGAAACAATGAGAGGAGATAGAAAAGAGTTCAAGTGGACTAATGGGGCAGATAAGAGTTTTAAACTGTTGAAACAAAAGGTTACAGAACAACCTATTTTAGCACTTCCTAATTTTAATAAGGTGTTTCAAGTAGATTTTGATGCTAGTGGTATAGCAATAGGAGCTGTTATGAGCCAAGAAGGTAAACCTATTGCTTATTTCAGTGAGAAGTTAAATGATGCCAAGAGAAAATATTCTATTTATGATAAGGAATTTTATGCTATAGTTCAGGCATTGAAAAAGTGGAGACACTATCTACTTCCTAAAGAGTTTTTTTTGTATACTGATCATCAAACTTTGCAATATTTGAATAGTCAAGAAAAGTTAAATCAAAGACATTTGAAATGGGTTGAGTTTTTGCAGAGTTATATATTTGTTTTGAAACACAAAAGTGGAAAGTCTAACAGGGTTGCAGACGCGCTTAGCAGAAGGCAACTATTGTTGACATAGATGCAGATTGAGGTGGTTGGGTTCAAGGAACTCAAGAATTTGTATCCAGAGGATCCTGATTTTGGTGAAGCTTGGAAAGCTTGTATAGAACTTGTTACTCTAGACAGGATGAAGTGGCTAGATTTCATCATTCAAGATGATATGCTATTTAGAAGGACTTAGTTGTGCATTCCAAGAAGTTCTATGAGGGAGAATCTCATCAAGAAGAAGCATAGTGGCAGATTGGCTGGACATTTTGGTCATGATAAAACCCTTGCTTTGGTTAGTGAGAATTAATATTGGCCATAGTTGCAACAAGATGTCAAGAAGTTTGTATAGAGTTGCAGAGTATGTCAGACGATGAAAGGAGTGAAGCAGAATACTAGGTTGTATCAGCCATTACTTGTACAAGAGAAGCCTTGGGAGGATATCAATATGGACTTTATTCTTGGTTTACCAAGGACACAGTGGGGACATGATTCAATTTTTGTGGTAGTTGACAGATTTTCAAAGATGGCACATTTTATTCCCTACAAGAAGACTAATGATGTTGTTTATGTAGCAGAATTATTTTTTAGAGAAGTAGCAAGACTACATGGTTTGACAAAGAGTATAGTTTTAGATAGGGACAGTAAGTTCATTGGATATTTCTGGCATACATTGTGGAACAAGTTGAAGATAGATTTGAAGTTCAATTCATCACATCATCCATAGACTGATGGATAGACAAAGGTGGTGAATAGGAGTTTGGAAAATTTGTTAAGATATTTGGTTGGAGATAAGCCAACAAGATGGGATTTGATTTTACCATAGGAATAATTTGCATACAATAATTCTGTCAACAGGAGCACTGGTAAATCACCATTCTAGATTGTATATGAGAGTAGTCCTAGAAATGCATCTAAGTTGAGAAAGATAGATAAAGGAGAAATAAGTAGTGCTAAAGCTAAGGATTTTGTAGAAAATTTGAAGAACATCCATGAGGAGGTGAGGAAGCATATTACCAAGATGAATGCATAGTATAAGGCTAAGGTAGATGAGAAAAAGAGGCATAAGGAGTTTCAGGTTGGAGATGAAGTCATGGTTCATTTGCAGAAGGAGAGATTTCTGGTTGGTACATATAACGAGCTGAAAATGAAGAAGTTTGGGCCATGTAGGATATTGAAGAAGTATGATTTAAGAAATGCATATGAGGTCGAGTTACCTATTGAGCTGAATATTTCACTAGTATTTAATGTTTCAGATCTGACAGAGTATCATGAAGGAGGTGTTGAAGATGAGGTTACAGCAGCAGAGTGGAGTATTCTAGCAACCAGTTTAGATAACAAGGAGATTGAAGATATATTGGATAGTCATGTTGGCAGAAGCACAATGAACAGGACATATGAAGAATATCTGGTCAAGTGGAAAGGATGACCTATTGAAGATTCATCATGGATAACAAAGGAGGAGGTTAATCGTCTTGATTTTCCTTTACACACTTGAGTCGTGACAGGGTCACTTCTCAAATTACCTCAGGTGTCTGATGCAGGAACATCTAGGGTGTAAGAGCAATCTTGCATCACCCAAAAATATTTTTGTTTTTATATTCAATAAGGGCTATCTTGTGTAGAGCTGCTATTTATGGAAACTAGCTATTTTTAGTAAGTTGGTCATACGATCTCAGAATGTTCTAATTTTACATGTGGAGGTTCATTTTAGTCATATCAGCCCACCAGTAAAGTTTCATGGCTAGCTCAGATTTATTTTTGAAGATATTGAAGATTTTCGGTATTAGCAGTAGGGTACAGAAACTTTGAACTTAGTTTTGAAGGATTTAGAGGCCCCATATGAGGTCAAGAATTTGGGTGACAAGTGCTTGCACAAGCCAAGCCTGTAGAGCACTTTGTGACCTTTTTGAAATGGGGTTATAATAGTCAATCGGGTCAACTGGTGATGACTTATGGTCTCCAGAAGTCGGGCACCTGAAATGGCAGAAAATAATTTTCTTTCAAAATTTTTATTCAGGTTTCAAAAGTTATTTTGAGTTGACTTTGATGTAATAAATTGAAAAATAAAATAATTCTAAGTTTTGTCAGCTCTAAGGGCTAAATTTCTAGAACCTTCTCGGGCGGTGGAAAATGCCTATATAAATAAGGCCCGCAGTGTTGTCTAGGACAGTTCTGGGTA
This sequence comes from Chamaecyparis obtusa, assembly GCA_027943335.1. Lineage (NCBI taxonomy): Eukaryota > Viridiplantae > Streptophyta > Pinopsida > Cupressales > Cupressaceae > Chamaecyparis > Chamaecyparis obtusa. Next base: position 1,219,250 of record BSBK01001505.1, read on the forward strand.
ATAGATCTGGGTATTGATTCGAGGTTTTGTCCTACATAATATTGTAAGGGAATGCCCATGTGGCTTTGCATATTGTAATTATGAAGGTTTGTAATTCCACATTATGGAGATAATAAGAAGCCAATTTTTTGTTCTTGCATATTGTTGTTGTTTCTCTATTTCTATTATGTGTTTGTGGTATTAAGGGGAGCACCCTTCATCAAATGCATCGAGTACTTTTATGAAGCTGATGAATGAAGTTTTGAATAAATTCTTGGGTAAGTTTGTGATTGTATATCTTGATGATATTCTGATATTCAATAAGACTAGAGAAGAATATTTGTTGCATGTTAGACAAGTTTTGCAGAGACTGAAAGAAGAAAAGTTGCTAATAAATTTGAAAAAGTGTTCATTCATGAAAGAGGAGATTGTGTATTTGGGATTTGTGATCTCAGCTGATGGTTTGAAGATGGATCCTGAAAAGGTTGAAGCTATTTTTAATTGGCCTACACTTGTGAATGCTAGTGAGGTAAGATCATTTCATGGTTTGACAAGTTTTTACCAAAAGTTCATAAGGAAATTTAGTTCAATTTGTAATGCTATGACTGAGACTATGAGAGGAGATAAAAGGGAATTAAAGTGGACACATGGAGCTAATGGAAGTTTTGAGACTCTAAAGTAGAAGGTTGCCGAATTACCTGTTTTGGCATTATCAAATTTCAGTAAGGTATTTCAAGTGGAATGTGATGCAAGTGGTAGTGCTATTGGAGCTGTGTTGAGTCAAGAAGGTAAACCTGTTGCTTTCTTTAGTGAAAAGTTGAATGATGCTAGAAGGAAATATTTTGTGTATGACCAAGAATTCTATGCTATTGTTCAAGCACTGAAGAAATGGAGTCATTATTTGATACCGAGTGAATTTGTGTTGTATACCAGTTTTAGATAAAGATAAGACGATATTAGAATTAAGATTTGTGATAGATCCTCGCATGTTTTGAGTACTTTTGCAATTCATTGTAATATCAGGTCATAACTAAGAAGGCCTTACAGCCCGACATGTATGATTCTATTTGATGAAAACTAATGAAAGATCCTACATTCTCTCTCTCACTATTGTTAATTTCTTCCGCATGTTGTTGAGCAGACTGGGTCAGTAGGGCGTGCCATTGTTTGGCCCCTCTTGGCCCTACTTTGCATTAGATTTTCATTCTCAAATTTTAGATTTGCTTCATTCTTGTTGTTTCCATCTTTCAAACTCAATTTCAGATTTACTATCTTTAATTCATGTTTAAGGATCTCATTTTCTTTTTCTAGATTATCATCACAATCTTCAATTTGAATTGTAGATTATTTTTCTATTTTCAGTTCTTCAGCTTCTTTTTTAGCTTTTCAATGAGGTTCTTTGCATCATCATATTTTCCTTTCAGAGTATCTCTTTCTTTAGTAAGTATATCAATCTGTTCAAAAGCTTCTTCAAGATTCTTCTGTAGCTGATCCATATCCATAGAGATCTTACTCAAGCTGCTAGGCTTTTTCTGAATGATTCTTTTTCAAGTAACTAAGCTCTGATACCAATTGTTAGAAATAGGGAATACTAAGAGGGGGGGTGAATCAGTATTCTACAAACTTTTACTTTTTCCATATTATGGATATAACAGATTATCTTTATGCTTGCATAAGAGAGTAAACTAAAGAACATGCATAACAGTAAAGCAAATGAACTCATAACACATTATTTGTTCTCGAGGAAACCCTGACCAAGGGAAAAGCCCATTGGGGATGGTACCCACAAAGATCCACTAATCAAAAGTACCTAGTTAAGGATGTTGACCCTGTTAGGAGCTTGTTACATATATATAGTTTCTTAGTCCTGATTAAGGGACTTTAGGCCTTGTTAGAAGCCTCAACCCTGCTAAGAGTTGGTAGTACAAAATGGAATGATTGCAAGATGAGCCCACTGTCCAAACATGTAATGTACAATAATTCTTGATTACAAAAATAGGGCAAGGTACATAACCTTACACTGCTTGCTTGACTTTCACAATTTCGCATCAATATATTCGCATAAATAAGTTCACTTTCACTTCCTTTTCATCATCTATATCATCCTTCTTCTTCGCATTACATATGTCTTACATTTATACAAGTTATTAGGAATAATAAATTTTACAGTCGGCTTTACTAAACATAAAGCACTTTACAAAATATATTTTAACATACCTGCCCAAGTGTTAACATCTAGGATGTCGTCCCTTCATATGATTAAGACATTATTTTGATAAACAAAATAATCCCTTAACTATTTACCAATTATGTCTTCTTCTCTGTCCTGTTGGCTTTAACTCTATTCCTGTAATACTGTAATAACTTCTTCCGTACATGTCGTATAGACTTGTGCTCTCAGGTGAGTCTTCAATATGCATCATAGTATCCATGTTCAAGTGTGCAAGCACTGAACTTACTTTTATCGATGTCACCAATTAAAACTATCTTTGGTTACACTAGGAAAATACTGCTTACACTTAGACAATTTTGCTCAATGCTCTGCCATAATTGATCTCTGTCAAATGCGGTCTTGATGTAGATCATATGTTGCCATAATGAGATCATCTAGATATCTAACTCAGCCAAATTGTCAACATAGTCATGATCAAAGGTTGCGAGGTCTACCTTTACCTCATCTAGCAATGTGTACGGGGAATACGTGGCTTCTTTGAGTCCCAACAGTCATAGACAAGGATTAAGTAGCAAGAGAGAACTAGGATTATGCTCAAAACTCTATCTCTAGAATAGTAAAGAGTGATATAAGTGAAATGCACTCGGCATGAATGGTCAAGAGTAAGGCTAGAATAGCCAAGATGTGACTATCGCATCACAAGGTACAAGAACACAGTAAAAAAAAGGACAAATAACAAAGAGACAAGGTGAATTCAAGAAGTCATCACGTGGTTCTAAGCCTGAGACATCCAGTTTTAGACTGTGGACAATAGAAAAACAAGTAGATAGACCCTAGACAAAAACCAGATTAGACACAAAATTGACCAGTTGATGGGAATAAGCTCACTATTTTGAAAATCAGGGGACAGTCTCACGTGAAGAAGTTGTTGGACTACAACTGATTTGGAATCTAATTGAAGAATCCCTGATTAAAGATCACCGAGGAGTTACTGATTAGATATGTAATATGATTAAATCAATATTATGTTGTCATTGATGTCAACTAGTTTGACAACACTTATCTTGTAAGTTACTATACGGAGACATCTAAAAAAAGGTGAAAGAGATGAAGAACAGAGAAATCTACATGGGGAAAGATGTACATGACAGATGAGGATAAGGAACACATTGAGTAACTTGTTGATGAGTTAATGAATTGATGATATTGACTTTATTATGTTGCATTCATCTATGATGAAGTATAGAGCTGAAAGACATAAAGCAGTGTTGTCGGTAAATGAAGCAATTCTAGTATACACCAACGGAGTTTAGTGTATACCGATCACAGTATTAACTGAGTAGTGTTTACCAACATATTTCTTTGTTAACCGAGTGGAACAAAATGAACTAAATGATTAGTTTAGCTGATAAGATTGATGAGCTGTAAAGTACCTCGATTTCAGTGATAACAGATAATGTTTGTTATGAAGATTGATGGCTAACAAAATTAAAGGAAGATTTGACAGAGCAAATTGAAACGTGTTATTGACACATCAGCCGAGAAAGTTTGAAGTGGAAAAAGCTATGAATGTGGTTAAGTGGCAAAATTTGATGGTGGAGAAGAAAATGATTTACCCATCTATATAAGAGACTAGAATTTCATTATGAAGGATGCCAGAAGATGTAGAAATTGTAGAAATTTTGCATGAACAAGGTTTTCATGCATTCTGATCATACTAGTTAAGCAAGAACCAAGCTGTAGAACAATTACCAAGCTACAGAGAGCAATTACCGACGGACAGTAAGTTGATATAGTATTGAATCTGAAGTGAAATATTGATTAGAAGGATTTGTTAGGACTGAATATTGATCTGTAATTTGCAATTGAAGTTGTATTAAGCCAGGTCATTTACTGTTACATATTTAACCATTGTATACAATCAAAATCTCTTAACCAAGTGGACTCTGAAAGTCTTATGATGTATCATTCATAGAATGAACATTGTTATCCTGTCAACCCCATAGTGAATGCTGGTTGGACAATAACTTCTAGTCTAAAATCTTCTAACAAGGTCACAACTAACAGTGTGTTTGTAAACCTTTAACAGGGTTGGGTCTTAACCGACCTCACTTCAGAAGAGTGAACAATTTTGGTTTCCCAGTCCCATGTGGTTTTTCCCTTTACAGGGTTTCCACGTTAAATCTCGTGTTATGTGTTGATTGTGATGTTTGGTTGTTATCATACTTTGCATGTTACATGTTAGATTTGATTGGTAACTATTATAGTATTTGATTGGTAATCAGTAAAAGCATAGATAGTGAAAGTAATTATTGTTTATCAAGGAGCAGAAATAATAGAAGTTGTTTTGAATTATACATTTTGTTTTGGGACACTGGATAATTGATTCACCCCCCTCTCAGTTATTCTAACAATTGGTATCAGAGCTGTGGTTGCTTAGAATAGAGTTTTAAGGACTCAAGCACAAAGGTCTCAAGATGTATAAGAGGGAAGTACCAAAAATGAACAAAGAGAACTTCACAGTATGGCAAAGCTAGATGAAGTTGCACATATCTGGAATTGGAAATTCTGCACTAGATCTGATGGAGAATGGCTACATACAACTACCCACTGGTCCCTTAACTCTTGATCAATTGAAGGAAATTCATGAACACAATATCACTATGATGGAACTTGCTGCTGCCTATACCGATGCCGAATTTGAAGACATCAAGGGTTGTGATACTACTAAGAAGATGTGGGACAAGTTAAATCTGATATACAGTGGAGAGCTAAATGTCAAAAGAGCCCGAGCTGAAAGTCTAAGAGACAGATTTGATGATATGAGAATGAAAGAAGGTGAGAACATTGTACAATACTCAAATAGACTAAAAGAGGTGGTACATGCTATTAGAGCATCTGATGGAGTGATTGATGATGAAACAGTTATAAGCAAGATTCTCAGAACTTTGTTGCTAGTTTATGCAATCAGGATCTCTGCAATTCATGAAACAAGAGCTACATCCAACCTTACTCTTGATACTCTAATTGGTAAACTTACAACCTTTGAATTAAACAACTTTGATAACAGTGTTGTTCCTTCTGTTGAATCTTCTTTCATTTCTTCTTCGAAGATTGGAAAGTTTAGCAGGAATAGTAAGAATTATGATAGTGATAGTAATACCAATGATGAACTTGATGAGCTTGAAGCTCTTATGGCCAGAAGATTGCCCAAAGGAAAAGGAAGGTATAGAGGTAAGCTACCTTTGGCATGTTTTAACTATAAAGAAGTTAGTCACATTGCTACTATATGTCCTTAGAAGAAAGATGATGATAGATCCAAAGACTGATCTGAAGGAAGCTATGGGAGAAGAGTCAACAAAGGCTACCGACACAATAATAGACACAACCGAGATGATAAAGGCAAAAAGGTATGTTACATAGCTTAAGATATTGAAACTGAATCTGATTCTGATGATGATATAGAATTTGTATTTGTTGCAATGAAAGATGACTTAGAGGAAGAAGAAAAACATGAAGAGACAACATTGATCTCTAAAGTAAGCAAAAATGATACATGGATCATAGACAGTGGCTGTACACATCATATGACCGGTGATGTAGAAAATTTTGATCATCTTGTTGAATATAATGGAGGATCTGTGAGAATGGGAAATGATGCACCTGGTATGGTAAGAGGTAAAGGTTCACTGATGATCAATGATAGAATACAATGTGAAAATGCATACTGGGTAGATGGATTGAACTATAATTTGTTAAGTGTTTCTCAACTGAACAATTTAGGCCACCAACTGGCTTTTGAGAGCAAAAAGGTGAAGATCTATGATGATGAAGGAAGACTTGTCAGAACTGGTACACAATCCAGAGGTAATCTATTGTATCTTGATATAGATCAGTCTTCTTGTTTGTTAATAAAGGATGAAGATGCTTGGTTGTGGCACAAAAGGTTATGCCATGTGAACTTTGACAATATGATCAAGATTAGTAAAAAGAAAAGAGTTAGAGGATTGCCTAACTTGACAAAACTTGATCATGCTATGTGCCATGAATGTCAGAAAGGTAAGATGACTAAGTCTAGTTTTAAAAGTAAAGACTACTCAACAAAGAAGATACTTGAGTTGGTTCATAGCGACCTATGTGGTCTTATGAGAACTCAGAGCTGTTCTGGTGATAGATATTTTATTCTTTTTGTTGATGACTATACTAGACTGATGTTTGTTATGTTCTTGAAAGAGAAATCTGAAGCCTTTAAAATGTTTAAGTGGTATAAAGCTAAGGTAGAGAAAGAGATTTGAAAAAAAATAAAATGCTTAAGATTTGATAGAGGAGGTGAATTTATCTTTGATGAATTTACTAATTTATGTAATGAGCATGAAATTAAAAGATAGGTCTCTGCACTGAGGACACCTCAACAAAATGGCATTGCTGAAAGAAGGAATAGGTCTATAATTGACTGTGCTAGAACATTAATGATACAAAAGAATGTTGCTCAGACATATTGGAGGGAAGCTATCAATATAGCTGTATATGTTCTTAACTGAGTACAACTGAAGGACACCAACCGAATACCTTATGAGCTATGGTTTGGATTCAAACCTACTATAAGTTATTTTAGGATTTTTGGAAGTAAATGCTTTATTTTGAAAGATGAAAAAAATGGCAAATTTGATTCTAAAGGAGATGAAGGGATATTTCTGGGATATTCCTTTACAAGTAAAGCATATAAATGTTTAAATAAGGTTACAAATAAGATAGTTGAAAGTACTAATGTTCATGTTAATGAGTTTGATGACAAGTACATAGAGGAAAGTACAAAGGAACCAGAAGACTATGGTAGATTCACTTACATTGAATATCCAAAGTATCTACCAATGCTGCAAGCTGTGACAACCGGTCAGGAGGGAAACAATACAGGACAACATACAACACAAACTGATGAACAAGATGGATCTACCGAGCAAGGAAATGACCCTGAGCAGGATGAGCAAGAAAGGAGAAATCAAGTTCTGGCTATTTTTGTCAAAAGACATCATCCTGAGACATAGATCATTGGAGACAGACATGCTAGAATGCAAACTAGAAGCAAAACAAGACAAGGTATATGTCTAGTTTATGAATTTGAACCTAAAAATGTGAAAGTTGCATTAGAGAATGAAGAATGGATTAATACAATGAAGGAGGAAATAGATCAAATAGAAAAGAACAAAACCTGGTCCTTAGTACCCCAACCCAAAGATAAGAATGTTATCGGTAGTAAGTGGATATTCAGGAATAAATTAAATAAAAATGGTGAATTCACAAGAAATAAATCTAGATTGGTATGCAAGGGATATGCACAGGAAGAAGGCATTGACTATGGTGAAACATTTGCACCTGTTGCTAGATTGGAAGGAGTTAGAATGCTACTTGCATATGCTACACACAAGAAATTCAAAGTCTATCAAATGGATGTGAAGTCAACATTTTTGAATGGTATACTTGAAGAAGAGGTCTACAACAAACAACCTGAAGGATTTGTTGATCCCGACAATAGAGACATGGTATGTAGATTACATAAAGCTTTATATGGTTTGAAGCAAGCACCTAGAGCATGGTATGAAAGACTACATACTTACTTGTTAAGTATTGGATTTGTTAGAACAAGTTAAAACAACAATCTGTATATGAAAGGTGATACAGATGATACTATTATCATTGCTGAAATATTTGTTGATGATATTATTTTTAGAGGCTCAGAGCTTGGATGCAAGACATTTGCTGATGAAATGCAAAAGGAATTTGAAATGTCTATGGTTGGAGAGATTAAGTTCTTTCTTGGACTACAAGTGATTCAACAAAGTGATGGAATATTCATCACACAATCTAAATACATAAAGGAAGTACTAAAGACATTTGGCATGGAAGATGCTAAACTTGTGAGAACACTGATGGCTATTGGATGCAAATTGACAAAGAAGGATGAAACTACAGAGGTAAACCAGACACTTTAGCAATCCATGATTGGTAAGTTAATGTACGTAGTTCATAGTAGACCAGATATAGCACATGTTGTGGGTATTGTTTCAAGATTTTCTGCTAATCCTAGAGAATCACACATGATAGCTACAAAAAGGATCTTAAGATACCTGAAGAAAATAAAGAATTATGGATTATGGTATCCTAAGGAAGGGAAGTTTGAACTGAAAGTTTACAATGATGTTGATTGGGCTAGAAATGTGGATGATAGAAAAAGCACCACCGGAGGAGCATTTTTCTTTGGTGGAAGACTTGTAACCTAGACAAGTAAAAAGTAAGCTTGTTTTTCTCAGTCTATAGCTGAAGCAGAGTATGTTGCTGCTGCTACTAACTGTTCAAAAATTGCATATATCAAGCAAGTTTTGGAAGGGATGAATGAGGTAATCACTGACCTGGTGATTATATATTGTGACAACACTAGTGCTATTAATATTTCAAAGAATCCTGTGATGCACTCTAAGACAAAGCATATATCTAATAAGTATCATTGCTTAAGAGAAAAAGTGCAAGAGAAGCAAGTAAAGTTAGAATTTGTCACATTTAAAGAACAACTTGTAGATATTTTTACAAAGCCTCTACCGAAGGACACATTTGAATACTTGAGGACTATACTTGGGGTTTGTCCCTTGTCTATCGGTCATTAAGGTGATTTGGTTGTTGCATCAGCCTACTTTTATCAGAAGATCATTCATGTTGATGCAACATAGTTCACACTTTGAATCATGTTCAAGGTTGTGATTAAGTTTGGAGAACTTGAACTGATTGGAATATCAGTATACATATATACAGAGGAGGAAAAAATTGTTTGTTTATTTGTTTGTTTGGTATTTCTATCAAAGGGAGAGATAAATAATATGAAAAGGGACAAGCACCGATGAGAACTATCCAAGGGAGAGACAATCTGAATGAGACAGAGTATTGAAGATCAGTGACAGGAGAACTAAACGGAGAACTAAAAAGATCACAACAACAGAATGGTAAAGCTATATTATCTAATGCTATTTAGTAACATAGTGATTAAACATATTAAGTCTATTCAACTTACAACATTTTGTTCAAAAAGTTGTAGAATATATGTTTGAAATGTGTATGGTACATTTCATATTACTTGAGTTGCCATCAATGCCAAAGGGAGAGATTGTTGGACTACAACTGATTTGGAATCTGATTGAAGAATCCATGATTAAAGATCACTAAGGACTTGTTGATTAGATATGTAATATGATTAAATCAGTATTATGTTGTCATTGATGTCAACTAGTTTGACAACACTTATCTTGTAAGTTACTATATCGAGACATCTAAAGAAAGGTGAAAGAGATGAAAAACAGAGAAATCTACATAGGGAAAGATGTACATGATAGATGAGGATAAGGAACACATTGAGTAACTTGTTGATGAGTCTATGACTTGATGATATTGACTTTATTATGTTGTATTCATCTATGATGAAGTATAGAGCTGAAAGACACAAAGCAGTGTTGCTGGTAAATGAAGCAATTCTAGTATACACTGATAGAGTGTAGTGTATACCAATCGTAGTATTAACTGAGCAGTGTTCATCGACGCATTTCTTTGTTAACCGAGCGGAACATAATGAACTAAATGATTAGTTTAGCCGATAAGATTGATGAGCTGTAAAGTACCTGAATTTCAGTGATAACAGATAATGTTTGTTATGAAGATCGATGACTAACAAAATTAAAGGAAGATCTAACGGAGCAGATTGAAATGTGTTACTGACACGTCAGCTGAGAAATTTTGAAGCGGAAAAATCTATGAATGTGGTTAAGTGGAAAAAGCTGATGGTGGAGAAGAAAATGATTTACCTGTCTATATAAGAGACTAGAATTTCATTATGAAGGATGCCGAAAGAAGTAGAAACTGCAGAAATTTTGTGTGAACAAGGTTTTCATGCATTCTGATCATACTAGTTAAGCAAGAACCGAGCTGTAGAACAATTACCAAGCTACAAAGAGAAATTACCGATGGATAGTAAGTTGATATAGTATTGAATCTAAAGTGAAATATTGATCAGAAGGATTTGTTAGGATTGAATATTGATCTGTAATCTGCAATTGAAGTTGTATTAAGGAAGGTCATTTACTGTTACATATTTAACCATTGTATACAGTCAAAATCTCTTAACTGAGTGGACTCTGAAAGTCTTATGATGTATCATTCATAGAATGAACATTGTTATCCTGTCAACCCCATAGTGAATGCTGGTTGGATGATAACTTCTAGTCTAAAATTCTCTAACAAGGTCACACCTGACAGTGTGTTTGTAAACCTTTAACAGGGTTGGGTCTTAACTGACCTCACTTCTGAAGAGTGAACAATTTTGGGTTGCCGGTCCCAGGTGGTTTTTCCCTTTACAAGGTTTCCACGTTAAATCTCTTGTGTTATGTGTTGATTGTGATGTTTGGTTGTTATCATACTTTTCATGTTACATGTTAGATTTGATCAGTAACTATTATAGTATTTGACTGGTAATCAGTAAAAACAAGATAGTGAAAGTAATTATTGTTTATCGAGAAGCAGAAATAATAGAAGTTGTTTTGAATTATACATTTTGTTTTGGGACACTAGATAACTGATTCACCCTCCTCTGAATTATTCTAACAGAGGTGTAGTCTAACAGAAGGAAATGCCAAACTACGCACAAAGATTTGCTGTCTCACATGAGAAAGTGCATAGGGAGCTGAAATCTCATGCGGGAAAAGAACAAAATCTGACAGTTTGGACCAATTTTTGAGGTAGGGATAGATTTTGAGACACAACACTGGCTATTGTTTGACATAATATCTAATTTTCTGAAAGTTTAAATTAGCAAACTCAACTTCTGTTCATTTCTAAATGACCAACTATATGCATCAACAAATTTCTATCGTGATCAAGCACGCAAGACAACAATTAGGGAGTTCAAGAAAATAATGTCTTCAAACAATGAGCAAGGGACAAAGCAACCTTGCGCATGAACAAGAATATGTGACATAGTATTCTATTCCCTACAAATGCTACTTTTGTATGTTCTCAAAATGTTTTGCAATCAAGCACATAGTCCTAGAAAATAAAAAGTTGGTTGCACTAAGGTTCATAGTAATGGTCAACTCTGCAACTTTTGCAATCTCAAGAGGGCGAACTCCAATCTAGGTGCACTGAGGTTTTGACACATTCTGAGAATTTAATCAATCAGAGATGTTGAGGAGATCTGACAGCCTAATAAGAAACTACACCCGTGGAGATTTCTTCCACAAGAAAATTTATATAGAGGCTACTGCTACCACGGTGAAAATGGCTTGAGGTTCTATCCACGTGGTTAACCCAATAAAGAGAATGTCCACTATGGTTAACCCTCTCTAATAAGGAGACTCACAAAAAGGACCACATGGGGACTTAGCTTGGATTCAAGGAGCTGAGTTTCTAATGTGCCCAAAGGGAACACAACATAATCCTTTAGCCTCTTCACCTCACCCATACATAGCAGACAGATTGATTGACACACTAAATTGAAATCACCTCACTAAGTTTTGTATGTTAACAACAATGGCTACTGATCTCTCTAAGTGGGACCAAGAGAGAATGTACCTCCAAAGATTGAAGACAAAAACCAAGTAAGATCATGGGATGATAACAACTCCTTCCCTACCTACAAGGGGATCTATCTTCGAGAAGAGATTTGCATGTAAAACAAGCAAATGAAGCCCACTCTCTCAAGAATGTCACAAATAGTGTTCATAGGGCCTATTTACTATGTGAAACATATATGCAAAAAGTAAATCTAGATTCTTTTTAGAGCCCAAAATCGAAGTGTGATTTATCAAAGCAAGATTCATTTTAATGTGCAAAATCGAAGTGTTATAGAGATTGTAGCAAATCACCTCAAGTCCAAAGCTTCGCAATCCAGTATTACGCTGTTTCTGAAAAGCAGGATCAAGAAAATCCACAACAAACAGTAAGTGTCAGAAAACAAAAGCTGAAAGTACAAATCTGTAACTTTTAAGTCTTTGGTGTCAAAATTTTGCACAAGATTGTGCACAGTCCCACGCAAGAAAACACCTTTTTCATGTGAGGAAGTGCTAAGACCAGTACAACTTTGCGTGATACAGTGAAAATCTTCATGTGAAAATCCATACAGGGATGTATGGATGTACAGACAAAATGCAAAATTTTGACAGAAACTTTAAAATATGATGAGGCCAGAAATTGATTTTTGGCCCCATGGTGGGCGCCAAAAATGTATGAACTAAATATGGGCCTCTAATTTAGCTCCACACTTCAACATAGTCATTGTTCACCAGCTGCAGCCAAGAATGAATATGAGATTATTCATCTCGCCTGTTTGGACGATTCGATCTGTTGCCTCCTATCCAGGTAGGGTTCATAATTTCTCTCAGAATCAAGAGTCCTGCAACCATCGACTAAGACTAGAATGGAGGATTTAATTGAAAGTACAATGCAGATTATTCTAGAATGAGTATGAAAGATTAATCTAGAAATGAAACATGAGTATTGATCTAATAACAATGAAAGAAAACTAGATTAAGAAATGAAGTGCATATTTAATCTAACATGATATAGTAATCTAGAAATGAATATTATGCTAAGAATGAAAGCTTTGAATGCAAAAGAAGTTATGAAGACAATACGACAACACTTCATTGCTTGAAAAGTTGGATTCTTTGAATGAGAAATGAGGGTTCTTTTATAGAATCATAGGTTCAATCCACGGTTGAGATTGAATTGGACGAACGGTGGAGATTGGATGAGAATTCAGTTCAGAATAGAAAGTTTCCTGTAGAGAGGTAGTTAGCTTTTTGTTTTTGTATGTGTGGAGCTTTAATTGTTTTATTTCCTTTTTTGAATTCTTAATCAACTCAAAGTTTCCTTTTCTGAACTGAAGAGAAGATTTGGAGAGAATATTTAATTTAAATAAATATAATATTGCCTCATAAGTGGATTTTCTCAATTATTTGAATAATTAAATTCATTTATTGAGATGGGGATATTTATTTAAAGCTAAATATTTATTTAATTCCTTTTTATGTGTTTTAGCTAAAGAGGGTGGATTTAATTTAATTAAAGTGCTAGGACTTTATAATTAAATTAATCAATCATAGGGTTTATTTAGCCAATTATAGTTGATATTTAGGAATTAAATATGATATGTGATTGATGCAAATTTAAGGTTTTTTGCATTTGACACTAAGTCAAGTAGAGTGAATCAGAAGACATAATTGCCTAGTACAATAGGACTTTGATGATATAGAAATTTGATAGAATGAGACTAAATGCAACAAAATTGGTTAGGATTACAAGTTGCCAATTTTGGGGTATTACACCTGCATCCTGCAACACCAATCGAGTACACCAACATGTATACATATATATAGTCACAACTAATGGAAAACAAGGAGGGAGATTGCAACATCGTGTGGATCTCTTGTAGGAGTAACTACGACTACCTCTCCTCATCCTAAACTCACATTAGACAGTGTAAACAACAAAGTGTAAATGGATCAGTATGGTTAGCTCCAGAATAATCATTACTCCATATTGTATAACAGGAATGAATCTTAATATAATCATGTAAATTTAAATCATTTACTAACTTTCATAAACCGGTTTTTATCATCAAACATGTATTCAAAATGTTTCATTATCTAAACAAAATAAACAAATCATATAATCCTTAATAGTCAAAGTGGTAATCATGTCTAGTCTCGAGTATAAGTAGCATCATTAGAGTTGGTAATACATTTAACCCTTAAGTGGTTATAACCAATTAACCTATGATAATCATAAACATAGATAATGAGCATCTTACAAAGAAACATACAGATCTATCGGGTGATCCCATCACATCAAGGTCCTAAAATATCTCGGCCACATAAGAAGATATAAAGGGACATACTTATACAATATTTATCATTTCCAAAATTAGAATGTGATGTTATAGTGGTTGGAAGGGAGTTGGGTTAAGAAAATACCTCAAGAAGGATCATTCTCTTATAAAAATAACCATGCAATCACATATAACACTTCCTAACTTCCACTGTGCAAATCTAGGACCTACTAGGGTTGGAGGGGCATTACATTTAGCTACAATCCCACGATCATCAAGAATATTCCTTGCACCATTGAATAATATATCATGCAATTCCTTAATAGTTTCATTCTTAACATAATTCATAACTAGATTCTCCATATCCAGTTTTCTTTTTGATTGTTGCAATTTTTTCTCCTCAACTAAACATTTTGTAATTAGTTGATATATAATAAAAAATTTCTCTTGGAAAATGTTGTGGGCTCATGATTAAGTCTATAGACCCACAATTTAGGATTAAAATTTGGATCTGGTGGAAGAAGTCATTCACTAACATCTCATATTTATAACTAAATCTAGATGTTCTAGAAGCATTTGTTCTCAGAAAAATAAATAGTAAAACATACCATATATAATGACTGATTTGGCACTTGGATGCACTTATGAATCTTTAAAAGCATTTTTCATGGCCTCGAACCGTCTGTGCCAACTACAAACCCTTCCTCATCTTGCGGCTACAATGCAAAAAATGAAATTTCAAAAGATAACTTTTTGGTTTTCAATAGGGCATACACCCTATAGGGAACATGCCCTATTGATTGGATGCCCAAACCTTAGGCTCGAGCATTCCAAGCCATAAGGCATGTTCCCTATAGGGCGTATACCCTATTCTTTTGGGGGACCGAAAAATAATTTGGAACCTTTTTGGTCCCCCATCTTTGTGCACTTACCCATATGAGCATTGAAACCTCTAATAAAGAGTTGGACTATCATGGCCTCATCATCCTTGAAACCTACATACTACTTGAGCTCAAAAATATGATGCTCATACTCCTCAATAGACATAGTTAATTCACACAAATTTGAAACTCATTAGCATGCCTTTGTCCAATTGACACAAACTATGAAACTCATCAGCATGCCTCTATCTCCACTATCCTGATAAGAAATGTGATCAAAAGCTCCCAAGGAATAAATCCTAATAAATTGTAGAAATGTCAAAGTTGAGATTCTACTCCTCCATATGCCACCAAGTGGAAGAAAAGTCTCCAAGATGAATAATTGCACACTTATCCTTGGCACTACTACCATAGGAGTGCATGAGAAAACACTTGTCTAGATCTATAAGCCATGTCTTTGGTGCTACACAACTACTAGAACCATCAAAAGTAGGAGGTTGGGAGCTAAGGAGATCCCTTTTATGACTGGCTAAGATGGCATTCTTCTCTGCTGCTAGGTTCTTTCTCCTAGGACTCCTAGTCCTCTCCCTCTCCTCATGATGAGAATAATGAGACTCCTCTCGATGGCTCCTACCTGACCAGCCTCCAAATGGTTCAAAATATACTATAAGAGATGGTGCATACATCTAAGAACCCTTTAACCCAACACTCTGGCACTCACTCTATTCTCCTCATAGTGACATTCTTCTTGATATTCCTTCTAAAAACTCTTATTATGAGATCTCAATGAGGGACTTTGATGACTATCTCATCCCCAACCTCATCCTTGACCTCTTCCTCAACATTTTTCTCGAGATTCTTTCTTGGTCCTTGCTCTACCTTTTCCTCCACTTTGAGTCACAAGAGGTATCCTTCCTAGGCATGGACATAAGACAAAGGTAAGTCAAGGTCACCAAGGCCATGCTAGGGATATGTAGGATTAAAGAACAAGTTAAAAAATTCACTACTATCCCACCAACATAAGATAAGAGAAAATAAAATGACACATAGTTCTAGGATACTAATAGCATGCATAATGGACAAATGAGTCATAGAGTTTCAAGAGTAGAAACTTGGGATCTGGTATTAGTTGTAATTCCCTAGAGAGAAACCCATTAGGACAAAATTTAAACTAAGAAAATAATAGTGCCATTTTTTTAAAAGTACAACTGCAACTTCCTCTAAACGTAATGATCACTTCACCATCTAAGACTGCAAAAGTTACAATAATACATAACATAGATATTTATTAAACATAAATAGAAATTGATTCATTATTTTATAGTATGTCCTCTAAGGGTTCCCTAATGTTTCTACTCAAGCAAAGCAACTACAATATAACTAGATACATTTATGAAATACATAACAAGAAACATAAGAATCATTTATTTTATTTCTAGGTTCATTTTAAGTACCAAATCCAAGTGTTCCTAGTTTAATCATTCATTTCAAATAGAATAAACATTCATATCTAGACAACTCTCAATATTTCATTTTAGTTAACAACCCAACCCACACATATGTACAATACATCACACTCCATGAAGGGATTAATCATGTCAAATACATATTCAATATAATACTACAAGGCTAAATAAGAGCATCAATACAAGTATCATTAAAGTGATGAAGAAAGAGCTACAACTGAAACCTTTCCAAAACTTAAGTACCTGCCCATAAGAACAAAAACACAAATGCAAAAAGGGTTAAGAACAAATTAATATTCAAAATGAATGAAAATTATCATAATAGTATTGTAGATTATGTAAGATTTGATGAAAAATAAATCTATTAAGCTCAAGAAAGCTGCATGCAAAAACCCATCACAAGGAAGAAATTTGTAGGAAACAAACAATGGTTTTGCTCTAACAATATGAAAGTTCTTATTATCAGCCAAAAGAATCAATCAAAATATACAATGGATCAATCCTTATAGAAGGAGATCGAAAAACCTAATGGGAAACCCTAATAGGTAAATAGGCATTTAATAATTAGATTTAATTATTAAATGACTAATGCAAGTACATACAGTGAAATCTTAAGAGGTAGAAAAATTAATTTAATCAATGTAATTAAATTAATTCTTTACTCTAATACCCGCCCTTAAGATTAGCAACAATGTAGCTACAAACAATGCAAGAAAGAAGCAAATGAACTACAATTTTGAATGCAAATTTGGGTCCCGACAACATGGCTTGATGAGGTACCCAATCACAACCAAATCTATATGAAACAGAGAAACATGGAAAACCACATGGGAAAAACCCTCCTCCAAAAATAGATAGAAAGATGTGGAAAGCGGAAAAAAAGAAAGGAAGGTAGGCCTCAATGAGACCCCCCAAGGACAACTTCCTTTATCCCAAGAATCGAACATAGTTGAAGATACCATGGGGATGCAAAAGGCTTAGTGAAGATGTCAGCAACCTGCTTCGAAGTGGGAACATACTCCAAGCTAAGATAACCATCCTGAATTAGCTGCCTGATGAAATGCATATGGATCTCAATGTGCTTGGTCTGCTGATGCTCAACTGGGTTGCGAGAAATATGAATGGCACTCTGATTGTCACACCAAAGAAGAGTGAGACTATCAAGAGGAAACCCAAACTCTATCATCAATTGTCAAAGCCATAAAACCTCCTGACTAGCTAGCACAACTGCTCGATACTCTACCTTTGTAGATGATAATGCAACAACAATCTTCTTCTTGCAAGACCATGTGATAGGACCAGAACCAAGACAAAAAAGGTAGAAGTAGACTTCTGACCATCTATATCACCACCCTGATCGATGTTTGTAAAACAAACAATGTCAGGATCTCCTAATGTATAGTGAATGCCATATAAAGTAGTGCCCAGAATGTACCTCAAAATACATTTGGCATCTTTCCAATGACTCTCATGAGGATCATGGGAGAATCAAGAGACAATGGCAACCATAAAGGAAATGTCAGGATGAGTGTGTATCAGGTACAAAAAACTACCCACAAGTCTCCTATGTAAGGTGGAGTCCACTGAAGGAGTAGAGCAAGTGGTGGACAAAA
This sequence comes from Chamaecyparis obtusa, assembly GCA_027943335.1. Lineage (NCBI taxonomy): Eukaryota > Viridiplantae > Streptophyta > Pinopsida > Cupressales > Cupressaceae > Chamaecyparis > Chamaecyparis obtusa. The sequence goes on from BSBK01001505.1 coordinate 1,237,225, forward strand.
GAACACCTAACTGAAAAGGTGTCAGAGCAGGCTTGCAATCAAGCATGCTAAATCTCTGAAGCATGTCAAGAGCATATTTCTACTAGTGTATGGAAATCTCATTTGAAGACTAAATAACCTGTAGGCCCAAAAAGTAGTGCAAAAGTCCAAGATCTATCATCTCAAACTGCTCCATCAATGCTCTTTGAACACTCTAAATCATAGAAGATAAGCTACCCGTGATGATGAGATTATCAACATACAAAACAAGTATCACAAGATCAAGCCTATGACACTAAATGTACACTATAGGATCAAAATGACAATGGGTGAAGTGTGAGGCTAGCAAGAAAGAGTCCATCTTCTCATACAAAGCTTGAGGGGCTTGTTTGAGACCATATAATGACCTCCGAAGTCTACACACAAGAGAAGAGTCCTGCAAAAAACCATGAGGTTGTTCCATATAGATCTCCTCATGTAGATCTTTGTGTAAGAATGCACTCTTCACATCCATCTGATACACTATACAACCCTGTGAAGCTGCAAGAGAAAGTACCAGACAAATAGAATTCATCTTGGTGACAAAAGAAAAGGTCTCAGAGTAATCAATACCCTCCACCTACGAAAATCCCTTCACAACAAGATGTGCCTTATACCGATCAATAGAACCATCTACAACATACTTGGTATGGTACACCCACTTGCACCAAACCAACTTTCTTCCTTTAAGAAGAGTACATAGATCCCAAGTGTGACTCTTCATCAAAGAAGAGTACTCCTCATCCATAGCCCTATGCCACTCAGGATGTCCTGTCACCTCTAAATTTTTTTGAGGATCATCTGAAACAACATGAATCAAAAGACCAATACCAGATCACTGAGCATGAGTACGATAGGTATCTAAGGATCTCCTACCAAAGAACCAACAACATTGAATGTATCCTAAGCTCACTTGGGCACTCGTAGAATATCTAGTGGAGGAGGGGAAGGTGGATCATCATCTAAATCATCCTTCAAGGATATAGAATCTTGAAGAGGAGAAGAGGAAGTACTAGGAAACAAGGGAGAAGTTGGTGATGGAGGCTCCATCTGAGGATAGCGCTCATCAAACTCGACATCTCACCGAAACAAGACCTCTCTGGAATCAAGGTCAAATAACATGTATGCCTTGATATCCTAATAGTAGCCAACATATATTAGTGGTCGACCCTTCCTTTCCATGGCTTTCCTTTGAGCATCTAGAATAAATGCCCAAGCCTCACTACTAAACACTCAAAATGTAGAAACATCAAGCTTGACATGGGACCAAGCCTCCTCAGGAGTCAAATGTTGTAATGCCTTATGAGGCATCTGATTCTAAATGTAGTTGGCACAATTCACTACCTCTACCCAAAAGGAAGGCTACATATCTCGAGACTATATCATACAATTGGCCATCTCCTGCAATGTTCTGTTCTTTCTCTCAACAACACCATTCTGCTGAGGGGTATGGGGAACTATCAGCTGATGCAATATACCTTGCTCAGTGCAAAAATCATGAAAAGACTGATTCACATATTCCCCCCATTGTCAATGCATATCCGCCTGATAGAAAGACCAGACTGCTTCTCCACAAATATCTTAAAGACTTGAAATGAATCAAAGATATCAGACTTGTACTTCAAGAAGTACACCCATGTGCATCTGGAGAAGTCAGCAATAAAGGTGAGCACATAAAAAGCACTAGAAAAAGGAGTGGTAAATGACATGAGATCATTATGTATCAACTCCAATGGTATTTTATCATGTGAGGATCTACCTATTGGAAAATGATCTCTATGATATTTTCCAAGTGCACAACCTCGACAAACACCATCAGTGCAAAAGATCTAAGGAAGCCTAATCACTAACTCCTATATACTCATCTGTTGTAGATATATGTAGTTGACATGGCCAAAATGATCATGCCAAAGCTTTCTCACTATGTCTGCATGAGAAACAAGAGAAACACCTGTATAATCAGAGCTCTCAAAGCTATCAAACTTGTATAAGTGAGACTCTGAATCAACACTCCCAGTAGCAACAACCAAATCAGGATCATGGAGGTCTTGAATAACTACATCATGTGGAGAGAACTCAACTATCTTACCAGAACCAGAATGGAAAATCTGATAGACAGACATAAGGTTCGTAGAAATGGAAGGAACCAAAAGAACATCCTGTAGAGAGCCACCATCCAATAAAATAGTATTAGAACTGGTAACTAAAAGTTGTGTTGAGTCACCAACTGCAATCTATGTAGTAGCACTCTGAGCAAGTGAGGTAACCAAACTAGGTGTGTGTGTCATATGGTGTGAAGCACCTGAATCAATGATCCATGTAGTGGTGGAAGATAATGCTTGTGCAGAAAGAGCATGGCCTTTCCCTATGGGAGTAGGTGAAGGATGTGGAGAAGCAATACTATGTTACTACAAGGCTTCCTCTAGAGCCTCAAGACATTTTCAACACCTAGAAACTGGATGCCCTTCCTTGCCACAAAAATTGTAAGGTTCACCTGTGAACTTCTTAGTCTTGGAGGAAGACTCACTAGAATTAGAAGATTTACCCTTAGGAGTGGATTTCTTAGACTCTTTTTTCTAAGGTGGCTTGGAGGAATGCTCACTGCCAACTGAATCTATTTTGGGCTTTTGCTTCTGTGTCCCCTTAGAAGTCTAAGCAACCAAAGCTTGGTTCTTAGTTCCAGATAAATAATCCAACTGTGTGAGCTTGTCCTAATCTCTAGTCAATCGATCACAAAACACCTCAAAAGTGGGCATTTGGAATCTCTGACATGATGCATCCATGGTAGAGTGGAAGGTGGAGGAGAAAATCTGAAAGTTTCCCTGAAGCTTTGATAGAATCAGGTAGATATACTCTATGTCAGTCTTAGTCTTTCCACATCCCTATAATAAAGACCTCTATTGCTTGAACTTCATCAAGAAGTCCTCAATGGATGGAAAATGATCTGGTACAAGAGAGGTAAGCTCTTCCTCAATTTGAAGTTCCTTGAACTCATTCACTATACCAAACAAGGTTTTAAGCTTGGTCCGCATAGCTAGAGGGGTATTGCACCCATCAAGATGAAACTATAGACTATCTGATACATTTAAAGAAATCAACCCCATTGCCTCATCCATCTTGTTCCTATGCTGCATGACCTCTAAAGGCCTCTGTAAAACTGGTTGCACTATGTCTAAACAAGACCACAACCCTTTTAACCGGAGAAGCCGTGTCATTAGGGATTTCCATGTGTTATAGTTATGAGGGGTTAGAATTTCTAGACAAGAAGAGGTCTCGGCCATATTTTTAGAAGGGGTTTTGTTTTGATATAATTTCAAGTTTACTAAAGTAAATTATAGAAAACAAGAAATATAACACCCCCCACAATTCAATGAATCAAACCCTAGAAGATGGAAAAGATTGCTTACAATGAGAGAGAAAAAAAGCTTCAAATGAGTATCATGTGTACCTTTGATTTTTTTGGATGAAAATATCCACAGATCTGGACAGCAACCGCATGTAAAAAAGCTTGCAAGTCAAATTACGGTGCCCATGAGGGTTTGAAGTTATGCCTTTTCAAATCTGCCAACCCAGACATTGGCTCATGCATGACAGTCAGAGGAATAAGGTGCAGGTCTGGTAAATGACACCAGGAAGGACACCACTATAAATGACACTAAGAAGGACACCAAAAAAAAGCCCTTTCACATGCATGTGCTAGTAAAAAGTGCCAAATTGTTTTTTGTCCTACTAAGAATACTAGATTTGAAAACTACAACCAAAACCTCTCAAATTAGCCGAAAAATACCAAATTTCTTCTCTCAAACCCTTGCTCCTTTTTTTTTTCAAACATGAACAAGCTACAACAAATCTAGCTCTGATACCATGTAAGATTTGATGAAAAAAAAATCTATTAAGCCCAAGAAACCTGCATGCAAAACCTGTCACAAGGAATAAATCTATAGGAAACAAACAAGGGTTTTGCTCTGACAATATGAAAGTTTTTATTATCAGCCAAAAGAATGAATCAAAATATACAATGGATCAATCCTTATAGAAGGAGATCAAAAAACCTAATGGGAAACCCTGATAGGTAAATAGACATTTAATAATTACATTTAATTATTAAATGACTAATGCAAGTGCATAAAGTGAAATGTTAAGAGGTAGCAAAGTTAATTTAATCAATGTAATTAAATTAATTCTTTACTCTAACAGATCACTCTTTAGAGAATACAATATTGGACAATAGAGAGCATAAGGGAAGAGTGTTAGAACATAGCCCTCCCCTTGGGTTACCTTGTTTTGGCAATATTAGGGCCCCGGGCCCCAAGTGAGAACTCATGTGGAATTGAACAATCTTTTCATGAAGACAAGAAATTTTGATCATGCTAGTCTCAACATGCGCTTATCCCACTCCCATCCTTATCCTATACTAGCATTCAAGGCATAGGTGAGGCATCATTATTATATTAGTTAATGTGTTACCCAATAAATTTTATTAGGTTATCACTTGACTACTTTAGAGCCTTGGCCCCCATTGTGAGTCACTCTCCCTTGACGACTCATAGATGTCCATCCTATTATTTGAATACACCACATAGATCAATAAAATACATATATCAATATAGATACACATACATAGAATTCTACTCAAATTTACCCACATCAAACCATAATCAATAAATAAGTTCTTGTCACCCCATGACTCAGGTGGTCACTCCATCACAAAGGAAATACAAATATATGCATAATTAACAATTATCTTCTAATAACACTTAACAATTATAGGAATAGAAACCCTTTTTTTTAACACATAAAACTAATTTGATATATAACCCTTACAAGAATATCAACCCCAAATCAATATCCAATTCATGAATATTTACATTGTAAATACACCATTTCATAAAATAAAATGAAAAAATGTATAATAATCAAATATCTAATTCATATTTCCCACATACATCCAATTACCATCTTTGTATAAAATATTTAACATTCAAATAACTAATTTTTTAAACCAAACATATTAAAATTACCATTTCTATATAAAACATATAATAATACATATAAAAGAATAACTCATTTTTAAAACCAAACATATTAAAATTACCATTTCTATATAAAACATATAATAATACATATAAAAGAAATTTTTTTTCATATAAAACAGAGTCGAATTAACTTACAAGAACACTAAAATGAAAATAAACATGGTGCATCACATTGTAAGAAGCTAAAATTCAACATTTCTATACACACACTATACATAGTTCTATTAAGAATCTGTAATATTTCACATCTGCAAAATTGCACAATGAGAAAACAAAAATGACAACCCATGTTGTTACCATTAAATGTAGCTACCAGACATGATAGATAAAAAGAAATGAAACCCCACTCGCCCACATGGAGGTCAGAATTGAGACAGGAGTAGACACACCACAAACCATCTTTGACGCACAAAGGTAACATATGCATGATAAAATTAAAAGTTCTTAAAACCACCATTGAACGAGAACAACATATGCACAATTGAAGCCATTATTGGAAGTACAAAACTGTTGGAAACTGTAATTGAAATAATTGTTTTATTGTCATTGATGTCAAACCTTAATTGGTAAGATTGTTGCTACTTAGGAAAGTACTATATCTATTTGAGTGTTGCTAAGGGGCTAAGCAAGGTTTGTAACAATAGCACCTAGGGAAATGTTGAGTTATCTTGATACTACAAAGTGTACTTGACTATGTTGCATTATGATGAGATAATGTATTGTTTATCTTAGTAAGACTAAAGACTAAATTGGTAGGCTTAACCGAGCAAAGAATGGAAAAATCATGTTTAAGCCGAGTGATGTTAGTGTCGACTGAGTTAGTATATGTCAAGCAAAATTATAGTTTTGACCGAGCATTAGCAAATTTATGAGGAAGACAGTGTAAGCTGAGGAAACAATTTTAGTAATGACCAAGCTTTCTACATGAAGACCGAGTGAACAATCATAGTATTGACCGAGCATCAACAATTTTATATTTGAAGAGAATTTAATTTTGGAGCAAACATTGTTGAATTCTTGGATTATGTAAAATGTGTTGACTTTATTTATTGATTGTTTGGAAGTATTAAATGCATTGTAAAATGTTTTATTGTAAATCTTTAAGAGATTTGAGATGATTCTAGAAAAGGAGCCGAAGAACATGAAGCAGGTAGATTCAATGAATCTGACCTAACCCTAATATCTATGAATGAGATTGAGCGAAAAAAGATGAGTTAACCTAATTGAGGAAAATATAAGGGAACCTGAGCATTTTGATATGCATGTACATGGAGAATAGAGAATGCTAGAAGTGGAAATTTTTATTGACTGAATAAGTAGAAAAGGCTGAAGGAGAATTGTGGTGATTGCTTGAAGAAAAGTTCTGAGCAGATCAGAGATGGAAATGACAAAGTTTCAAAGTCAGTAAACCAGCATTAGTGTATGAAATTAGATCTGATATTTGCAAAGTGAGTTGTATATTTTTTCAGATAATACTGCTGCTACTTTCTAACCATTGTAATAGTCAAAATCCTTTTAATAGAGGTTGACCTAACAGTCATAAGTTAAATCCTTTGAACAAGGTTGCATTCTAATGGAGTGTATGTAATTCCTATGACTAGGCTCACTTTTAACAGGGTGATTGAAATCCTTTAACCGGGTCACACCTGACAGTGTGTATTGTAACCTTTGACAGGGTTGGCTTTTTACCGAGCTCACTTTAGAAGAGTGAAAATAATAGTAGCATGTTACAAAGTGGTTTTTCCAAAAATTGGGTTTCCACTATAAATCCTGGTGTTTATACTTATGTGAATGTTTTGGTTTGAACATTACTATGTTTTGCAAGTTAAGTTACAGCTGGGTAGTGGACTGCATTGTTAGATGGTTCTATTATTGAATCAGTGATGACCGAGTTTGTTTTGGTTATTGGATCTGATTTAAGGATAAGTTTTTGAGATTGTTTTATATATCAGGACCTGAGAACAACTGATTCACCCCCCTCTCTGTTGTTCTAAATCATATTAACAATTGGTATCAGAGCTTTGTTGCTTATTATTAGTGTTGATAGAATCAAGTTTTAAGGGGCTTGAAGCAAATGATCATGATATATAAGAAGGAAGTACTGAAGCTAAACAAGGAAAACTTCCCCATATGGAAAATCTTGATGAAGCTACATCTAGCTGGTATTGGTGACTCTGTAAAGTACTACATTGAGAACAACTATGTCTCACCTGTCGCACCTTTGACTGCCGAAGAAATGAGAGCTAAGCAAGAACATAATCAAGCAATGCTGGAAATTGCATCTGCCCTAAGTTATCTAGAATTTGAGGACATTAAGGACTGCACAACTACTAAGGATATGTGGGACACTCTTGCAAGAATCTATGGTGGTGACTTGAATGTGTTGAAAGCAAAGACCGAGTCTTAGAGGTAAGTTTGATGAAATGAGAATGCAAGAAGCTGAAAACATTGCACAATATTATGGTAGAATAAAAGAAGTTGTGAATGCTATTAGAGGAGAAAATGGGGCTATTGATGATGAAACTATAATTGGGAAAGTACTAAGAACCCTACGTCCTATATATGCTATTAAGATCTTAGCTATTCAAGAATCTAGATGTAACTCTGCTAATGTGCTTACTTTGGAAAGTTTGGTTGGTAAGTTGACTACTTTTGAACTCTCTAACTATGATAATTTCACTGTTGGAAGCATTGGAAATGTTGAATCTGCTTTTGAATCAGAACTAGTTTTGAATAAGCCAAGGAAAGAAAAAGAAAGATGCATCAGTGAAAGTGAAAGTGAAAGTGATAGTGAAAGTGACAGTGACGCTTCTGATGAAGACCTAGAAGATCTAGAAGCTCTTATGGTTAGAAGACTAAGAAGGAGAAAAGGAAAGTATAAAGGTAAACTCTCTATTATATGTTTTGCATGTAATAAAGTTGGTCATATAGTTTCTACATGTCCTAAAAAGAAGGATAAAGATGATGAAAGGAAAAAAAAATACAAAGATAGAAAAGATGATAGAAGCTACCGATGGAACAAAGACTACAAAGGAAAAGGTAAGAAATCTTGTTACATTACTAAAAAAGAGACTGACACTGATAGTGATGATTTTTAAATTGAGGTAGTCTATGTGGAAATGAAAGATGAATCTAATGAGGATGAGAAAACTACATTGATATCCTATGTGAACAAGAATGATAAATGGATTATTGATAGTGGCTGTTCACATCACATAACTGGTGACAAAAATAAGTTTGAGACCTTACATCATTACAAAGGTAAAAGTGTAAAATTTGGTAATGATGCACCATGTCCTGTTAGAGGAAAATGTTTGATTAAACTGACTGATAAGATATCTTGTGAAAATGCATATTGGGTTGAAGGTCTTAATTACAATCTATTAAGTGTTGCTCAGCTTAAAAAAATTGGTTACCGAGAGGAATTTCATCACAAGCAAGCTAAAATATTTAATGCTACTGGAGAACTGATTGGAAGTGGTGATCAGGCTAGAGGTAATTTGTTCTATCTTGACCTATCTGAAGAAACATGTTTAATTGCACAACTTGATGATATTTGGTTATGGCATAAAAGGTTGTGTCAGGTTAACTTTGACAATTTGGTGGAGATAAGTAAGAAAAAAAAGGTAAGAGGTCTACCTAGATTTAAGAAACCTGAGAATGTGATGTGCAAGGAATGCCAGTTAGGAAAAATGACAAAGTCAAGTTTCAAGAGAAAATCCTTTACTTCTGGAAACATTTTAGATTTTGTTCATACTAACCTTTGTGGACCTATGGGTGTACAAAGTTACTGTGGTGCTAGATACTTTATCTTATTTGTTGATGATCATACTAGGATGATGCATGTGATGTTTTTAAAAGAAAAATCTAAAGCTTTTCAATTCTTTAAGTGGTATTTGGCTAAAGTTGAAAAGGAGACAGGTAGGAACTTGAAATGTCTTAGATCTGACTGAGGTTGAGAATTTACATCAAATGAATTTAATCTATTTTGCAATGATAGAGGAATTAAAAGATAGATGTCTGCACCTAGAACACCTCCACATCATGGTATAGCAGAAAGGAGAAATAGATCTATTTTGGATTGTGCAAGGACATTGATGATTGAAAAGAATGTGGCATAAAAATATTGGAAAGAAGCTATAAGCACTGTTGTCTATACTCTTAACTAGGTATAGATCAAGAAATGTACAAATTTGACACCCTATGAACTATGGCATGGGCATGCACCGAGTGTTAAATACTTTAGAATTTTTGGAAGTAAGTGCTATATATTAAAAGACACTAGGAATGGAAAGTTTGATGCTAAGAGTGATGAAGGCATATTCCTAGGGTACTCCACAAAAAGTAAAGCTTATAAGTGTTTGAACTCTAACACTAACAAAATTGTGGAAAGTGTGAATGTCAAAATTGATGAGTATGCAGAAAGAAATGAAATTGACAATACAAGAGAACCAGAAGATTATAGATCTTTTGTGTACATTGAAGAAGAAGAAGAGGCAAGTAATAGACTTGCACCTGATGTCGAGTCTCGGGTAAGCAATGCCGAGCGATAGACAGAAGCTGTCGAGTGTCAGGAAAATAGTGCTGAGAGAGAACAAGAACATGCCGAGCTATAAGAAAATTCTGTTGAGTATCAGGAAGAGGTTGTCAAGCATTCTGAAGTTGAATCTGACAATATTGTTGAGGAACATAATGAAATAGAGGAGAGAACAACTGAACCTATTTTGGCAAAATATGTAAGAAGACATCATAAGAATGAATAGATAATTTGAGACAAAAAAACTAGAATCCGAACCAGAAGTAAGACAAAGGATCCAACATGTCTACCATGTGAATTTGAACTGAAGACAACTAGAGAAGCATTGGAGAATGAAGACTAGATACAAGCAATGAATGAGGAAATTGACCAAATTAAAAAGAATGATACTTGGACTCTAGTGTCAAGACCCGAAAACAAAAATGTTATAGGAACAAAATGGGTGTTTCAGAATAAGATGAATGAAAATGGTGAAATCACTAGGAATAAAGCTAGGTTGGTATGCAAAGGCTGCGCACAAGAAGAAGGAATAGATTATGGGGAGACATTTTCCCCTATAGCTAGATTGGAAGGAGTAAGAACTCTTCTTGCATATGCTGCTTGTAAAGTTTTCAAGGTATATCAAATGGATGTCAAGTCTTCATTTTTGAATGGTATACTAGAAGAAGAAGTTTACTTAGAACAACCAGAAGGTTTTATTGATCCAAACAGAAGAAACATGGTGTGCAAATTGAACAAAGCATTATATGGATTAAAAAAAGCTCCTAGAGCATGGTATGAGCGGTTGCACAACTACTTGATATAGATTGGATTTTCAAGAACAAATGACACAAGCAATCTATACATGAAGGATGAAGAAGGTAAAGGTATCCTGTTGGCAAAAATTTTTGTTGATGACATTATTTTTGGTGGACAAGATGCATTATGTAAAAGTTTCTCAAATGAATGCAAACTGAATTTGAAATGAGTATGTTTGGTGAGATCAAATTCTTTGTTGGTTTACAAGTATATCAGAGGAAGAATGGAATTTTCATTACACAGTCTAAGTATGTTAATGAAATACTGAAAACTTTTGGGATGGAAGATGCTAAACCAGTGGGAACTCCCATGGTTACTAGACAAAAGTTATCTAAGAATGATGATGTTGTAGAAGTGAATCAGACTCTGTACAGATCCATGATTGGAAAATTGTAGTGTGATGTACATAGTAGACTAGATATTGCATTAGCTGTTGGGATTGTGGCAAGATTCTCTGCCAATCCTAAGGAAACACATATGATGGCCGTGAAAAGAATTATGAGATACTTGAAAGGAACTTCTGGCTATGGTCTATATTATAAGAAGGATGCCAAATTTGAACTTTGAGTTTATAAAGATGCTGATTGGGCAGGAAATGTAGATGACAGAAAGAGTACTAGTGGTGGAGCTTTCTTTCTTGGATAGAGATTAGTTTCCTGGACAAGCAAGAAACAAATTTGCATTTCCCAATCTACTGCCGAGGCTGAGTATGTTGCTGCTGCAGTGAATTGTTCAAACTTGGTATGGATAAAACAATTGTTGATAGGCATGAAAGAAGAAATCACTGAACTTGTTATTTTATGTGACAACACAAGTGCTATCAATATTTTTAAGAATCCAGTGATGCACACGAAGACCAAACACATTGCAATCAAGTATCACTACTTGAGAGAATTAGTACAAGACAAAGAAGTCTGAATGGAATATGTGAATACAAAAGAACAATTAGTAGACATATTCACTAAAGCTTTACCAAGAGAAGCTCATGAGTATTTGAGAAGTCAATTAGGGGTTCTTCCCCTGACTGAGGCTACCTAGACAAGCTAGGAGCACTGCATCAAATGTGCTACAACAGAACATTTGACAAATTGATGTAGAAGATTGTCACACTTTAGGGCTGGCCTAGAGTTGTGAAGAGAAGAAAAGAAAAGGAATCAGTCATAAGCAAGATGACAGAGGGAGAAACACTGAGCTGCACAGATATTATCAACATTTGATGGATGTATGTTTTAGTTGCTACTTTGGTATTTTTGTCAAAGAAGGAGAAGAAACTGATATGATAACACATGATATTGAAAAGCAAGAGGGAGATGAGCTGATGGAACTAAAAGGAAAGAGGGAGATGAATTGAAGAAACTGAAGATAAGGATGATGAACTAAAATGAAGGATCAGGATAGAGGGAGATTTGAATACTTCTAACGGTCACAAAAGTGAGGCTTATAGGATTCTGAATCAGAATGAAGCTAAGGATATTATAAAATAATTCTCTGATTGACAGATAAGTTTTTGGATTGGTTGGTAATCCATGTGTTATTCAGATGATATCATATGGTGTTTCCATCAATGTCAAATAGGGAGATTGTTGGAAATTGCAATTGAAACAATTATTGTATTTTCATTGATGTCAAACCTTAATTGGTAAGACTGTTGCTACTTAGGAAAGTACTATATCTATTTGAGTGTTGCTAAGGGGCTAAGCAAGGTTGGTAACAATAGCACCTAGGGAAAGGTTGAGTTATCTTGATACTACAAAGTGTACTTGACTATGTTGCACTATGATGAAATAATGTATTGTTTATGTTAGTAAGACTAAAGACTAAACTGGTAGGCTTAACCGAGCAAAGAATGGAAAAATCATGTTTAAGCCGAGTGATGTTAGTGTCGACCAAGTTAGTATATGTCGAGAAAAATTATAGTGTCGACCGAGCATCAGTAAATTTCTGAGGAAGACAGTGTAAACTGAGGAAACAATTTTAGTAATGACCGAGCTTTCTACATGAAGACCGAGTGAACAATCACAGTATTGACCGAGCATCAACAATTTTATATTTGAAGAGAATTTAATTTTGGAGCAAACATTGTTGAATTCTTGGATTATGTAAAATGTGTTGACTTTATTTATTGATTGTTTGGAAGTATTAAATGCATTGTAAAATATTTTATTGTAAATCTTTAAGAGATTTGAGATGATTCTAGAAAAGGAGCCGAAGAACATGAAGCAAGTAGATTCAATGAATCTGACCTAACCCTAAGATCTACGAATGAGATTGAGCGGAAAAAGATGAGTTAACCTAATTGAGGAAAATATAAGGGAACTTGAGCATTTTGATATGCATGTACATGGAGAACAGAGAATGCTGGAAGTGGAAAGTTTTATTGATTGAATAAGCAGAAAAGGCTGAAGGAGAATTGTGGTGATTGCTTGAAGAAAAGTTCTGAGCATATCAGAGATGGAAATGGAAAAGTTTCAAAGTCAGTAAACCAACATTAGTGTACGGAATCAGATCTAATATTTGCAAAGTGAGTTGTATATTTTTTCAGATAATATTGCTGCTACTTTCTAACCATTGTAACAGTCAAAATCTTTTTAACAGAGGTTGACCTAACAGTCATATGTTAAATCTTTTGAACAAGGTTGCATTCTAATAGAGTGTATGTAAGTCCTATGACTAGGCTCACTTTTAACAGGGTGATTGAAATCCTTTAACTAGGTCACACCTGACAGTGTGTATTGTAACCTTTGACAGGGTTGGCTTTTTACCGAGCTCACTTCAAAAGAGTGAAAATAATAGTAGCATGTTACAAAGTGGTTTTTCCCAAAATTGGGTTTCCACTATAAATCCTGGTGTTTATACTTATGTGAATGTTTTGGTTTGAACATTACTATGTTTTTCAAGTTAAGTTATAACTGGGTAGTGGACTGCATTGTTAGATGTTTCTATTATTAAATCAGTGATGACCGAGTTTGTTTTGGTTATTGGATCTGATTTAAGGATAAGTTTTTGAGATTGTTTTATACATCAGGACCTAAGAACAACTGATTCACCCCCCCCTCTATTGTTCTAAATCATATTAACAAAAACACAATTGCCTGAAATCAACAAACACATTTACATTTTCAGAAATACGGTGTGCAAAAATCAACATTTTTACATTGGTTTAATTACATCAATCATTTGTAAGTGATAGGATAATTAGATATCATGATAACCATTTTATTAACTATTGATCCATTTTTTATTATTTACATGATATAAATATATTTGTAACATTTTAATTAAAATAACACAGTAAAAGATTATTAACTAATTTTACATAACAACTAACATTAATGATATTTTTTTTACTGAAAACATGTTAATTACTATTTAAATATTATGAATATCAAGTAATCCTTATCATAGTATGATATTCATCAAAATCGTAAATGTCTATAAATCCACATCATACCCAATTAAATATTAAACTATAGCAATAAAATAATGAAGAGACGAGTAGGTATTATACTATCCTCATTACATCCACCATGGTGTCTTGAATGTTGTCATCTTGAACGATTGTGGAACTCGATGCTCCAACATTATTCGATTATGAAATCCTTATTCTTCTTTCTCTTGGTCATCTTTCCTCCTCCCTATTCAATTCAATGTCTTCAGTTCTCATGACATTCCTTTGCCTCTTTTCCTAATGTTGTTTTATCCCATGTTCAATCAACTTCAAAATTACTCCAATGATTGACTAGTTCCAAAATTACTACAATTTCTTACTAATTTAAAATTCAAATGACATATGAAATGCCAAAAGCCACATAAGATGAGAATGTAGAATAATTTTCGTGATTGAAGTAAAAAATAGTAAACATTTAGCCTGGTGGTGCACAAAAATTGAGGTAGAGTTTTTAATCATTATACTTTGTCTTTTTTTGAACAATTATAATAGTCAATGGCTATATTATAAACAAGGACCCATTCTAAAACAAAATGGGTACCCATTACCCGTTACAAAATCCATTAGGAAAAAATGAAACAGGCACCCATTCTGTTTAAAAAACAAGAACCCATTATTTAAAATTTGAAATTAACAACCACCTTTTGCATTGGTTTTAAGGTCAAGAGTGCCTTAGTGGACCCAAGTTTTTGCCTTGGACCTGCATCTCCAAGGCTAAGGCACTGGAAATGAAAAATTCTACCTTTGTGTATATGTCTAATGCCTTTCACTAAATTTTTTGACAAAACAAAAACCCATTATAGATTTTAGTATGGAAAACTCAAAAATATATATTTTTAATGAATTTGATTAATGTTAATGCTTTTTGTATTAATTATTAATCAAACTAATCCATAGACTTCAAATAACAAGTTTTTCTAATTTTTATTAATTTTTTTAACACTTTTTACAAAATAAATTATATGACATCAATCTATAGACAATTATTTTGAAGATTATTTTTTTATTTTGAAAAAATGACAAGTTGAGGTTAACTTATGGTGGCCATACACTAGAGGTTTTCAAGACAAACTTTAGGGCTAATAAAAAATATTAAAATAAATATACAAAAATATAACAATCAGTCTTCAATGTCTAAAACATCTTTTCCCAAAAGGTTGTATAAAAAAAATATTTTGGCAAAATATGGTGGTTGTATAGTGCATGGTATAGTCCTGAAACATGCATTTTTAAAAAGTTGTTTGTACACATGCCTATGGAAAACCAATTTCTACCACATGGGTATTGAAATAAATTACATATTTGAAAAGTAGACTTAGAGAACTACATTTCATATTATTGAACTTTTTAGAGATTCAATATTTAAGTGTCCCAAATTTTTAGATCAATTGAGAAAAATTTGGAAATTAGAAAAAACATTTCCTCTTTAGGCACTTTTTAGGGACTCAACTTCTTGCAAGCACCCTGAACATTCTCTAACATATTTTCTCAGCACCTCTTGGTCCATTAGATTTTTTCCAATTTGGATTGCATTTTTTTTTAACTCATTTGTATACGTCTACGTGATTTGTCCTCACATTTTTCTCAAGTAATGTCATTGCATCACTCGCTCCTCTTCATGGTATATAGGATAAAATTGTTTCCAAAGTAGTCAGAAGTCTTTCCAATTCAAGATATGTATCACTTTCCCACGTTCCAATGATTGTGTGTACAACATAGGTAGCACTTGCCTACATTCTAATGATTGTGCATACAACAAGTAAGAACATGTTAGAGAAGATTTAACCTTGCAAAAACAATCTTTGATTTTTAGTTAATTGATAAAAACTAAAATATACATCCATTTGGAACACCCATTAGTCTAACTTCTTGACACTAATGTCACCACCATAAGTTTTCACGTTTACATTTACCCTTTTTTTTTGGAGTACTTTCCCTGAGAAGGATCACATGGCTCTATCTCCACTTCTTTTGTTTTTGTTTTTGTGATCTTCTTTAAAATTCCCATTTTGGAGATTAGGATTAACCTCATGTATTCTATTTTATATATATTTTCTTCTCAACATTGAAAATTTGAGTACCATCTTCAAGTTTCTAGATCTTAAGATTCATCATTATTTTTTCTTGCTAGTCTCGTGCTCCTAACTTCTCTTTTGATCCAAGTTTGATCTCAAAAGCTTGACCATGTGGGTACGATAGACTCACACTATTAGATTTAATAAAGAACTAGCTCAATAACTAAATCTCCCTAGGAACAAAGATAACAAGTTACACTAATTTAAATGAAAACAAGATAATAATAACATTCTAGTATGTATATTCAAGGTTGTTAGAATAACTGAGAGGGGGGTGAATTAGTTATCCAGTGTCCCAATTCAAAATGTATAATTCAAAACTATTTCTTCAATTTTTGCTCATCGGTAAACAATAAAACTTTCACTGTCTGTGCTTTTACCGATCAAATCTAACATGCAACATGTAAAGAATGATAACAAACAAATATCATAATCAACACATAACACAAGAGATTTAACGTGGAAACCCTGTAAAGGGAAAAACCACCTAGGACCGGCAACCCAAAATTATTCACTCTTCGGAAGTGAGGTCGGTTAAGACCCAACCCTGTTAAAGGTTTACAAACACACTGTCAGGTGTGACCTTGATAGAGGATTTTAGACTAGAAGTTATCGTCCAACCAGCATTCACTATGGGGTTGATAGGATAACAATGTTCATTCTATGAATGATACATCATACGACTTTCAGAGTCCACTTGGTTAAGAGATTTTGACTGTATACAATGGTTAAATATGTAATAGTAAATGACCTGCCTTAATACAACTTCAATTGCAGATTACAGATCAATATTTAGTCCATACAAATCCTTCTGATCAATATTTGACTTTAGATTCAATACTGTATCAACTTACTGTCCGTCGGTAATTGCTCTCTGTAGCTCGGTAATTGTTCTACAGCTCAGTTCTTACTAACCAGTATGATCAGAATGCATGAAAACCTTGTTCACGTGATATTCCTGCAGTTTCTGCTTCTTCTAGTGTCCTTCATAAAGAAATTTTGTTCTCTTATATAGATGAGTAAATCATTTTCTTCTCCACCATCAGATTTTGCTGCTTCAAACTTTCTCAGTACTTATGTCAATAACATGTTTCAATCTTCTCCGTTAGATCTTCCCTGAATTTTGTCAACTGTCAATTTGTGTAACAAACATTATCTGTTGTCTCGATGTTATACTCTTGCCAGCTCATCAATCTTATCGGCTAAACTAATCATTTAATTCATTTTGTTCCACTCGGTTAACAAAGAAATGCATCGGTGAACATTGCTCATTTAATACTGCGATCGGTATACACTATACTCTATCGGTGTATACTAGAAATGCTTCATTTACCGACAACACTGCTTTGTGTCTTTCATCTCTATACTTCGTCATAGATGAATGCAACATAATAAAATAAATATCATCAAGTAATAGACTCATCAAAAAGTTACTCAATGTGTTCCTTATCCTCATCTATCATGTACATCTTTCATGTAGATTTCTCTATTCTTCATCTCTTTTTCACCTTTCTTCAGATGTGTCAGTATAGTAACTTACAAGATAAGTGCTATCAGATTAGTTGACATCAATGACAACATAATACTAATTTAATCATAATACATATCTAATCAACAACTCCTTAGTGATCTTGTAATCAGAGATTCTTCAATCAGATTCCAAATCAGTTGTAGTTCAACAATCTCTCCCTTTGGCATTGATGTCAACTCAAGTAATATGAAATGTACCATACACATACCAATTTATTGTACAAATTTGTAAACAAAATGATGTAAGTTGAATAGACTTAATATGTTTAATCATTACATTACTAAACCAGCATTAAATAATACAACTTTACCATTCTGTAGTTGTGATCTTTCCTATTCCTACTTCTGTTCTCTGTAACTGATCTTCAATACTCTGTCTCATTCAGATTGTCTCTCCCTTAGATAATTCTTGTCGGTGCTTGTTCCTTTTCATATCTTTTTTATCTCTCTCCTTTTCATTTCATATTGTTTATCTCTCCCTTTGACAACAATGCCAAAGAAACAAATAAACAAACAATTATGTCTTCCTTTGTATCTCTGAATACTGATATTCCAATTGGTTCAAGTTCTCAAACTTAATCACAACCTTGAACATGATTCAAAGTGTGAACTATGCTGCATCAACATGAATGATCTTCTGATACAAGTAGGCTGATGCAACAACCAGATCACCTTAGTGACCGATAGATAGGGGATGGACCCCAAGTCTAGTCCTCAAGTATTCAAATGTGTCCTTCGATAGGGGTTTTGTAAAAATATCTGCAAGTTGTTCTTTAGATATAAAAAATTCTAACTTCACTTGCTTCTCTTGCACTTGTTCTCTTAAGTAATGATACTTAATAAATATATGCTTTGTCTTAGAGTGCATCACAAGATTTTTTGAAATATTAATAACACTAGTGTTGTCACAATATATAATCACCAGGTCAGTGATTACCCCATTCATTCCTTCCAACACTTGTTTGATATATGCAATGTTTGAATAGTTAGTAGCAACAACAACATACTTTGCTTCAACTATAGACTGAGAAATACAAGCCTGCTTTTTACTTGTCCAGGTTACAAGTCTTTCACCAAAGAAAAATGCTCCTTCGGTGGTGTTTTTCTATCATCCACATTTCCAGCCCAATCAACATCGGTGTAAACTTTTAGTTCAAAATTCCCTTCCTTAGGATACCATAATCCATAATTCTCTATTTTCTTCAAGTATCTTAAGATCCTTTTTGTAGCTATCATGTGTGATTCTCTATGATTAGTAGAAAACATTGCAACAATTCCCACAACATGTGCTATATCTGGTCTACTATGAACTACGTACATTAATTTACCAATCATGGATCAGTAAAGTGTCTGGTTTACCTCTGCAGTTTCATCCTCCTTTGTCAATTTGCATTCAATAGCCATTGGTGTTCCCACAGGTTTAGCATCTTCCATGCCAAATGTCTTCAGTACTTCCTTTATGTATTTAGATTGTGTGATGAATATTCCATCACTCTGCTGAATCACTTGTAGTCCAAGAAAGAACTTAATCTCTCTGAACATAGACATTTCAAATTCCTTTTGCATTTCATCAAAAAATGCCTTGCAGACAAGATTTGAGCCCCCAAAGATAATATCATCAACAAATATTTCAACAATGATAATAGTATCATCAATATCACCTTTCACATACAAATTGTTGTTTTCACTTGTTCTAACAAATCCAATACTTAACAAGTAAGTATGCATCCCTTCATACCATGCTCTTGGTGCTTGCTTCAATCCATATAAAGCTTTATGTAGTCTACATACCATGTCTTTATATTCAGGATCAACAAATCCTTCAGGTTGTTCAATGTAGACCTCTTCTTCAAGTATACCATTCAAAAATGCTGACTTCACATCCATTTGATAGACTTTGAATTTTTTGTGTGTAGCATATGCAAGTAGCATTCTAACTCCTTCTAATCTAACAACAAGTGCAAATGTTTCACCATAGTCAATGCTTTCTTCCTGTGCATATCCCTTGCATACCAATCTAGCTTTATTTCTTATGACTTCACCATTTTCATTCAATTTATTCTTGTATATCCACTTAGTACCGATAACATTTTTATCTTTTGGTCGGGGTACGAAGGACCAGGTTTTGTTCTTCTCTATTTTTTCTATTTGCTCCTTCATTGCATTATCCCATTCTTCATTTTCTAATGCAACTTTCACAGTTTTAGGTTCAAATTCACAAATTAAGCATGTACCTTGTTTTGTTTTGCTTCTAGTTTGCATTCCAACATGTCTGTCTCCAATGATTTGTGTCTCAAGATGATGTCTTTTGACAAAACTAGCCAAAACTTGGTTTCTCCTTTCTTTCTCGGTAGCTCCATCTTGTTCCTCAGTTTGTGTTGTCTGTTGTCCTACATTGTTTCCTTGCTAACCGGTTGTCACAATTTGCAGTGTCGATAGATACTCTGGATGTTCAATGTAAGTGAATCTACTGTAGTCTTCTGGTTCCTTTGTACTTTCCTCTATGTACTTGTCATCAAACTCATCAACACAAACATTAGTACTTTCTACTATCTTATTTGTAACCTTATTCAAACATTTATATGCTTTACTTATAGTGGAATATCCCAAAAATATTCCTTCATCTCCTTTAGAATCAAATTTTCTATTTCTCTCATCTTTCAAAATAAAGCATTTACTTCCAAAAATTCTAAAATAACTTACAGTAGGTTTGTGTCCAAACCATAGTTCATAAGGTGTTTGGTTGGTGTCCTTCTTCAGTTGTACTTGGTTAAGAACATACACAATTGTACTAAAAGCTTCCCTCCAATACCTCTGAGCAATATTCTTTTGTATCATCAATGTTCTAGCACAGTCAATTATAGACCCGTTCCTCCTTTCAACAATGCCATTTTGCTGAGGTGTCCTCGGTGCAGATACTTATCTTTTGATTCCATGCTCATTACAAAAATTAGTAAATTCATCAAAGATAAATTCACCTCCTCTATCAGATCTTAAACATTTTATTTCCTTTCTGTTTTCTTTCTCTACCTTAGCTTTATACCACTTAAACATTTTGAAAGCTTCAGCTTTCTCTTTTAGGAACATAACAGTCATTAGTCTAGTGTAGTCATCAACAAAAAGAATAAACTATCTATCACCAGAACAACTCTGAGTTCTCATAGGACCACATAGGTTGGTATGAATCAACTCAAGTATCTTCTTTGTTGAATAGTCTTTACTTTTAAAACTGGACTTAGTCATCTTACCTTTTTGACATTCATGGCACATGGCATGATCAAGTTTTGTCAAGTTAGGCAATCCTCTAACTCTTTTCTTTCTACTAATCTTGATCATGTTGTCAAAGTTCACATGGCATAACCTTCTGTGCCACAAGCAAGAAGACTGATCCATATCAAGATAGAATAGATTACCTTTGGATTGTGTACCAGTTCTGAAAAGTCTTCCTCCATCATCATAGATCTTCACCTTTTTGCTCTCAAAAGCCATTCGGTGGCTTGAATTGTTCAGTTGAGCCACACTTAACAAATTATAGTTCAATCCATCTACCCAGTGTGCATTTTCACATTGTAGTCTTTCATTAATCATCAATGATCCTTTACCTCTTACCATACAAGGTGCATCATTTCCCATTCTCACAGATCCTCCATTATTTTCAATAAGATGATCAAACTTCTCTACATCACCAGTCATATGATGTGTACAACCACTGTCTATGATCCACGTATCATTTCTGCTTACTTTAGAGATTAGTGCTTTCTCTTCATGTTTCTCTTCCTCCTCTAAGTCATCTTTCATAGAAACAAATACAACTTCTATATCATCATCAAAATCAGATTCAGTTTCAATATCTTTAGCTACGTAAAATACCTTTTTGCCTTTTTCATCTCAGTTGTCTCTATTGTAGTGTCAGTAACCTCTGTTGACTCTTCTCCCATAGCTTCCTTCAGATCAGTCTTTGGATCTATCATCATCTTTCATCTGAGGACATCTAGCAGTGATGTGACTGACTTCTTTACAGTTAAAGCATGCTAAAGGTAGCTTACCTCTATACCTTCCTTTTCCTTTGGGCAATCTTCTGGCCATAAGTGCTTCAAGTTCATCATGTTCATCATCGATATTGTCATCACTATCACAATTTTTACTATTCCTACTAGACTTTCCAATCTTCAAAGAAGACATGAAAGTGGATTCAATAGAAGGAACAACACTGTTATCAAAATTGTTTAATTCAAAGGTTGTAAGTTTACCAATTAGAGTGTCAAGAGTAAGGTTGGATGTAGCTCTTGTTTCATGAATTGCAAAAATCTTGATTGCATAAACTGGTAGCAAAGTTCTGAGAATCTTGCTTATCACTATTTCATCATCAATTACTCCATCAGATGCTCTAATATCATGTACCACCTCTTTTAGTCTATTTGAATATTGGAAAATGTTCTCACCTTCTTTCATTCTCATATCATCAAATCTGCCTCTCAAACTTTTAGCTCGGGCTCTTTTGACATTCAGATCTCCACTGTATATTTGTGCTAATTTATCCCACATTCCTTTGACAGTCATGCATGTCTTGATATCTTCAAATTCAGCATCGGTATAGGCAGCAACAAGTTCCATCATAGTAACATTGTGTTCATGCTTGTCCTTCAGTTGATCAAGAGTTAAGGGACGAGTGAGCGGTTGTATGTAGCCATTCTCCATCAGATCTAGTGCAGAGTTCCCAATTCCAAATATGTGCAGCTTCATTCTGCTTTGCCATACTACGAAGTTCTCTTTGTTTAGTTTCGGTACTTCCCTCTTATACATGTTGAGACCTTTATGCTTAAGTCCTTAAAACTCTGTTCCAAGCAACCAGCACTTTGATACCAATTGTTAGAATAATTGAGAGGGGGGTGAATTAGTTATCCAGTCTCCCAATTCAAAATGTATAATTCAAAACTATTTCTTCAATTTTTGCTCGTCGGTAAACAATAAAACTTTCACTGTCTGTGCTTTTACCGATTACCAGTCTAATACCATAATAGTTTACCAATCAAATCTAACATGTAACATGTAAAGAATGATAACAAACAAATATCAAAATCGACACATAACACGAGATTTAACGTGGAAACCCTGTAAAGGGAAAAACCACCCGGGACCGGCAACCCAAAATTGTTCACTCTTCTGAAGTGAGGTGGGTTAAGACCCAACCCTGTTAAAGGTTTACAAACACACTGTCAGGTGTGACCTTGTTAGAGGATTTTAGACTAGAAGTTATCATCCAACCAGCATTCACTATGGGGTTGACATGATAACAATGTTCATTCTATGAATGATACATCATAAGACTTTCAGAGTCCATTCAGTTAAGAGATTTTAACTGTATACAATGGTTAAATATGTAACAGTAAATGACTTACCTTAATACAACTTTAGTTGCAGATTACAGATCAATATTTAGTCCATACAAATCCATCTGATCAATATTTCACTTCAGATTCAATACTATATCAACTTACTGTCCATCAGTAATTGCTCTTTGTAGCTCGGTAATTGTTCTGCAGCTCGGTTCTTATTAACCAGTATGATCAGAATGCATGAAAACCTTGTTCACGCGATATTCCTATAGTTTCTGCTTCTTTTGGTGTTCTTCATAAATAAATTATGTTCTCTTATATAGACGAGTAAATCATTTTCTTCTCCACCATCAAATTTTGCTGCTTAATCTCGTTCATAGATTTTTCTGCTTCAAACTTTCTCGGTACTTGTGTCAATAACACATTTCAATCTTCCCTAAATTTTGTCAACCGTCGATCTGTGTAACAAACATTATCTATTACCTCGATATTATACTCTTGCCAGCTCATCAATCTTATCGGCTAAACTAATCATTTAATTCATTCTATTCCGCTCGGTTAACAAAGAAATGCATCGGTGAACACTGCTCGATTAATACTACGATCGGTATACACTATACTTCATCGGTGTATACTAGAAATGCTTCATTTACCGACAACACTGCTTTGTGTCTTTCAGCTCTATACTTCATCATAGATGAATGCAACATAATAAAGTCAATATCATTAAGCCATAGACTCATCAACAAGTTACTCAATGTGTTCCTTATCCTCATCTGTCATGTACATCTTTCTTCATGTAGATTTCTCTGTTCTTCATCTCTTTTTCATCTTTCTTCAGATGTGTCGGTATAGTAACTTACAAGATAAGTGATGTCAAACTAGTTGACATCAATGACAACATAATACTGATTTAATCATATTACATATCTAATCAGCAACTCCTCAGTTATCTTGTAATCACAAATTCTTCCATCAGATTCCAAATCAATTGTAGTTCAACAAAGGTATGCAAAATACAGGAAATTAATGCAGTCCAAGTAATGGGTCAAATAAAAGATAATTCTACCTAGTAATCACTCACATAAAAATACAAAATATGTCTTGCATAATTCATAACATGATAACTTTCACTAATTAAATTAACATTACTTTTTAAGCACACACCAACCTAAAAATAAGTCTAAAGTATTACATGGAAAGATACAAAATAATGACAATGGTCTAATGTCTCTTCAAAGGCATTTGATAAAATGGACCTAAAAGAGCTAGGAGTTAGAGTGGACCTAAAACAAATTATTACATATTTCTATGCAGCCCCAAACATCAAACATACCAGTGCACATCATCCCAAGTTAGAAACATATAGCATGTAGATGAAACATGTATCACTTTACCAATTGGCCCAAAACATAACTTCCAAATGAATTTACATAATTTGTAGATCACATTGAGACATAGTAGGACCAAAAGATAACTCATCAAAAACTTAAGCCCTGGCACAAATCCAAAAATACATAACACAAATAAGAAAATAGACCATATCAACCATATATCCACAAATCATATGGAAAACCAACTCCAAACAATATGCAATGCCAAAAACATCAATTACTATCATGAGGACCACATAGAGACATTCAATGCACATCCAGTAAAATTTCCATACACTTCTTTCATACTTTCATTGCAACACAAGTTGACACAACCAAATAGATACAAATCTCTTCATACACAATAACGAGAAAAAACATTTTTAATCATAGTTTTAATACAATTCCTCACCTAAAATTTAAATTGACATTGCACGAACACTATAAGAATGTCCACCAATATGTAGCAGTAGAAAAAAAAATACAAATAAATCTAGAGAATTTTCGAACTAGTCATAGCAAATAACCAAACTGCCAACATTTTGCATTTACCATAAACATCTATAACAACACTAGAGAGATGAAAATATAGAAGTGAAACACCCATGATATATATACTCTAATTAACAAACTACAAGACCATAACATTAAAATAAAAGGAATGTGTGAAACATTATTTTAGATAGTCATCAAAGCACTTTCTTGCATTTTCACACTTCATCAACCTATAAGGACCAGAACATCCTTGTAGCCCCATTTTCTCACTCAGGAGAAATAGGAGGAATAGAAGAAATTTTTTTAGCATGCACAAAACCTTCAAAATACCATATCTACTCTATCACCATGATTCTAATCCTCGTATTAACACTTCCAGTCTTCATCTTAATATTATATCATCAATTACATCCAAACATAACCTCATTGTGCTATCACTCCCAACACCATATCTATTTTTCAAGATAACACATCATCATCATTATCATTATCATACAAGTGCAAGTATTAATGCGACCAAAACATACTTAGTTTAGACATCAACATCAATGAGGGATGATATCCAAACCTAGACAATATCAGTGCAACATCTCTGAATATAAGGCATCAATGAAAACACAACACCATAACATTAGTCTCTGACAATCTCCACAATGCTAAGGATTGACTTCAATGAAAATACCATAGCCTTCAATAAGAGTATGCTTTGATACATCATAGAGAACCATGGATTGGAGATAAGATATGGGTACCAATTTTTGAGTGGTCTGAGGACATGGTTTTTTAGTATCATTTGATGTCTTCATGTATTGTATGTCCTATATACTATGCATGTAAGATGGACGTTGTGTGTAAGAGTCTTACAACTATTGAGCTATCTCTAGATCTCTAGCTAGTGATACTCTTGTGAGAATCTTGGGCATAAGTATATTGTATTTTACTGTTGATTTTTATTTATAATATATTGGGTGATTTTTGGAGTGTGAAATTTTTCTCCCAAAAGGGTTTTCATTTTTGTTAAGTTTCTATAACTATTGTAAAGATCTAAGAATATTTTTGCATAACCCTCCTCTCAAAATTAGTATCAAAAAATGTTTTTCTACCATAATTTCCTTACAATATATTTATCAAAATATATTAAAAAATTAATATGTATATATTGTTGATATTAAAAGTGACAAAAAATGAGGGTTTCATCCCTTAAGAACAACAACCCAGAGGGTGTAAAAAACAAGATTAATAGTCACACCACATTAATAGAAAAACTAATATAAAAAAAGAAATTAAGTAATACCCAATCTTAAAAAAGGAGCTAAAATTTCCAAGTCTATCATCCAAAAAGCTATATAAACTAATAATAATTGGATTATGAAGCCACCAAGGGCTTTCCCAATTAGTACAATAATAGTTGTTCCAACTTAAAATAGAGAAAATATAAACATTGTCCATATGGTGTCGTAGATGACACCCATTATAAAAAAGAAAAGAAAAAGAAAAAGAAGGGACCCTATCCCTACTAAGTAGCCTTTTAATTGCATCAGACTTGCTGCAAAGCCTTCAACTAATCCTTTGTAAGGAAATTAAAAATTTCCTTGTAATTTCCTTCATCATCACTATCCTTGCCCAACATTTTTTCTATAATAATCAAAGGGATGTAGGAGAGCTATGCATTGCCCTCAAGGAGAACCTTAAAAAACTACTAAGTTTTTATTCTAGTTCTAGAACATGAGTGTTAGTCTTTTCTATCTCATGAGCATTTACAACACACCTATCACAACTATCAGCAAGATGTATACCAATAGTTCTAAAAATAGTAGGTTTACCATTAGCAATTTCCTAAGGCATCATTTTCCTAGTTAAATCAATTGGGCTTGTTTTAATACTTTAAAAGACATGAGAGGAACAATTGGCTATGTCAGAGTTCTCCTCCATTTCTACAGTCTTCCTAGTTACATAAATAACATTGGATTTATTCTCTATTTACACAATATTAGATAATTTCTCACCCATAATTAGGGTCTTCACATGAAGTGGGAGGTGATCAACCTTCCTCCAACAATTTTTTCTCTCAATAGAAATTCCCATAGAAACCATGGTGTCAACCACACTATTACCTTCCTTGAATTTGTTCTTTATAGAAAAATAATGGAGACCCAATAAAAGAGTCCTTATATCATCCATAAATCCTTCTATAGACCAGCTATATTTGATAACTCCTTTAGTTGTTTCTATTATGATTTTGAAGTCACCTTCTATCTCAAGATTCTCGACTCCAATGGATAGTAAAATTGTGATCTCCCATAGGTGGTCCATCCATTTTTCTTGATTACTAGTGTGGCCATTCAAATTCCAAGTAAAATAAGATATCAAATCACCATTATAGTATTTTATCACTCCCCAACCAACCACATTTCCATGTCTATCAGCCCCATCGAAATTGATCTTGTACCATCCTAAAAAAGAGGGCTTCCATTTTTTCATTTGTCTAGCTAGAATATTTGAATTATCTAAGCGAGCATAAGTCATTGGGAGGTTGGAATGCTTAGAAATTTTATTGTCCCAATGAGTAGGGGGGTAGCTAGGTAGCTTCCAAGTAAAAATTGACAAGTTCTTTGTTAGTAGTTTAGTCTTAGCTTTAAAGACACCTTCCACTAGATTTTTAGTCTCCCTAAAAATTTGAATGTTCCTTTATTTCCATAAAATCCAACAGACGTGTGGGAGAACTTCCTACCATAATTTCTTAATTAGGGGTTTATGATTTGTTCTTGTCTATTCAATAAATTGACTGATATCACTATTAAAAACCCATAGGAGTTCAAAATTCTCCATGATAGTTACCAAATCTACCTAAAAAATTAGCAATGTAATAATAGATGGTGTATAGATTCCTCCTCTTGCTTACAAAGAACAAATGTGTTTGGACATTGGAACCATCCTTTGGTAAAATCATCCCAAGTTATAATTTAGTTATGTATTGTGGTCCACCAAAAAAATTAATCTTTGAGATTAATTGTGGGTTCCAAACCTTTCTCTAGAAATCTAGTGTACTGTTAAACTTGGACAATAGTTTGTAAGTAGATTTGATTGAGAATTCCCCCTTTTGGTCCTTTTCCCCAAAAAACTTATCATCTCTTTGGAAAATGGGGAGTCAGACTATACTTACAATTGCTTGGAGTTTAGTATCTTTATGAAATAGGTCAGGTCTATTGTGGAAGCACATAGTAAAGTCCTTCCACCTTTGTGAAGCTGTAATGCGATGCTCAATTTGTGATCCAAAAAATCCTTTTGAGATCTCCATCAACCCCCTAAAATTTAAATTTTTAGCTAGAGCCTTATCCCCCACCCAGACATCCTCCCAAAGTCTTATTTTCCTCCCATTTCCAACCCTCCATTTCAAACCCTCCTTGATGATATTATTGTTGGAAAGAGACACTGCTCAACTTTGATATTGTCATTGATGTCAATTCATCTCATTGTACCCATCTGCATGATGGGATCTGATCAAACCAAAAGTCCTTTTGGATATTAAGCTAAGTTTTGTGAAGAATAGAGAATTCAACAATATGTGAGGTTTATGAATGACTATTCTACCATATTTCAGATTTGTGAGGTTTGATCTCACTAGGTGTGCATGATAGAAGGATCTCTATGTCATTTTTTGGATTACTAGTGAAGAACAACAACATAGTGTAGTAGACCCTTACGTGGATTTGTTGAATTATTTTTGGTGATTATTTTTGTGATTGAGGATGAGTAGACAACTTGTGGGATAGTGTGTGTTTGATTATTTTGGTTCACATTGGTGTTTACACTCAGATCTAGCCAATTGATTTTACATGTTTCATTATTTTGATAAGGGTAAAAGCATAGACCCGCGTCACACTTTTATAAAGGAAAAGGCTAACAACACCAAAATTGTTCAACTTTAGTGACATAAAAGTGGTATTTTTGTTTGCAATTTGAAAATAATGTAAATTGATGAAATGTATAAAAATGGATGAAGTTTATGATTATTATTTTTAATAATGTTTTAAAAAGATTTGACCTATGTTTTTAAAATTATTTGTTGCAGATATATAAGGATGATATGTTTTGGTCATTTTGATATGGTGTGTGTGGAAGGCGATTATAGAGATTGTGTGTAGTTTCACATGCGTAAGGTGATGATTTGAGGTCTGAATCAGAGCTATAGGGAAGTAAATTATGAAGTGTATAGAATTAGTATATTGTACTTGATTGGAACTATGCTTTGGCATTTGTAGATGTTGTTTCTTAGTTCAAACTTTTTTGTGACATTGTATTTTTCATACAGGCAATAAGACTTTTTTGTATTTGAGTAGTGAGATGTAGGCAGTGTGCCTAAATGAATGCTTATTCCATTTTGTAATACTTTTTCAAAGTATTTTCATCTTGTGGGTTCATCCCCACCATGGTTTTTTCCTTGACCGAGTTTCCACAGAAAAAATATTGGTGTTGTGGATGTTTGTTTATGCTTTAGCATCTTTATTTTATTCATATGTACTAAGTTGTTAAAGAGTCAAATTAATAAAATTAAAAAGTGAAGAACACTAATTTTCCCCTCCCTCTCAATGTTCCATAATTCCAACATTTGGTATCAGAGCATAGTTACTTAGGGGAAGCCTAGCATATTGGGGAAGATCCTGATAAGTGATTCAATGTATTTAGACAATATTCAACAACTCCTTGTTGCACTTGATGATCTTGATCAGTCCAAAGATAAAGTCTTGGAATTGAAGAAGAGTCTCAAGGGAGCTGAAAATTTTATTCAGGCATTGAAAGGGCAGTTGAAAAAATCCATTGACAAGAGGAAGGAACTCTATGAGAAAATAAAGAAGAAAGGAATCACAGATGATCATCAAGCATTGAAGGAGAAAAAAAAGAATGTGAGAAACTTGTAGAAGATAAATAAGTCATAAAACATAAGATGGAATATGTGGTGATCAACATAAGATGGAATTGTGAGATTGGCAAACTACAACTTGAATTCAAAGAATCCAAACACAATGAGGAAGTATTTGACAAGTAGAATGACATTCTTAGGAATGAACGTGCTACTACAAATGAGTACACAAATAAGTTCATGATTAGTTATGTATGAAAATTATGTATCCTATCCTAGAAATGAAGTACTAACCCACTAATTAGCTACAAATCCTATCTAAAGATGCACACATAATGAAGATTACAAGATTAATTAAATAAAAATATGATTTTTACCTATAATTACCAATGTAACTTGTATCTATTATCCTCCTAGCTTTGAATACTTGATTTGGTGAGCTCTCAGGCTTGTAAATCTTCTCCTTCTTCAAGATATCTTCAAAGTGTGAAGATAGAGGATATGAAATACAATACTAGATTAAATCCTAGAATTCTCACTATAAAATGGTAGATGATGCAAGATTGATGGATATGTATGCTATTATGTGATTGTAATAAAAAATAGATTGCTAGATTACTAAATTCATAAATTTTAAGATGCTAGTTAAAGATTCTAGTTACCCTCACAAAGGAGGAGGAAGGATTATTTTATAGGTTTTTGAAGACCTCAAACTTAGGTGGCAAGATACAAGGGTGGAGATTGAAAGATAGAATATTCTAGGGCTGAAATTGACTTGGTTAAGGGAGTTGAGAGAAATATGTGTTTATTTGGAATGTGAGAAATAATAGGGGAGATTTTCGTCCTACATTGAGATGAGAGAGTTTAAGATGGAAGGGAAAGACACATGTCAAGTGTCTCACAAAGACCCTTGAGAAGATGGTGGGAATACATTTTCCTCATGAGGAATCTTGGTACAAGTGTCCCATGAGTCACCTTTGACTCCTTCATGAGGTGGCTAAAGAAACTCCTAAGGAATAGGAAGGGTGGCATAGACCAAGTTTTATGAGGACATGTGGTCATAAGACCAAGTCTCATGAGGCCACATCACTATTAAGAATAGGACACATGGGTGAGGATAAATATACATAATTAATAATTAAAATAAATTAGTTATCTTGGCAAGAATGATATGTCAATAAATTTGGACTATGAGATGGACGAGAGGAATTAGTCATATGGTGATTGTAGAATTAAATAATTAATTAAATAAATTTAATAAGAATAATTAGGAAACTTAGGATAAGAAGAATAATGTAGATGAATATACTAAATAAATTTAAATAATTTACTTAGCAATAGAAGAAATATACATTAATTAAATAATAACTATTTCATTAATTTATCAAGGCAATTTTAAGTGTATACATTTTTTCCCTCTTTGAAATAATCTACTTGTCACTTTGTTTCAAAGAAAATTTGGCCTACAACACATTTCCCTTGCTCCGGTCCAAAGTGGCGCTAGCATGCCCCCTCAAGAGATTGATCAATGATTTATTATTATTAATATTATTATTATTATTATTTCTAGATGATAAATCTCATAAAAAAGAATAAGGTAGAGAGGAAGAAAACAAAGGTTAAACAGTGGATGGAAGAAGAAGAGGTGGTAGGGTCCACTAACCAAGCAAATAGGGTCCACATGATATAAATAGAGGTGGAAGGTTCAATTAGGGTAACATTAGCACACTTTTCATTTAGAGATTGGAGTTTTGGAGAGAGAAGAGTGTAGAGCTAGTAGGATGTCATTCCCACTTGCAGATCACTGATTTGAGTGTGTCAAATGATTCTAGAGGCCAGCTGACTATGGAGAGATGGTAGGTGGTTCAATCCTCTCTTATGATTTTGTAGATTAGATGTGATTATTAATAAATGTAGATCTATTTGAATTGAATTCCATTGGTAGGAATTTTTTATTTATAGGTGTAGGATGAATGTGCAATTTCAGTGCATGAATGCGCAAAAACAAGATATATTTGCATAGATGTAGGGTAAGTATGGACATTGGGTTAGGGCGCTTGCACAAATGTATTAAAAATTTTGAGGGTTGTAAATATGTGAAATAAATGTGTGCATATGTGATATCTATGCAATAATCAAGTCTTTCTGTGCAAATGTTTTGCATTGCTACACAAATATTAATTCTATGTAGTCATTTAGGGTTTATGCACAAACATGTTTCTATGTTGTACATTCATGATAGGGGATTATATATATGGATTAAATAAATAGATGAATTTGATTAGAATCAAGGTCAATAGGATACAATTTTTTATTTTCTCTATCTTGAAGATGAGAATTCTAGTTGTGTAGGTTGGTCAACATCATTGCATGCTTTCTGGTTGACTCACCAAATAAGCTAATTGATAGAATTATTTGATAGACTTGTGATAAACATGTTATAGGTTGAATAGGGTAAAAAGTGGAATAGTGTGAATGAATAAATAGGGTGTGAAATATATGTGATGGAAAATGTTATGGACATACAAACTAAATAAAATAGGAATACTTATCTTGAAAGGAGATTGATGTGGAAATCACTATTTTCTGATGTCTGTGCATGGTTTTGGGAGATTCTGCAACTTGCTCCAGACTGGAAATGCCGATACAGAGAAAACCCATAAATTTTTTTGTCTTTCTGAGGGAGGTTGACCTTGACCTAGATAGCGGGGCACAATCTTACCCTGAGGCTGAAGGTCGACCTTGACCTAAAATAGCTCCGACAAAAGTTCTATTCATGGATCCTGGAAGTTCACCGAAAAGGATGTTTAGATCTGAACTGCAATTCACTATCTTGTACCTGTACTTGCAAGAAAAATGGTTTTGTTGTTTGGATGAGGGGTTTCCTTAGTCAAACCCTATTTTGGAATCAATCTTAATAATGGACTTGAAATAGAGAATGCTAGGAAGTAGTAGAAGTAGATCTAACAATGAAGCTATGATATTCAATAGATATGCAATTGTATTTCAAATTTAAACAAGTATGTTGATATGAAAGCTTGAACATAACATTAACAAATGTAAATCAAAACCTCCATGATTATATGCTTGGAATCCACCTTGAGGGAAGAATGAATGGATCTTGAAGATGAACAAATGATCTTGAAGGAAGATCACACCACCATGGGATAGATCTAGGGTTTGAATGATGAATCTTGAATGCTTGAACCAAATCCCTTCAAAGGCTTGAATTCTTTAATCCTTAATCTTCAATGGAGAACTTGAATGCTTGAATGGATGATAATGGCTTTAATGCTTGAATGCTTGATCTTCTTGCTTGAGAGCTTGAGAGATTATGAGATGAGATGGATTGCTTGATGTGAAAATGAGAAAGGAAGGCTTTCTTTTATAGTGATCTAGGGCACAAACTTCTAGAGAGGTCGACATTGGAGAATTAAATCCCAATTAACCTTAACCCCTAGAAATGGACCTAGATTAAATGCAATTTAGGATTTTACCATTTTGAAATCCGAAATAGCCAACCTAAAAGTGAGAAAATAAAACTTTCCAAAGCCCGATATCCTGAAACCTCTGGAACTTGAAAATTGGACCTAGGGTCAAGGTCGAGGTTGAATATGCCATAGGTCAAAGTTAAGGTTGACTATGCCCTAGGTCAAGGTTGAGGTCAACCTTGACCCAAGAGGTCAACTTTGACCCTGAGGTCTCAAATCTCAAATTTTCAAGACCAGGTGCTAGAAAAAGGCTAGAAATAGGTGGAGAGAGAAGTAGAACAGGGGTAAAAAGCTAGATCCATGCAAAGACCTATTCAAGGCACTTGACATGACCCCAGACCTCTTACTCAAAGGGCTAAACATTCTTAACATGTAATTGCTTCCATTTTAAGATGATACATTAAGCCCCCACTTTAGCAAGAGTATGGACTCGATGCAAACTCTTGGTAAAGGAGAAGAAAGAAGAGAGCCAAGTGGATTCACAATGAGATAAAATAACACTTAGCCTAAGGACACAATCCCCTAGGCTAAAAGATTCTAACTCAACACACACGCACGAGGGTGAAAAAACATAAAAAGAGGGGTTAGTACTAAAACAAACCCAAATCAACTAGTAAAGGAAACCTTGCTAAGAAATATCTCCTATACTAATATCACATTTGGAAAGTTATCATAAGAGCATAAATGATGACATAAGAAAGACAAGAGAAACACTATCAATAACATAGCTTCATGATCCATTCCTACTAGCATGAAATCAAAAAGAGAGAGAAGAGGAAGTGATTACCTTGCCCAGTAAGATGCCCAACTTACTATGAATCACCAAGGAGGGAGAGCCAAACAGGTGGCCAAACCTAATAGTTCACCCATAAACTATGCTTTGAAATTGTAATGCATCTTCTAAAAGATTCTGGAATATCCATAGATCCACCTTCTTGTATCACTATGAATATGAAATGTGTGTCTCCTTAGGATTTAGCAACTTATGTGTGGTACCTTCAGAAGATTTAGCATATTTAAAATTAAAAACTGCATGTCTCTTCAGGATTTAGCAACTTGTGTGTGTTACATTTTGAGGATTTAGCATATTGAAAATTGAAAAATGCATGTCTCTTTAGGATTTAGCAACTTATGTGCGTTACCTTATGAGGATTTAGCATATTGAAAATTGAAAAATGCATGTCTCTTCAGGATTTAGCAACTTATGTGTGTTACCTTATGAGGATTTAGCATATAAATGAAAAACTATAGTACCAGGGAGACCCTATGTATGCCCCCCTCCTTATTGTGGTTGTCTACTAGACATGATAAGGAAGAGGAAGAGGATACCTACTTCACAATGTAAGGAGATATCCTACTTAACAACAATGTACACCATATTCTTAGCAAGGGGTATTGACCCCTACATCCAAGAGTATAGATAATTGTGAAAAGGATATGTCACTTAAGGAAAAGGATCCTCAAAGAAAGAGATCTTATCAACAAGACCCCCACCATAGAGGAGTGCTTTAGATAAAATATCATCTTTCAAAGATAAATCAAGCTAGAACAAAGATTCAATCATCAAGCCCCTTGCAATCAAGAGGAAGAGGAATCTTTGAAATGAGGGAAACAACTCTAATCACCAGAGCAAGGGCAAGAGTTTATAATGAACATGATTTGAAAAATAGAGAAGATGAGATGACCTAGGACAACAACCTCTCATATAAAAAGGATATACATAGTCAAAACATTGGTCAGTATAATAAAATAGTGTTGTCAAATAAACAAATGCCACTAAACTGAGGAAAGTAGATCCCTAGACCAAGAAAAAGAAAGAAAAACATTGCCCCCCAGGGATGAAAAGCAAGGGATGCCTTTGCAAAAAAAATGTTTTAGAAAAGCTATCTTGAATATAGAATCTATGGATGATTATAAACATAATACAAAACCATAGAGAGATAGGAAAGAAAGAATACCAATTAAGCTCAAGATATAATATATGCTAAAAGCCTAATGGATCCTAGGAGACTGGATGAAAATACATCTCTTGCCCCCAGTCCAGAGACAAGAGGAGAATAAATCTATATTATATTAGAATGAGGAGTATCCCCTATATCAAAATTATGAAGGAATTGTAAAACTACACGAGAGTGAGATATAATTCCTAAAGCAGCTCTTTCCCTAACATATAACTTGAAATGCTTATAATTAGCAAGTAAATGTGTATTACTATAATGAAAAGGAAATTTATACTTGGATAAATCATCTTTCAGCATAGGTTTAAAGATTTCTTTCTTGGAATTCATTAATTGAATATACACCTTCTTAGCTACCTCTTGATGAGTATCAGGATTATCTAAGGTAGGTGTAGGATGAAGAGGAGGATGACGATCAACATCATCCACCTTGAATTGAGATTGCGAACAACCAACACCATGCATATCTTGTTTAAGGGGTATATGAATTGGATACTTGATACCATGCTCATTAACTCCAAGCCTTAAACCTCTATAACTATGTTTAGTCATCATTTTGAATCCTGTAGTGTATATATCATGTAAAGCTTCTACTCGAGGTGATTGTTTATCATGAGTAAAGGTTGTATAAGGTGGAATAATAGGTTTTGAAAAAGTTTTTTTACCCTTTCCTTTAATATCATCATGAATCAGAGGAGAAGGTAAATCAAAGAAGTCTTGCACATCTACATCCTGAACTATAGCTTGAATCCCATCATATGTATGGGAATGTCTAGGATTGATAGATGGATAATTAGGCATTGTATTAGGAATAGGAAGGTTAGAAATAAAATTAGGAATGATAGGATTAGGAAGATTAGGAGATGGTGTATCATCTACCAAATTCTTCACATAATCCAAAAGAGTAATAATTCTACCACATAAATCTTTAATGGAAGTTTTGAAAGTAGGAAGACTAGTATCAGTCAATTTCACAAAAGCATAGGGGAGTGCAAAATGAAGGGTCATCAACATAATGAAGTGAATAATACTCTCATAAAAATCATAGGTATGGTAAAGAGATGCTAAAATAAGGGTAATAAAGAACATAATTACACACCAAAGCATCTTAACAATCTTCATAGTAAATGAAATGCAAGAAATATTTTTGGATTTTGTTGAATATATAGATTTTTTTGTATTTTTGAATTTAAAATGCAAGAGCATAAAAGAAATCTAATCTAAAGAAGAAATTGTTTAATCTAACACAATAGGGCATCTAAATCCACAAAAGACAGGGGGTAATTTTTTCAGGTTCACCAAAATGAATAGATGAAGGTGAACACACAATAAACACAATAGGATATCTAATTCCACAAAAGAAAAGGGGTAAGCTTGTCGGGTTCACCAAAATAAATAGGGTACTAAGTGGAATAGTGTGAATGAATAGATATGGTGTGAAATATATGTGATGGAAAATTTAATGGACATACAAACTAAATAAAACATGAATACTTATCTTAAAAGGATGCCGATGTGGAAATCACTATTTTGTGATGTCTGTGCATAGTTTCAGGAGATTCTGCAACTTGCTCCAGATTGGAAATGTCGAGACAGAGAAAACCCAAAAAACTTTTTGTCTTTCTGAGGGAGTTTGACCTTGACCTAGATAGCAGGGCACAATCTTACCCCGGGGCACAATCTTACCCCTCACTAAAGGTCGACCTTCACCCGAATCAAATCGGACGGAAATTCTATTCACAGATCTCAGAAGTTTGCCAAAAAGGGTATCTAGATCTAAACTGCAATTCACTGTCTTGTACCTGTACCTGCAAGAAAAATGGTTTTGCTATTTGGATGAGGGGTTTGCCTTAGTCAAACCCTGGTTTGGAATAAACCTTAATAATGGAATTGAAATAGAGAATGCTAGCAAGTAGTAGAAGTAGATCTAACAATGAAGCTATGATATTCAATAGATATGCAATTGTATTTCAAATGTAAACAAGTATGTTGATATGAAAGCTTGAACATAACATTAACAAATGTAAATCAAAACCTCCATGATTATATGCTTGGAATCCACCTTGAGGGAAGAATGAATGGATTTTGAAGATGGACAAAGGATCTTGAAGGAAGATCACACCACCATGATGGATAGATCTAGGGTTTGAATGATGAATCTTGAATGCTTGAACCAAATCCCTTCAAAGGCTTGAATGCTTGAATCCTTGATCTTCAATGGAGAAATTGAATGCTTGAATGGATGATAATGGCTTGAATTCTTGATCTTCTTGCTTGAGAGATTATGAGATGAGATGGATTGCTTGATCTGAAAATGAAAGAGGAAGGCTTCCTTTTATAGTGATCTAGGGCACAAAATTCTACAGAGGCCGACATTAGAGAATTAAATCCCAATTAACCTTAACCCCTAGAAATGGACCTAGATTAAATGCAATTTAAGAGTTTACTAGTCCTAAATCTGAAACAGCCGACCCAGAAGCGGGAAAATAAAAATTTTTGAAGCTTGATATCTCAAAACCTTCAGAACTTGAAAATTGGACCCAAGGTTAGGATCGAGGTCAACTCTACCCTAGGTCAGGGTCAAGGTTGACCTTAACCCAAGAGGTTGACTTTGACCCTGAGCTCTCAGATCTCAAATGCTCAGGACCAGGTGCTAGGAAAAGGTTGGAAATAGGTGGAGAGAGAAGCAGAACATGGGGAAAAAGATAGATCCATGTAAAGACCTATTCAAGGCACTTGACATGACCCCAAACCACTTACTCAGAGGGCTAAACATTCTTAACATGGAAGTGCTTCCATTTTAAGATGATACATAAGTTTAGACATAGGATAGATATATAGGTCATAGATTGGTTGATATTATAGTTTACCTGATAGAAATGTCATGTTTATGCATTGATAGGAGGATATTATCAACCTTTTGACGTTAAGGGAGAGATATCCCATCACCTAGATCCTGAGACCTATATTGTCGAAGATAGAAAGGGTCTTGATTGCGATGAATAGTTTATATCATATCATCTACATGAACAAGATCAAGGAAAACCTAGGTATGCTAACATCATTCATGGAGAGATGAAAATATGAGACAAGAAGCATCCACCTCCCTATGGGAGACATGAAAGTTACCCTAGAGGATGTATATCACATGCTCTGACTTCCCATCACTAGAGAGATGGTTTAGTATGACATACATGGTAGATTAGTTGAGTGTAGAGCAGTGTTTGGAGATGATGTTGATGATAAAGAGATCAATTGGGAGGAAATGGTGGATCTCTATGAGCCACATCCTAGAGTATTGGTTGGGGATATTGGAGGTTATGTATGCATGGATAGTAGGTCACATGGATTTATAGTGGGTTGGGGAAGGACATTGCAAAAGATGATAGAAGAGGGGACCCATTTTGCTTGGGGATTTTTCCTTCTTGCACATCTATACCATGATCTTCATCAGGTTGTCTACCAAAGAGTAGAATCACTTTCATCTAGTGTTAAATTGCTACATGTTTGGGCATGCGAGAACATTTATAATATGTGACCTATGGTGATGAGATTCAGGGGTGCAAGGTAGCCATACATTTTCTTATACACATCTATTTAGTCCCAACACAAGCTGGGGCAGCTAGAATACTAGCGACATGCATTCGATACTATTGATGTAGTGATATGGAGACCCTAGCTATACTATTATCCATGGGAGGATTAGAGATAGATAGGGTATTGTTTTGAGACCAGATGGATGATAGGGAGGACTCCCTTTATTATAGAAAGATAAATGGTTAGTAGGGTTATGAGACAATTTGGTCACATCTAGGGGAGGCCACAGGGTATGATAGAGTTTTTGAGGACTCATCAGAAGAGATGGGATTGGGGACTCAAGGTATTGTTTGATACTATGTGTCAAGAATTTTTGGAGATATTATCTCAGGCATAGAGCATGAGAATAGGAGTGGAAGATCTAGGGATGACAACAAAGTATGAGAGATATATGAGAGACCATCCCAACTCGAGATTGATAGTACTAACTAAGAGACCACATCAAAAAGATGTAGGAGATGAGAGGAGAGAGAAGAGATAGAGATGAGTTAGTGGGGGGAGAGGAGATCAAGGTAGAGATAGAGGTGGGAGAGGAGATGGATATGATGGTGATGATGATGATGGAGGTAGAAGAAGAGGTGGTCCTAGGATGAGAGGAGGATAAGTTAGATAGCAGGGAAAGAGGCCACCTCTAGTCATATAGGTACCTCAAGATATAGGAGAGGGAGAGGCACCTAGGCCTCCTCCAACATGGGCACAAGAAGAGGTAGAGATAGATAGATATGAGGTGATATAGGATATTCCCATGGATGAGGCCCCAAATGATCCTATACTTGATGTACCAGCATAGGATGAGGACCCATACATACAAAGACATGTACATGATGAGGAGGAAATGGACATAGATGCTATTCTAGTCAGATTAGCCATTACACAAGTGAAAAAAAATAGGGCTCCAAAACTAGAGTGGAGGATAGAGCAGTTAAAGGGAGAGCTAGTAGTAGTGAAGAGAGAGCGAGACACAACCATAGAGAGACTTGGGGAGGCTGATACACTACTGTTTAAGCTAGAGAACATATAGACCTTGGGACTACATGTAGATAGCCTACAAATGATGTTGAGGGCCGGTAGGAGATCACCTACTAGAAGGATGCATTCAAGCAGGTAGTTCTGAGAGAGATCATATGTTGTTATGAATTTAGAACATCAATAGACACCAAGGGATAGTGGGGGCACAACATCGTGGTCTCCTAGACCAGATATAGAAGGTGGTATAGAGGAGGCCAGACCCTCCATTCCATTATGCAAACAAAGACATACTGATGCAGTGGCATCCTGGCTTATTGCTTGGTGCCTGAAGATTCTGGCAGTCTCAGTAATTGTTTGCTGGAATTCGGTTACTTGGTTGGTGATCTCAGTAGAAGACTAGAGTTACTCGGTCTTGGTGGTGATTCTTAATTGGAAGTTCTGGTGGATCTCAATGGATGTTGGTCACTTGGTGACTTGGTGTTTTATTTCTCGGTGCTCAGTTACCAATAGGGTCTCAATATTTATGTCTATTGCTCAGTCGTTAGAGGACTCAGTTGTTGAAGGGAGCTTGGTCATTGAAGGAGACTTGACATTTCTGGTGCTCGATAATGCTTGAGGAACTCAGTTGGTATGGTTTCTTGGTAGATTTCCTAGTGCTCGGTAATTTGGCTTACCGATGGATGTTCTTGGAGAATCGGCTTGGCCGACTAGTGCATTTAATTTGGGTTGCATTCCTCAAGTTATGGATTGACCGTTGGATGTGTGGGGACCTAGATCTGGTGTGTTGCATTCTCCTATGTGGATCAGGAGGCCGACTTGGAGAATTTATTTATTGTAAGGCCATTTGAGAGCCGACCATGTTTTGGTATTTAATATTTGTTTGTAAGGATTAATTGTTTCATCCAGCTGACTTGTGGCTTGGATTAGTATTTAAGGGGTGCTTGGCTAGTTGTTTAGGAGGTGGATTTGTGAGAGTAGATCTGGTGGATAGAAGGTAGCAGAGTTAGTAGCTTGCAAACTTAGGAACAAGAAGATTGCTTGGTGGCTTGTGAGCACAAGTTTAGATCTTTCTTGGAGTGCCAACCAGTGTCTTGTTGTATTGCAGACTTGGAATAGATGAGGAGAATTGTTTTGGATCCTACGTGATCTTGTAGAACTATTTCTTTCTTTGCATTTGGCCATAACCGAGAAGGCCTTACAGCCCAGCACATTGTATGCAATCAGTTAGTTGATGAATAAATATATCTCTTTTCTTTCAGATCTAGTGTTGTTATTGTGTAATTCCGCTATGTTGAGGTTTGGCTGCAAGTTTGGATAATCCTTAATTGGATCCTCCATCCTTGACTGCATCAAGTGGTATCAGAGCTAAGTTGATCTTGTTGATGAAGAGATTGTGTGCAATCTAAGTTGGAGATCCATGGCGCTAAACTTGTGGAATCTTGCCCTAGTTGTTCATGCAAGGTGGCAGGTTGAGATTTGACTTGCATACAACTTGGAGATTGCCACAAGGTGGTCAGTGTTAGGTTTGTTGCAGAGGGTTTTTGAAGATCTTTGGAGTTGTCTTTGAGAGGATTGAACCTTGGTGTGATTGTAGATCTCTGTGATGTGGTGGAGATGAAGATTTCTGAGAGGTTTGCTCGGTGGGAAATGGATTTGCTAAGCCAAGTTAAGAAGCCAGTGAAGGAAACTGTTGTTGAGTTTTGTGGAGCTTACAAGAGTTGGAGCATGCCGATCCAGAGGAAATTTGTCTGGCCTGTTAGAAGACTGGTTTGAGAGAGAAGACATGTGGAAGCATGTGAAATTGGTTTTTATGGTTAGTCAAAGGAGTCTGACATGAGACCTATAGAGAAACTTATGGTCGTTGTTGAGTTACTTGTGCTTACCAACAATGTTGTTGACCTTGTTGGAGCTGGTGAGAAGATTGGTTTTCATGTTTAGTCAGTTGTGCCTGACATGGAAATTATAGAGCATCTGGTTTTGCTAGATTAGATTGTTGTTGGTGAAAGGTTACTTGTTGTGGAACACCTTGATGATGTTGGTGTTACTGAATTGTGTCTGTTTGGTGTTATGGTGCTAATGTTGCTTGCTAGTTGTGGACTTGAGTTATTGGTTGATAATAATGAGTCTTGTGATGAGATTCTGAGATGGGATGCAGACTTGATACTCGGTGGTGGGTGGAGAGTTTAGTTTGTTCTGGATGTTGGACATGCTGATTGGTTGAGTTATAGATTGGTTCTCTTTCTTGTGATGGAGTGGAAACCTTTGGTGAAGATGAAGTGGAGTTGGTGGTTTTCATATGTTCCCTTTGGTGAGAAATTATGGGACACACTTTTCTTTGTATCCCAGAAGTATGATGTAGTGGCATCCTAGCTTATTGCTCAATGCCTAAAGATTCTGGCAGTCTCAGTAACTGTCTGGTAGAATTTTCTTACTTGGCTAGTGGTCTCGGTAGAAGACTAGAGTTACTCAGTCTTGGTGGTGATTCTCAATTAGAAGTTCTAGTGGATCTCGATGGATGTTGGTCACTTGGTGACTTGGTGTTTTATTGCTCAGTGCTCGATTACCGATAGAGTCTCAATGTTTATGTCTGTTGCTCAGTCGCTGAAGTAGCTCAGTCACTGGAGGACTCAGTCGATGAAGGGAGCTTGGTCATTGAAGGAGACTCAGCATTTCTGGTGCTCGGTAATGCTTGAGGAGCTTAGTAGATTTCCTGGCACTCGGTAATTTGGGTTACTGATGGATGTTCTTGGAAAATTGGCTTGGACGACTGGTGCATTTAATTTGGGTCATGTTCCTTGAGTTATGGATTGACTGTTAGATGTGTGGGGACCTAGATCTGGTGTGTTGCATTCTCCTATGTGGATCTGGAGGCCGACTTGGAGAATTTATTTATTGTAAGGCCATTTGAGAGCCGACCATGTTTTGGCATTTAATATTTTTTTGTAAGGGTTAATTGTTTCATCCAGCTGACTTGTGGCTTGGATTAGTATTTAAGGGGTACTTGGGTAGTTGTTTAGGAGGCGGATTTTCAAGAGTAGATCTGGTGGATAGAAGGTAGCAAAGTTAGTAGCTTGCGAGCTTAGGAACAAGAAGATTTCTTGGTGGCTTGTGAGCACAAGTTTAGATCTTTCTTGGAGTGCCTACTAGTGTCCTGTTGTGTTGCAGACCTGGACTAGCTAAGGAGAAGTGTGTTGGATCTTACGTGATCTTGTAGAACTATTTCTTTCTTTGTATTTGGCCGTAACTAAGAAGGCCTTACAACCCGGCACATTGCATGTAATCAGTTAGTTGATGAATAAAGATATATGATTTCTTTCAGATCTGGTGTTGTTATTGTTTAATTCCACTATGTTGAGGTTTGGCTGCAAGTTTGGACAATCCTTAATTGGATCCTCCATCCTTGAATGCATCACATACTGACTTAGGTGGTAGTGGAGCTTAGACGCCTTGTATACATTGTTGATTTGTACTTTTTATCATTATGTATTTTGACTTGATGGACATTTTGTTATATTTTTTTATATCATTGGACATTTAGACATAATTTTTTTATTATTTTCATGATGCATGGAATCTATATGATGGATATTTTATGATGGATACTGATATATATACATGTTTATTTGACATTGATTATGATGCTATATGATATGGATATTGACACTAGCATGATGTGATGACATGATTTATGATTTTATATATATATATATATATATATATATATATATATATATATATATATATATATATATATATAAAATATTTGACAATTCTATATATGATGTGATGCAATGATTTATCTCATGCATGTGTTTAGATGATATGTTGACATTTCTATGATGTCATGGTAGTTATAGTTCATGAAATGCATTCTAATTTGATACATATGATTAAATGATGAGTATGATATTTATGTTCTTTATGATGATTATGTTCATAATGAATGATCTATATAATGATGTAAAATAATGAAATGTAAAGGCATAAATACATATCATGTAATGTGGACAGATATCTATAAATGGAAAAGGATAGATGATCAATGCAATAATATATACAATGATGTAATGATAAATAACAATCCTAAATCGAGCTTAACACATATAAATATACAAATGATTAATAATGATAATGAATTCTATA
The DNA here is from genome assembly GCA_027943335.1 of Chamaecyparis obtusa. NCBI lineage: Eukaryota > Viridiplantae > Streptophyta > Pinopsida > Cupressales > Cupressaceae > Chamaecyparis > Chamaecyparis obtusa. The sequence continues at coordinate 1,280,890 of BSBK01001505.1, forward strand.
TGATGGATGATATATTAATGAATAGTTAATGACATCTATATGAAATGTAAATTTTTTGATGATTTCTAATGTCCTCAAGTTTATAACTAAATGTTTGACACTAGAAGAATGGACATAATTAAAAGGATAACCTATACATTGAGAGACCTCACAAAACCCTATAAAAGGAGCACTCAGGAAAACAATCTAGGAAATATGATACTGCAAAAATATTCAACATGCAACTATAAATGCAAAGTATAATGATAAATGAATATCTCCACAACTTATGAAAACATCTTGAATCATGTTTACATGATTTTGTCATCATTGAGCTCTTTATTGTTACAAGAAAATACAAGCATCATGGTATAATTAAACCAAAATTACCTAAGCATTTATTACATGGATTTTAATGTAGCATGCTTGAAAATAATTTGGGTATATTATTAAACCAAGATGACCTGAGTTTTTCTTGCATGATCAATAGACAAGGAATATTATCCCCTCCATCTAGGAACAAATATTTGGAGTCAAGGTATGTGTAGCACATCATAATCGAAGCATTTACATGGAAATTTTTAAATGCGCAATTTGATGCTTATTAGATGTATGAAGGAACTTATGCACAAACACCCCATTTTATTGTTCTTTTTACTTCATCGAAAAACATCCCACAAACAGTAATCAAAAGAAAAATATCATGTTCCCATCCTGACCATTCTAGTCAATGACATATAGGAGTAAGTAACTCATGCCAAAGACATCTTAGAATAGCATAGGAAACATGATAACAATGAAACCAAGATATGAATGCATAACCTATAAAAATCATGAAAATCTACTTGCTAGGAATATACATTTCTTTCCAAAAGATCCTTGATATTGTTTTGCTTTGATTTGATAATTTAAACTTTGATGTAGACAAGTGTTTTCATTTGATGTGTCACAAGTTCTGAGTCATGATCTTGATTTCACTATGAATTGTAATTTTATTTTGTTTGTTATTTGAATATTGTAAAAGTATGATCAATTTTTATCCTCTTCGATTCATGATTGTCAAAGATCCACCTCCAAAACTAGGTCGAGGACATGCCCCCAGTAAGGTAACAAACTACTTATTATGGATGAAGAAAGACACACAAAAAGATAAAGATCAAGCACAAGACCAAGCTATGATACTATTTTCATTATGGGTATATACAATTGGGTATGGATAGTGCATGTATATATATTGAGGTAGGACACGAGAAGAATCCTAATAGAGAGGAGAGCTAACCTGTCACAAATAACGTATGTTTCCAAGTTTTCACCACTTGCTAATATTGGACTTTTTGATTTTTTTTTAATGTTTTTCTGAATTTATTATTATTATTATTATTTGTATTTTCAACCCTTGGATTGGGATTTTAAACATAAAACTTCTTAAGTTGCATGATGTTGATGGGTTCATCCAACATTTCACCTTCTGATGTACATAAATGATAAGCTCTAGATCCATATGCATTAATAAGCACAAAAGGACCCAACCAATTTGGTTCAAACTTTCCTTTCTTCTCATGGTCCTATTTATTTTTAGGATTTTCTATGAGAACTAGGTCCCCCACTTGAAACTCTTTGGGCTTCACTTTACTATTTTACTAATGGGGGATTCTCTGTTGATAAATATTCAAATGATCAAAGGCTCATTGTCTTCTCTCATCTAAAAATTCTAGTTCTTACAACATTGATACCCTATATTCTTCATCTAGAATGGGACCTTGTAAGGATACGCTAAGAGTGGGTAACTCAAGCTCAAGGGGTGGGACAACTTTAGAACCATAAACAATGGAATAAGGTGTGAATTCGATTGGGATTTGAATGGATGTTTGATATGCCCATAAGGTAGGACTTAATTGGATATGCCAGTCATGACCAATGTCATTGACAATATTCTTGAGAATTTTAACAATGGTTTTATTAGATGCCTCATCTTGACCATTTCCTTGGGGGTAGTAGTGTTGGAATGGAGAGATAAGGTACTGAAAGGGGAGGGGTGAATCAGCACCCTCAAAAACTTTTAAATTGATACTCAATCTACAAATAGTATATAACTAAACTATCCAACTGAATCCATTATATGCAACATTCATTCAATTAACTTGTAAATGTAAATTGCATGAAAACAAACAATAATTCAATCACATAACACAGATATTTTGGTTACGCGGAAACCCTTGTTAGAAGGTAAAAACTGCGGTGGGGATGACACCCACAAATTCTTCACTACTGCAGATAATAAAGTATGCTGGTTAAGGATACAAGTTGTGATCACTTCTAATGATCTTACCCTATTAGGAGTAACAATAAGATCGACTAGATATACCTGGTTAAAGGATTTAAACAACACTACTTGAGTGTGTACTCGGTTAAGAGATTTACAACAAGACTGTTAATTCTACTCTGTTAAGAGATTTTTCTAACTTTGTTACAATGATTAGAGAATAATAGAAAGTATCTATAATTGACAACTATACTTTGTGTGAATCAGATCTATGATGTACTGAATAAATATCACCTTTGTGTGTAGTAGATTGTTCACTGATCTTCTCAGTAGCCTTGACTAATTCTGAATAATCTAAATGAACTGATAACTACTCTGTCATGCAAAACCTTGTCTAAATACTGATATCTTGAAGGTGACTACTGCTTCAAGATCTCTCTCTTCCTTTGTCCTCTTTTCCACTCACATGTCAAATAATGACATCTACAAATATATAGCAAATTGCTATGATTTACATGACCTAATTAGGTTTACATCTTAGGAAAACCTAAGATATACGGTATACAAAATTAACCTAGATCTTACTATTACATAAAGATCATCATCACATTTAATGATTACATCAATAATAAATAATCCTCGATCTTGGTAAAACATTTTTTGATTTTGTTTTAACCATTTACATAGATAAATGTGCCAAAACTGATTACTATGTTGATTCCTGGATTGCTTGGTGAATACACTGGTGCTCAGTGTTTACTGATGCTTGGTATCGGTATACTCTAATGCTCAATAAAGTTGCTCTAGTGCTCGGTTAAACCTATTTCCATATAGCTCTCAGTACTACCTTAGGAATACTCGGTATGAAGGCTTGTTTGTCTAACCGACTAGCATAGTGTAGTATGTAGTTCTTCCTTTTACCGACTGATCAGCATAGATAACTGGCTGATCTACATTAATACTAATGACAACATCTAATGCTCAATAGAGATAACAATCTCTCCCTTTGGCATTAGTATCAAAATTTGTAATGTATATAGGCCTGATGTTCAAAAGAAATCCTAACTTCTCCATATATACATAAATAAATTTTCATAAAAAATTTACTCCCTCTCAGTGCATGCTCCTGGTAGGTATGTAGTACACTTAGCATATAATTATACAATTTGGCATATAAATTATGTTTTCCCCCTTTTTGAGATTAATGCCAAACTCAAAAATATGTACTTACAATTTATCAAATATGTGCTAGTGGGTTTTCTTCAAAGAATCTAAGAGGTTTTCCCATTCCTCTTTCAAGTTGGTGAGAGCAATGTGCTCAAGACCGACTTGTGCATGCATGTCAAAGATGTTCTTTAACACAGAAATCTCTGGTGTTGCAACTAAAGCTTGCGCTTTGACAATATGTTTCTTAATTATTTTCAGGTGGGGAAGTAGCTTTGCCTATAGCTCAGTGACTTGGTCACTTATTCTATCCTCCTGCTTCCTCAAATCTGCCCTCCACCACCTAAGTTCTTGAACTTTGACAATATGCTTATGAAAAGCATTAAGCTCGGTTAAAGAGGCTTGTGCACTAGCTTGGATTTCGGTATCCAACTATTTTATCTTTTCACTAACCTCAGTGCAAAGCTTTACTAACATTTGAAGAATGTTTTGAGTGATAGATTGAACATCAGTTATCACCTCAGAAAGTTTTACCTTATTTATTTCTACTTCCTGGCTGACTTTCTCTTCTAACTTGTCTTGTATTTTAGATTATGTGTTTTCCTCAATTCTCTTTTCTACTTCAATATCTAGGGCATTGATTTCTTGAACTAGAGTGGCAAGTTGGTCCATTACCAGTGTATCATCATTAAGTTGTACCTTTGGTACAACCTGTTGTAAGATGTCTCTTACATCTTCAAGTTTCTACTTGCTCTTACACTCTTTTCTTAGCTTCTCTTGAGTTGCCTTCCTGGTGCATAGTTCCCCATATTTTCTTAGTTCCTCGAGGTCTAGGGTCCATGGGTCACATTGTGGTATTTCAATAACTTCATCTAGTGTGACCAGCCCTTTACCATTCTTTTTATTTTTCTTCTTAGGCTCTTGAGGAAAATCCTTAACAAAAGGTACAATGTCCTTCATCTCGACACTTGGTGTTTGTTTCCTGGTAGACACATTATCTTCCTTTTTCATCTCCTCAGTAACCTATGTGTCGATTGATATGGAGGGAGCTTATGATGTAGTGTCTAGTGGGGTGGTCTCAGTAGTCTTTGCCTCTATATCCTTAGGCTCATTTGTATCAGTGGGTTTTCTTGTCCCTTGATCCCCTGATTTATCCATTGGTTTCTCAGGGATTGAGCCTTTGAGTCCTTCCTTTGAAATTATTTCTACTACTTCTATCAAAATAGGAAGTCCACCTGGTATAGATGTTATTTATGGCTTGGTGAGGTGTCCCTCTTCTTTCATTTTTTCTCAGTAACATCCTCATCTTCAGCTAGGTCATCAGGATCACCATTTGTGATGTGCTCAATGAGTACATCTAGTGCATTTTTATCTATCATTTGGATCTCAACTTGATCTAGTGCATCCTATGTTAGACTTATTTCTTTGGTGGCAACAATTGTATCAGGTACCTTGATATCTGATAAGTCAATTCTTTGTGTGGGTGCCAGATCTGCATCATCAATGTGTATTCCCTTCCATTTTCTTTTTGATTTCTTCTTAGGAATAATGGCCAAGACCATCTTTTCTGATTCCTCTCAGGCTTGTATAATTGAAGTCCAGATGAGTTGACTATTCTCATCTATGTCTTCCATATTTTCATCAAGTATCTATAGTGCTTGATTCTTTACTCTAAACCTCTTTGAATGTTTGCTCATGTATTCCTCAATTTTAGGAATTGTCAATTGAGGCATTGCCAAAACTAGGGATTGTTCCCTCATTCTTTTCTCAGTATCCAAGGCATAGGACCACTTTTGTGAAAGTATTTCCTCTAGTACCTTAGGAAAGTGTTTGGAAAATTCTATTGGGACTCTTTTAAATCTAATCATCATCTGGATGATTGCCTCTTCAAGTTTATTCTGATCCTCGGTTGACAAGTGCTCAAACTAACTAATTTTAGGATCACTAAGTCCACCATTTTCTATTATTTCTTCTGCTACCTCATCAATTGACCGATTTTTATTACTAAAAACTTTGAATTGATCAATATCATCATCATCTATGTTATCTTTACCTCTAATCAAATTTCTTCTTTTCTTGGGGGCCTCAATAGATGATTTGTTACCTCTTTTTGTATATGTCTTGGTCGTTGCTGCTACTTTTGGCGTTAATATTTTTACAACTCCTTTCTTCAGTGGTGGTGAGGCTGTAGTTGTAGACCTTGTGTGTTCCCTTGTTTGCACATCTAACTACATCTTCTTTGGAGTTGGTGAAGGAGAAACCAATGTAGAGTCTACATCTTTGATTGACTCAGTTTCCTCACTGTCATGGGGGCTTGTCAGTAAGAAATAACTGACCTTCAATTGCAACTTCAACTAGTATACTGTCAAATGATCTAGTATCATCTCCAAACTTCTCTACAAGATTTTTCATCATTTTCCTTGACTTCTTTGTTATCTTACCGATAACTAGGCCTATTTTTATTCTTGTCTTGGCCTCCTTATAGGTTCCAAACCTCTCTACATTTATATCCTTTGGTACAACTAAAAAGTCTTTTATTGATTTTGAAGAAAAATCAATATCTATCTCATAACCCATAGGGGCTAACCATTTAATCCTAGGCTCTACAACCTTCATCAATGTGTGATTGGTGTCTTCTAGAAAACATATCTCATTTTCATATTCTTCAACCAGTTTCCTTGGAATTCTGCTATGAGAATTTATTCTACTCTTGAATTGTTGAAATTAATTATCAAATACACTATTAAGATTATTTCCCAAGCCCTTAATCAAATTTGAAATTTGTGATATAACTAGCTTGTCAATTGACCACTCTATATTACTGACCTATGGGAAAAAGTATTTCACATAAAAGAATATAAAAATCACTAGGGATCTAAACTTACATGTATTCAACTTCACTGACCAGATTGTCTTCATGTTCTCTTCAATTTTCTTCAATAGAAGCTCAGCTAGGTCCAACTAATAACCTTTCTTCACCATTCTAAATGCAATGTCAATAGCTCCACATGGAACTGTTTGGTCTAATCGACTGATAAATTTTATAGCCGATGAAATGAGCTACAAATTTCACCTCTAGGTATTTTATTTTTCTAATCTTCAATGCTCGACCATCCCACTTGGCTCTTTTGTTCTTCTCAATATCTTCCCTAGATGCATTATGAATAGCCTTCGCCTTGTCAATGGTAGGATACTGGGTAACATCATGAATCATATTCTTGGTAATATTTACTGGCTCATCCAACCACAACTTTCCATCATGAAACCTGCTAAGAACAACCCTAATCCATTCACTCTTAAATACCTTTGGAAAATTTAGGGCTTTCGTTAAACCTATTACTTCCATTTTTTTATGTTTTGGTTTCAGTCTTCCATCTTCTCCATAAAGCTTCTGGTAAGCTACATACATGCCAAAATATACTATCTCACCTATCTTGTAGTGAATATAAGATCTCACTTCCTTGACTAGTAGAACCCTAGGGGGTATGCTTGAGAAAGCTCCAGCTTGATAAATTTTTGATGCAACTTCAGGGTGAAGTTTGTAACAGGGTTCTTTGCAAGTAGTAGACAAAATAAGGTTTACTTCATCCTCTGCAAGCTTGGATCTTGTTAGCACCTATAAAATTTTCATGGCTCTGGCATTTTTCTTCTGGTCCCTGCAGTTGTTTTTCGGTCTCTGGCTCAAACCCTAGGTGAAATTTTTGAAAATCTAGCTGTTGCATTCAAAAAACCTAAGTGTGCCCTAGCTTTGCTCTAATTCCATGTTACTTTTTGGGTCACTTAAGTTTTCCTTAAGACATGTGCATATTTTTTATTTCCTGACGGTTTTTATTTTCCCTATTCCCGATGATTTTTATTTTCCCTAAGTTTTCAGCGCCTAGCGAAATATTTTTCCTAAGTCTGTCGGCTTTAATATTTCCTATGTTTTCAGCTTGATATTTCTTGGGCCCAGTGACTCTGACACCATATCAATCCGACGGTCGGCATATCTTCTCATAGACTATGTCAGAGTCTTGTGAACTTAAGACGGCCATTGATTTTCCTTTATGACACGATGCTTCAAACTGTGGGTCTGAGGTGACACGTAAGTACAAATGGCAAGCTGTGATTGGTCCACGGGTGAACGACTGGATATGCTGTTAGTGGGACCTAATTTTCCAAAGACTCAGAGGGTTCTCACATCTGTAGTTCATCAACAGTTGGCGTAAGTTCTCATGAGATGTGTCAGAGCTTTGAGATCTTATGCCAACCGTCGATGTTACTTTATTCTCAGGCGGCAGTATTAACATGGGTCCAATTTCCAGATGGTTTTTATGTGCCACGGTATGCTAAGTTGTCTACTTTTCATTTGTCCGCATAGTGATGAATTGGATTATGTCAGTGGGGCCAAGTTTTTTGAGTTTCAATAGTTCTGACAATGATAGAGCATCGACGGTCGGTGTATAATCTGAAGGGTCTTTTCTGACACATGCGAAGATGAGATGACTGCTGATATTCTTGTAAGCAGGCCCAGGTTTTGGTTTAAGGTTTTAGCGGTCCTGGTGATTTGTTTGGCGGTCTGACAAAAGTTTAAAGGGTTTCTCTCATTCGCAAAGAAAAATAGCGGTGCTCTAAATCGCTTGGCAATTTAGCGAAGGAGGGTTGCATAGTCGCTAAATTTTTTAGCGAGGACTTAAGTTATTCTGTGAATTGGTGAAAAGGTCTTCAATCGCCAATTCACCAAATGAGGACTGAGGTTAAAAAGTTCCCTTTATTCACCAGTTCATGGAGTTAAAGGCGGGTTAGTGTTTTCACTTCACGAATAAGAAATTCCTTTGTCGCCAGTTCGCTGAGAGTTAACCTGAGGTTTTCTATTGAGTTAAAGTCATAAAGCCTGCAAAACATGAGAATCTCACGGTCAAGTTATAAAGTTGATCCAAATTCAAATTATGACCGTCGATATATTGTAGGTGCCATAAAGTAACCGTTGCAGTTCAAATTCAAATTTTTGAGGGTTTCTCAGTGACAGAAAGGACTGGTTTTTAATGTTTTAGCGACCGGATTTCATTTGTTTGGTGGTGTCGATTGTTACAGTGTGGTCCAGTGAATATGATGACTGACTGAAGGGAGTTTTATGCCATGGGGGGAATGAATAAAGGTGTTTGAGACATGTTGCAGTGGGTCAAATCAGATGAATTTGCAGGAATTTCATGATCTTTAGTACATTTCTAGAAGATTTACCATAAGTAAAGATAAATTTAGGATCTGATTGCTCAGGGTTGCTTGGTTTTCCCTCCAATGTATTTATTTTTGATCCGTTTGAATTGCTTCATGGGTGGAAGCCCTAACCCTTACCCTGGTTATCCATAGCTTGTTGCATCCTAACCTATTTGGGATTCCAAGGTAACCAGTGGTATATAGTGTGGAAATTTTGATTTTATAGTGGTTCCAGTTTCGAAGTTCAAAATCAGTCCCGAGTTTTTGGTCCCAAGGGTTTGTAATAGTTTTTGACTTAGTGTTAGTCAATGAAAGAAGAAAGTTTCAGGTCTAAGCTGTAGTTTGCAAGCAGGGTGTCTTGTAATTCATTGTATACACAGAAGGAATTCATCATACTTAATAAAAATATCTGATTCTTATCTCTCCTTTGTGTCAAGTCAAGTAAGCTTTGAGTTTTCTAGCTCATTACATAATGTTTTTATGTATGTATCTTCATTCTTGAGTTCTAATCTAGGATTGGATTAAACAATGCTCTAAATAGGATATGAGTTTGCCCTTGTCTATGTAAGGATGTTTTGTAAGCAGTAAAGATTAGGATAAATGTACTTATGGCTATGAATTCTCAGATATTCTCAAATTTGTGTATCTTTGTGTCTAAGAAATCTTTCCTAATGGATGAGGCACTGGCCTAAATGAGTATCTCTCTGGTTAACATACATTGATTGAAGTTATTACATTCCAAATCTTAAAATCAATAACCTTTCTAAGCTTTAAGTTGTTGGTTGTGTGGTTTTGTCACCATATAGTAATGGAGAGTCAATGAATGTGAGGTTAGCATTTAGTACTTTCTTACTATCAATCTATTGTTGAAACCCAGTCTTTGGTGTGTAAAGTATAGTTTTCACTAGGTTAGGTGCACCCGCCTTGGTTTTGCAGAGCCAGAAGTGAAGAGGGCAGTCTTGTCCCTATAGTTGGTCCAGTTACCCTAAGATCCTTATACATTTTGGAACTAACCAATCCTAAAATCAACCTGAGGGTATATTGGCAGCCTAAGAGCATAAGAGTCTATTTTGAACACCAACAAGATGGTGACTCTGCTGGGGAATGTTACACAAGTTTATAATAACCAGTAGGTCGTCATTGGAAGAAACAGGGTTATTCTTGTCCCTTGTCTTGTCAAACTCATGAGGAAATAGTATTGTAAGATTTCTAATATTCTTGGGTGGTGACTCAAACATCTCTGTAGTAGTGCTAGTTAGTAGATTATTTATAAAATGAGGTACAGAGGTAGTAGGTCTCAGAGAAAGGAGCATCCTGAAGATAGAATGGAAGAAGGTATTCCAAGCTCTTCTAGGCCTAGTCAGACAAGGGGAGGAAAGAAGAAAATAAATGTTTCTCATACTTGGAGAAGTAAAAAGGATACAAGACAAGAAATTTAAACCAAGCCTAGTCAAGAAGAAGATATTTCAGAATATGAAGAGGCTGTTGATTTGGGACTGAACCAGTATGAGGATGAATTTAAAGTGGGAGATGATGAATCTAAGACTACTCTCCTAGAATCAGAAGAAATCTTTGAAGAGGTCTATGAATTGGAAAAAAGATTCCAAGAACAAGTTGCTATCAGACAGCAAAGAGAGAAAGATAAAGAAGACAGAGTAAGACAAGCCATGATAAGGGCTGATCAGCTAAAGAGGAAGTTGTTAGATTTGGAGGCAATTAATTTTGTCCCAGAGCCTGAAAGAGAAGAAGAACAACCTATTGTGCAGAGAACACATGAAATAACTAGGTCTAGAGATAAAGGCAAACAAAAAGCTATTGGAGTTCAAATCAATTAACAAGTTCATGTGGAAAACCCATTAGATCAAGGGTTGAGATTAGATGCAGACCTTGAGAAGGCTAGAAAGGAAAAAGAAATATTAGATAAAGAATTAGAGAAGGTAGAATTGGAGGCCACTCCTATAGAAATAAGGAAGAAGATTGATTTTCTCAAGCATACCTCAGGACCTTCAAATGTTGCTACTTCCTTTTTGGGACAAGGTGGAAATCATGGTAACCTTGCAACTCAGACAAATGGCATTCCGGGTGCTGCTAAAATTCTTGCTGGTTCAAACACAAGGACATCTACATCTCAAGGAATGGACCCCCCTCAAGGTGTTCTTGTTCATGAAAGGTACAAACAACTTATCTTTTCTGGTATTCCTGGTTATCCTAATATAATTCCTGATGAAATTAGAAAGAAACTTCTAAAGTTTGCTGGGAACAATGTCATCACATGTGAGGAACATCTAAAAAAATTTATGGATGTGATAGATGATTATAATGTTGAGCCTGATGATGTTGTAATGAAGTTATTTGTACAATCTCTGATCGAGGATGCTAGGGATTGGTTTAGAGGATTGCCCCATGCTAGTATAGGATCTTGGAATGAATTTAAGAATTGTTTCAAGGAGCATTATGGAGATTAAAAAAATGAGGGTTTTATCTTGAATGAATTCAATAACATAAAGAAAAATCAGAATGAAGAGATCCTTGAATTTAATATAAGATTCCAAAAGGCTATGCATAAGCTCCTGCAAGTTATCATATTAGATGATAGAGTGTCTCTTGTGACATACTTAAATGCTTTTGATGCAAAGATGGGGTACCTTTTAAGGGATAAGAACCCTAGAAATCTTGGGGAGGCTTACAAGTTGGCTATCAACATAGAAACTAATAGAAGAATATCAGGAAAATTAGGGAGAAGAGATGATTATAGGCCTCAAGTGCAAAATAAGAAAGAGATGGGAAGGTTTGCTAATTTTAAGCCAAAGGAGGAGGATAATCTAAAGCAGATTCTAAATGCTTTAGAGGATCTAAAGCTTGATGAAGAAAGAAACAATAGGGTTATAACAAATGACCCGCCTATTTCAAGTAATTTTAGCAGGCAACCAAGAATGCAGAATTACCCATACAATACTCAGTGGAAGGATGGCAAGCCCATTTTTTCAGTTAAAAGGGATAGGCCTGATGATAGGGTTCCTGATCCTTTGCAAAGAAATTCAGTTAACATGAATGATGATATCCCATGGTGTACTGCTTGTCAATCTCCTCATAGTCCAGAACATTGTGTTATTGCTCTGAATTTATCTGAGAACCAAGAACAAGATAAGCAATATGATTAGAGTGGTTGTGCAATGACTTCTTCACATGCATGGGATGAGGTTGACTCTACTGATAATGAGGAAGAATAATTTGATGATGTTGGATGTGGTACAGTGAAGTGTGAGGAACATGTTTCCTTAAGGAGACCCTCTGATGAAGAAATTGGTCAAATCACTGCATACATGGTCACTCAAGCTAGGAGCAATTATAATTTGAGAAATAGGACAGTTGGAAGCACAAATGGTAAGCCAGGTAGTATGTTTATCAAGAAAATAGAAAATAGTACACAATAGCATGAGGAAAAGGAGAAAGATGCTAGTGTTGTCAGTAAGGTTAAAGTAAAAAAGAAGATAGGACCTGCTGCAATACCTCAAGGTAAAGCAAAGACATCAGAACTAGTTGTTCCTATACCTCAGAAGGAATATTAATTTGTGCAAAAGGGTAAGTCTGACTTGACTATCCAAAAAGAGGATAAAGATGTCACTGAGATTAAGGAAGACATGGGCAACCATACATATGTTCCCATAGATATGACTAAATTGCTTTCACAAATAACTGTCAAAGTTCCACTTTTGGAAATGATGAGAATAGAAGAGCACAAGGTCAAGGCCTTGGATTGGGTAAATGGTGCCTCTTCTATAAAGGTCCAAGAAATGAACAGAGGTGATAAGCATGTAGCTTCTTTAGATGACACACCTGATAGTAAAAATGAAGAAATTGTCTCTAAGATTCCTCAGATATTTTTGAATGCAAATTTTGTAAATGCTGCATCAGGGACAGTTGATCCTTTTTTCTTGTCCCTTATGATAAATGGAAAATTATTTAAGAATTGCATGATTGATTCAAGAGCATCAAACACTGTCGTGCCTGCAGAAATCATGAAGTCACTGGGACTAAAGGTTGATACACCTCATGGGAGATGCCAATCTATGGAATCAAGAGAAGTGCTAGTTATTGGTACCATTTCCTAACAAACAACTAACTATGAGTGTTCTAGTAGTTGATATTCCCCCTTAGTATGGAATGCTATTATCTAGAAAATGGAGTGCTTCTATGGGAGGAAGTATTCAATGTGACTTGTCTTTTGCTACTTTTAGCATTGAAGGAGAAAGTGTGAAAGTTTCAAGGGAAGCTAGAACTCCACATATGATTGAGGAGGATGAAGATGACAATATGAATTGTTTTGTTGACATTGACATTGGTTCTTTCCAAGTTTAGAAGAGAGAAGTGCGAGAAAAGGTCAAGCCTGTCCTTTTGGCTGATGATGAAAATAACATGGTAGAAGGTAATGTCTTATGGACTTTGTATTTTGATGGAGCAAGTTCAAAGGAAGGTGCCAGAGTAGGAGTGCTATTGATATCCCCAAGTGGTAAGACTTTCAAGTTTTCTTTCACTCTCTTGTTCCTTTGCACAAATAATGTTGCTAAATGTTAGACCCTATTGATTGGTTTGAGACAAGCATCAAAACATGGAATCAAACATCTTAGGGTGATTGGTGATTTTGAGTTAATAATTTCTTAGATTAGATCAAAGTATGCATCAAAGAATCAAAGGCTAAAACAATATAGAAATGTTGTTTGGGATGAAATTAAAGGTTTCAATGCCTTTGGTATTGATTGGGTGGATAGAAGCCAAAATAGGATGGCTAACTTATTGGTAAACATAGCACTAAGGCCAGAGGATATTACCTTTGCAGGGATATCTAGGATTGAATGTAAGTCTAGGCCTTCTATCCCAGACAATGTTGAGAATTGGCGGGTTTTTTCTAATGATCAGGATATATTAAGGTTTTTGCAGTGTGATTCTCATTTTGATGGTCAGGAAATGGATTTTAGCACTTATGTTGACATCAAAAATGGAAAAGAGAATGTTCTTGGGAAGGAAGTTTTGCAATTGAGATCAAATAGGATCCCAAGGGGATTGGTTTCTCTTGAGAGGGCATTTGATGATAAAGAAATGATTTTTTTCCCTAAATTTGTTGATAAGATAAATGATTTGGAGGAAGTAAATTTAGGAATAAGTCAAGTACCCAAAAATGTTTACATAGGTAAATGTTTGTCCCAAAGAACTAGGAATAATCTGATCGGTCTTCTCAAAAAATTTAGACATGTCTTTGCATGGTCTTATGATGATTTGAAAGCCTATAGAGAGGATCTATTCCAACATGAAATACCATTGAAGGAAGGAACTAAACCTTTTAGGAAAAAGTTAAGGCCTATGAATCCTACCTTGGCACCAAAAATGTAGGATGAACTCAAAAGGATGATGGATGCTAGCATCATCAAGCCTATCAGACATTCTACTTGGGTGTCAAACTTGGTTCCAGTTAGAAAAAAGAATGGTGACATTAGGTTATGTGTTGATTTTAGGAACTTGAATGTCAATTCTTTGAAGGAAAATTATGGTTTTCCTAATATGGAAAATATGCTGCAGAGGGTTACTAGATTAGAATTAATGTCTATGATGGATGGTTTCTCTAGATATAATCAGGTCAGGGTCAAGGAGTTAGAGCAGTTCAAGACTGTATTCACTAGCCCTTGGGGAACATATGTTTATGTGAGAATGCCTTTTGGTCTGACAAATGCAGGAGCTACTTTTTAGAGAGCTATGGATGTGGACTTTGTAGACTTCATAAACAAATTTCTAGTGGTATATTAGGATGATCTCACAACATATTCAGATAAGGAAAGTCAACATTGTGAACATCTTGAGAAGATTTTTATCAGGGCTTTGGAGTATGGGATTTCTTTGAATCCAAAGAAGTGTTCCTTTGGTGTTGTGGAAGGCAAGCTCTTAGGACATATTGTGTCCAAGGATGGAGTGAGGATTGACCCTGAAAGGATTATGGCTATAGATAAGCTTTCACCACCTAGAAATGTTAAAGGAATACAATCCTTCTTTGGGCAGGTAAACTTTCTACAGAGATTTGTTACAAATTTTGCAGAAATCAGTATCCCTATCTCTAGGATGTTGAAAAAAGAGGCAAAGATTGAATGGAATGAAGAAGCAGATGAATCTTTTAGAAGTATCAAAGAGGCCATCAAAGATGCTCCTATTTTGAGGACACCTGATTATGGTAAGCCCATGCAGATATTTTCTTTTGCTTTGTGTCATACAGTTGTAGCAGTTTTATTGCAAAAGAATTCAGATGGATATGAACAACCCATATCATTTTTTAGTAAATCCCTACAAGCAGCAGAATTAAAATATGATATTACGGAGAAACAGGCTTATGCCTTAGTTAAAGCAGTCAAGGCTTTTAGATGTTACCTTGTGGGAGCTAAGGTGGTTGCTTATGTTCCTAGTGCTGCAGTTAAGGATATATTGGTGCAACAAGAAGTTTCAGGGAAAAGATGTAGATGGATCAATAGGATCCAAGAATTTAATATTGATATCTAGATTACAAAGTTGGTAAGAGGCTTAGGTCTTGCAAAATTAATGGCACAAAGCAATTTGATTGCAAATCATGTGAATGTGTTAGAAGAAGAACAGAGGCCATATGTTTGTGATATGGATTATTGTGATTGGTACAAAGATGTTATTGGTTACTTGCAAAAATTGATCCTCCCCCCTGAGATGGATGAAAATAAAAGGAGAACTATCAAGTTGCAATCTGCAAGGTATGCCATTATACATGGTAAGTTATGGTGGAGAAGCAATGAAGGAGTATTGCTAAAGTGCATAGACCATGAGAGATTTGAGTCTCTATTAAAAGAAATGCACCAAGGTGTGTGTGGAGGACACTATATGGAAAAGACCATAGCTCACAAGATCCTTAGGTCTAGATTTTGGTGGCCTATAGTTTTTAAGGATACACATTAGTTTGTAAGAAAATGTGATGCATGTTAGAAATTTACTGGAAAGTTGAAATTTAATGGAAATTTGCCACTCTGGCTTGTTGCAATTCAAGCTCCTTTCCAGAAGTGGGGTATTGACTTTATTTGGGAGATTCCAAATAAATCTAGTGGTGGACATTCTTACATACTAGTGGCAACAGACTATTTTACCAAGTGGGTTGAAAATATCCCCACTAGAAAGGATACTAGCAAAGTGGTGACAGATTTTATGATGCAAAACATCCTTATCAAATTTGGTTGCCCAGAGGTAATTGTGGTTGATAATGCAATGTGTTTTAGATCATAAGAATTTAGTGATTTTTGTCAGCAATATGGGATACACATTTGATTTTCTTCCCCATATCATCCACAAGGGAATGGTCAGGCTGAGTCCAGTAACAAAACTCTAATTAAGATTCTCAAGAGAGTATTGGACAAAAATAAGAAAGCTTGGGACTCAAAGTTATGGTGGGCATTATGGGCTGATAGGGTAACTATAAAGAAGGCCATAGTCTATCCTCCATTTGATTTGGTATATGGAATGAGTGCTAGATTGCCTCAAAATAATCTATTGCATATGTATAACTTCATCCAGGCATATGATGAAGATTTGAATGATGAGATGAGAGTAAGAATGGATGAATTGATCCAATTGGAAGAGGTAAGGAGAGATGCACATGAAAGAAATGAGACATTGCAGAGACAATGTAAGAATTTGTTTGATAGGAGGGCTACCGAGAGAAGTTTTGAAATTGATGACCTTGTCTTGACGTGGAATGCAAGGTTAGAAGATAAGGGGAAGCATGGAAAATTTGATCCAATTTGGTTGGGCCCTTATCTTATTGAAAGAAAATGGGGGACAAATTCTTATGTCCTAAAGGATTTGACTAGTGGTAATTTGGAATTTCTTGTTCATGGACAATTCCTAAAGTTTTACTTCTCTTGAAGTATCTTTTCCATGAGTAGTAGTTTAGGTTTTCCCCTGTACAGTCATCTATTTTTTCTTTTTGGGTCAAAATTTTGAGTTGGTCTACTCTTCGAAGAGATTCTAGCTTGCTCATTATATCTGCAGGATATACACGTCCCTGAGTATGAGCCACTGTTAGCACCTGCAAAATTTTCATGGCTTTGGCATTTTTCTTTTGGTCCTTGGAGTTGTTTTTAGGTCTCTGGCTCAAACCGTAGGTGAAATTTTTGAAAATCTAGTCGTTGCATTCAAAAAACCTAAGTGTGCCCTAGCTTTGTTCTAATTCCATGTTACTTTTTGGGTCACTTAAGTTTTCCTTAAGACATGTGCATATTTTTTATTTCCCGACGGTTTTTATTTTCCCTAAGTTTCTAGCGCCTAGCGAAATATTTTTCCTAAGTCTGTTGGCTTTAATATTTCCTATGTTTTTGGCTTGATATTTCTCGGGCCTAGTGACTCTGACACCATCTCAATCCGATGGTGGGCGTATCTTCTCATAGACTATGTCAGAGTCTTGCGAACTTAAGATGGTCATTGATTTTCCTTTATGACACAACACTTCAAACTGTGGGTCAGAGGTGACACGTAAGTACAAATGGAAAGTTGTGATTGGTCCACGGGTGAATGACTAGATATGCTATCAGTGGGACTTGATTTTCCAAAGACTCAAAGGGTTCTGACATTCGTAGTCGATCAGTGGTTGGCATAAGTTCTCATGAGATGTGTCAAAGCTTTGAGATCTTACGCCAGCCGTCGATGTTACTTTATTCTCAGGCAGTAGTATTAACGTGGGTTCGATTGCCAGATGGTTTTTATGTGCCACGGTGTGCTAAGTTATCTACTTTTCATTTGTTCGCATGGTGTTGAATTGGATTATGTCAGTGGGGTGAGGTTTTTTGAGTTTCAGTAGTTCTGACAATGACAGAGCATCGACGGTTGGCATATAATTTGAAGGGTCTTTTTTGACACATGCGAAACTGAGATGACCATCGATCTTCTTGTAAGCGGGCCCAGGTTTTGGTCTAAGGTTTTAGCGGTCCTGATGATTTGTTTGGTAGTCTGACAAAATTTTAAAGGGTTTCTCTCATTTGCAAAGAAAAATAGCGGTGCTCTAAATCACTTGGAGATTTAGCGAAGGAGGGTCGCGTAGTCGCTAAATTTTTTAGCAGGGACTTAAGTTATTCTATGAATTGGCGAAAAGGTCTTTAGTCACCAGTTCGAAAAATGAGGACCAAGGTTAAAAAGTTCCCTTTATTTGCCAGTTCACGGAGTTAAAGGTGGGTTAGTGTTTTCACTTCACGAATAAGAAATTCCTTTGTCGCCAGTTCACTGAGAGTTAACCCGAGGTTTTCTAATGAGTTAAAGTCATAAAGCCCGCGAAACATGAGAATCTCATGGTCAGGTTATAAAGTTGATCCAAATTCAAATTGTGACCGTTGATATATCGCAGGTGCCATAAAGTAACCGTTGTAGTTCAAATTCAAATTTTTGAGGGTTTCTTAGCGATAGAAAGGACTGGTTTTTAATGTTTTAGCGGCTGGATTTGATTTGTTTAGTGGTGCCGATTGTTACAGTGTGGTCCAGTGAGTATGATGATTGAATGAAGGGAGTTTTATGCCATGGGGGGAATGAATAAAGGTGTTTGATACATGTTGCAATGGGTCAAATCAGATGAATTTGTAGGAATTTCATGATCTTCAGTACATTTCTAGAAGATTTACCATAAGTAAAGATCAAATTAGGATCTGATTTCTTAGGGTTGCTTGGTTTTCCCTCCAATGTATTTATTTTTTATCTGTTTGAATTGCTTGGTGGGTGGAAGCCCTAACCCTTACCCTGGTTATCCGTAGCTTGTTGCATCCTAACCTGTTTGGGATTCCAAGGTAACCAGTGGTATATAGTGTGGAAATTTTGATTTTGTAGTGGTTCTAGTTTTGAAGTTCAAAATTAGTCCTGAGTTTCTAGTCCCAAGGGTTTGTAATAGTTTTTGACTCAGTTTTTGTCAATGAAAGAAGAAAGTTTCAGGTCTAAGTTGTAGTTTGCAAGCAGGGTGTCTTGTAATTCATTGTATACACAGAAGGAATTCATCATACTTAATAAAAATATCTGATTCTTATATCTCCTTTGTGTCAAGTCAAGTAAGCTTTGAGTTTTCTAGCTCATTACATAATGTTTTTATGTATGTATCTTCATTCTTGAGTTCTGATCTAGGATTGGATTAAAAAATGCTCTAAATGGGATATGAGTTTGCCCTTGTCTATGTAAGGATGTTTTGTAAGCAGTAAAGATTAGGATAAATGTACTTATGGCTATGAATTCTCAGATATTCTCAAATCCGTGTATCTTTGTGTCTAAGAAATCTTGCCCAATGGATGAGGCACTAGCCTAAATGAGTATCTCTCTAGTTAACATACATTGATTGAAGTTATTACATTCCAAATCTTAAAATCAATAACCTTTCTAAGCTTTAAGTTGTTGGTTGTGTGGTTTTGTCACCATATAGTAATGGAGAGTCAATGAATGTGAGGTTAGCATTTAGTACTTTATTACTGTCAATTTGTTGTTGAAACCCAGTCTTTGGTGTGTAAAGTATAGTTTTCACTGGGTTAGGTGCACCCACCTTGGTTTTGCAGAGCCAGAAGTGAAGAGGGCAGTCTTGTCCCTATAGTTGGTCTAGTTACCCTAAGATCCTTATACATTTTGGAACTAACCAATCCTAAAATCAACATGAGGGTATATTGGTAGCCTAAGAGCATAAGAGTCCATTTTGAAGACCAACAGATCTATTTACCTTTGATACAGATGCCATTGTTTCATGAAATAGGTTTTCGGTAAATAGTAGTATGAAATAGCTCGCTAGTAACAATACTTACGTGAAAATGTCAATGAAATCACTTGGAATATTTTGAAATATCTCTTAAATGCTCTAAAAATCTATTGCTTGAAATCCCTCTGGAAACTCTTTCGCTCTTTGAAATCACAGGTGAAAAATGAACTAAGTTCATCGTCCATTTATAACCTTTTTCAAATTACTACTCAAAACCTTTGCAATAAATGCTTGACCTTCTCATAGCTCGATGAAAACTATGAAACTCAGTGAGTACAACAAAATACAAATAGCTCAGTTAACATACCGTTTCACTCGGTTAACCTTGCATAATAGTCACCAATGGGTAAATCCTTACTTAGTCTAGCAAATACTGACTGTAAACTCTTTAAAGTCCAAAACTTATAAAACCATAATGCATCTCTATTCATGTGGATTTGGTATGTGCACATCTAATATAAGGAACTGTTTGTAAAATATGATCAAATTGAATTATCAATTCCATACATACCTTTTTCAACTTAGGTGGAGGTGCTGATGTCACCGAATCCAATGGACGAGGTTTCATCGACTGCATTACTTGACTCAACATTATCATTTGATTCCTTTCTCCACATAGTGTTTCTTATTACCATGATATCTACAATTGTATTTTTATTTTCAAAAACTTGTTCTTCTAGTGCTTGGTCTCTACAATCTTTACATAGGTGACCAACTTTGTGATAGTGCAAATATGTCATACCAGTTCTTGTCTAGCATCGAGATTTTCCATCCCATCTCTTCCTCAAGCAATTAGCTGCAATATGTCCATACCTTCCACATACTATGAAGTTAACCCATGTGTTATAATCCCAAGTGTAAGAATTACCTTGTCTTCTCGGTTGATAGGATTTTTTCTTTTCTTTTCATATCCAGACTTGCTTCATCTTTGTTCTGTATTCTTGTGAAGTGTGTCCATGCATGTTGCAAGGGTGACAATGTTTCTCCATGTAGGGTTTTTTAGGAGTCCTATTCAACTTAGATCTACATTCATATGCTTTATGTCCAAACTTGTTACAATTATAACAATGACCATTGAACTTAGGAGTGGTTTTAGGTTTACCTTGTGCTTTACTCCTGCATAAATTTGAAGTGTGACTTGGCTTACCACAATGATAGCATGTTAGTGTCATAGGTCTCTAATTTTAGTTTTTATTCATCTATTTAGCTTGCTTAAATGATTCTCCTTTCTCGGTGTAGCCTAATCCAGTAGTGCTTCCAAGTCCTATTTGACTAATTAGAAAATCATCAATTTTATTAGAACTATCTTCAACCTTTTTCATCATCTCATGATGTTGTTGCTGCATCTTCACTTCATTTCTCAATTTTTAATTTTCTTCCCTGAGTACTCCAATGTCTTCAAGTTTCCTTGATAACTCATTATTTACTCAGTTGATCTCTTGGCTTACAATAATCATCTGATTGGATATTTCAAAATGATGCTCAGTAAGTCTCAACATCTTAGTTTCTTTTAGTTGTAGTTGTTCAGTCATTTGTCTTCTATCTTAAACAACCAAATTTCTCTCTTGTTTAACTTGTCTAGCATTGTTCATCACATCAATCATTCTTACCATTTGTGTCTCTTGACTTATCTACGGGGATTTCACTTGTTCAGTCAAATGAAGATTTTTCTCAGACAAATAAGAAATTGGACTTTCAAAACTGTCAAAAATACTGCCCGAACTAGATCCAATATTATCAAATAAATCATCAATCTCTTCTTCATGATAGTTAGTTTCATTTTCCATAATAGCCATGTTCTTTCTCTGAATCAGTAACTTCTTCAATGCATCCTTATCTTGCTTGTATTTCTCAATAAACAGCTATATTTGAATCTTTTGATTCTCTATAGTTTTGTCCAACTTGTATCTCTCCATGTTTAGATCTTTCCTCTTCAGTGGTTAAACCATCCAATAAGAGATCTGAGCTATGATACAAATTTTTAGAATGAAGAGATAAGGTATTGAGAGGGGAGGGGTGAATTAGTGCCCTCAAAAACTTTTAACTTGATACTCAATCTGTAAACAATAGATAACTAAACTATCCAACCAAATCTATTGTATGAAACATTCATTCAATTGACTTTTAAATGTAAATTGCATGAAAACAAATAATAATTCAATCACATAACACATATTTTAGTTCTGCAGAAACCCTTGTTAGAAGGTAAAAATTGTGGTGGGGATGACACCCATAAATTCTTCACTACCACAGACAATAAAGTATGCTGGTTAAGGCTACAAGTTGTGATCAATTATGATGATCTTAACCTATTAGGAGTAACAATAAGATCAACTAGATCTACCTCATTAAAGGATTTAAACAACACTACTTGAGTGTGTACTCGGTTAAGAGATTTATAACAAGACTGTTAAGTCTACTTTGTTAAGAGATTTTGCTAACTTTGTTACAATGATTAGAGAATAATAGAAAGTATCTGTAATTGAAAACTATACTTTGTCTAAATCAGATCTATGATGTAGTGAATAAATATCACCTTTGTGTGTAGTAAATTTTTCACTGATCTGCTCGATAGGATTGACTAATTCTAAATAATCTGAATGAACTGATAATTGCTCTGTCATGCAAAACCTTGTCTAAATACAGATATCTTGAAGGTGACCACTACTTCAAGATCTCTCTCTTCCTTCATCATCTTGTCCAATCACATGTCAAATAATGACATCTACAAATATATAGAAAACTGCTATGATTTACATGACCTAATTAGGTTTACATCTTCTTAGGAAAACCTAAGATCTATGGTATACAAAATTAACCTAGATCTAACTATTACATAGAGATCATCTTCACATTTAATGATTACATCAATAATAAATAATCCTTGATCTTGGTAAAATGTTTTGTGATTTTGTTGTAACTGTTTACATAGATAAATGTGCCAAAACTGATTACTATTTTATTTCCTAGATTGCTTGGTAAGCACTATCAATAATGCTCGGTGAATACACTGGTGCTTGGTATTTACTGATGCTCAATATTGGTATAGTTTGATGCTCGGTAAAGCTTCTCTAGTACTCAGTTAAACTTGTTTCCATATAGCTCTCGGTACTGTCTTAAGAATACTCATATGAAGGCTTGTTTTTCTAACCGACTAGTATAGTGTAGTATGTAGTTCTTCCTTTTACGGACTGATCAACATAGATAACTAACTGATCTACATTGATACTAATGACAACATCTAATGCTCAATAGAGATAACAAGTAGATGATAGAATAATGATGGGCGATGTGGAACTTTTAACATGATTCATCCATATCCTAATTTTGGAACTATTTCCCATGATCAATGATAATATGCATAGGGATACCATATCTAAAAATGATATAATTAAGGATGAACATGGATATTTGTTTACCAGTGGTAGTGATCAATGGAATGACCTCAATCCATTTAGTAAATACTCAGTTGTGGTAATAATGCATTTATGACCATTAGAAGATGGAGGGTGAATTTATCCCACAAGGTCGAGTCCCCACTGACTAAAGGGAAATGTAGTGATAAAAGGATGGAGCTCTTATTCTGGTGCATGAATAAGATTCCCATGGATCTGACATTTTTTATATTTTCTAACATATTGAAAGGAATCCATCTCTATTGTAGACCAATAGTAACTCATGCACATGAGCTTCTTAGCTAAGGAAGGACCACTCAAATGTTTCCCACAAATACACTCATGCACATATTGTGAGATAGTTTGAGCTTCATCATGTTCGAGACATCACAAAAGATTACCATCAAGACCTCATTGATATAGGGTGTCATAAATTAGGATATAATAGGAGACTTGGAAAAGAAAGGTTCACTTTTGGTTTTTGGATAAATTAGGAGGAAGGATATTTTCCTTGAGATAAGTATATATCTTTTCATAAGTCAAAGAATCTTAGCCAATGGTATGACATATTATGCTTGTAGTTGGATCATCATATGCAGGGTAAGCCAAAGGTTCCACTAAGAACTCAAAACGGGCTTATGTATCTTCCATATCAAGGAGTGAAGCAATTGTATCCATAGAATTTGTAGCTTTGTTATCTTATCTTGGTATTTTCTCAAAAGTAATCATAGAAAAATATTGTTTAAAGTCATCCACCATACACTTATATGGTAAGAACTTATCATTTTGGTCTAATAATAATTATTCACTTGGTTAATAATCGACTGAGAGTCTCCATAGATGTTTAATGTTGTAATCTTATATAGTAAAGCCATCTTAAGACCTATCAAAAATACCTCATACTCAGCCATATTGTTTGTGTAGGAAAAAAAATAACTTATAAAACTTTGGTATTGTGCATCCTTGTGGTGTAATAAATAACACTCCATCTCTTGAACCATGTTGAGTGTATGAGCCATCAAAATATAATTTCCATGTTTTTGTAGATAATGTCAATTTTTTTGTGGCTGAAAACTCAGTCTATATAGGATGATCATTAGACAATGGTTCTTTAACTAGTTGATCCACAATTACTTTCCCTTTAATAGGTTTCTTGTCGACATACTTGATATCAAATTCACTAAGAATCATGACCCACTTTTCCAATCTATCTTTTAATGCTAATTATCTCAAAAGATACAGATGATCTATTTTTGCAATGAGCTTAATAGAATGAGATAACATGTAATTTATCCATTTATAAAAAGAAAAGACTACTTCTAGGCATGCATGCTCAATTGGTGAGTAATTGAGCTCATATCCTACTAGAGTGCAACTGATATAATATACAACCTTTTCTTTCCCATCATGATCTTGTTGTGCTAGAAGAGCACCCAAAGAAACTTTAGTTGCTGATACATAGAGAAAAAATGGTTTTCCAAGTATTGTTGACATAAGAATAGGTGGATTAGTTAAATATTTCTTTATCTTGTTGAAGGCTTCTTCACATTTATCATCCCATTGAAATGATAGATATTTATGTAGTAGATGTGTAAAAGGATGACTTCTTTCTACTAGTTGAGAGAAAAATATTCTAATTGATTGAAGTCATCCTTGTAATGATCTTAATTGACCGATATTCTTAGGACAAGGGAATATCATCCTTAGGACAAGCCTTGTTGAGATCCAAAAAATATGTGCATATTATGATAGATTTGTCTCATTTTGATATTGGTAATATTTTAAATCCACTCAACATAGTCAATGGCACTGATGAATCCAACATCCAGAAGTTTCTTCAATTCTTTCTTAACCAGGGGTGCAATATGCAAATGCATCTTTTGAAGTTTTTGTTTTACTAGTTTTATCCCTGGCGCTATAGATAGATGATGCATGATGAGATTATGATAAAAAACTGACATGTCATCATAAGACCAAGAAATTATTTTTTCTTTGAAAAATTGTAGAAAATCTTCCTTTTCTAATTTTTTTAAGGATGCAACTACTTGGAGAAGGCACTTGGATTCCCCAGTTCCAATATTGAGAGGCACTAGTAGTTTAATGAGTATTACTAATTTTTCTCAATAAAAATAGTTGGGGAGAGTGTCAATATTTCCATTCGTAGGCACCTCAGAGAGGTATTCACCTTCAAATGTGTCTTTTCTTTTTACTTTTTCTTGGATCTAATACTACCACAGAGTGGTTTTCACCATTAGATCGATTTATTATTTTAACATATTTATGACTAAAAGGATTGACACCCTCTCCAAAATAATGCATGTCATTAAGTTCAATAGGGAACCCTACCTTATAATCCCTAGGTGGTAGATGATCCCTGATTCTAAGATAATCAATGATTCCATCATCATCATTATGAAGTGTCAAGTTCAGGGATATTAGGGAAATACCAAGCTATAAGTTTAAGTTGGAAAAGAGGTAATGGATCATTTGGGTTAATCTCAAAGGCGGTAATGGTATTTGTATAAAATTTATCAAGGTTTATTATTGTATCAACAAGGTCTATTTCCATACTCTTCTGAAATTTCTCTCTTAGGATGATTCTCTCTTTCCTTGCAATCATGTGATTAGAATTGTGTGGGATGCCCTTTGATTTTTATTTCTTGTCCATTATAATGTAATTTTAAGCATTGGTGATAAGTCAAAGGCAATACTTTCATAGAATGAATACAAGGTCATCCAAAAATGATATTATATGTGAGTTCCATATCAAGCACTTGGAAAAGAACATATTTAACTACAGGACCCACCCTGGTAGGTAGAACCACAAAACCCTTGGATGATCTCTCTTCTTTATCATAAGCCTTAATTGTAATTTTCTTCTTTGGATCTATGACATTTTTAGAAAATCCTAATGCAACAACTAGTTTTAAAGTGCATATATTCAATCTAGCTCCTCCATCTATGATAACTCTTTTGACTTTATGGTTTTGACAAGGACCTTGATGTAGGGTCATTCTAGGGTACTCAGTGAATCTACATGGAGGTGTGTTGTTTGGCCGATGTTTCTCAGTTGTAGCCTTGACCAATGGTCTTGGTCATTGAAGGAAGCTCAGTCGCTAAAAGAACTCGGTAATCTTTGATGCTTAGTGAAAGTGTTACTCGGCGATGCCTGCAGTTCTCGGTCGACACTCATGCTCAGTGATGCCTGACATGATTGGTTATTTCACTGGTGCTCGATAGTTCTGGTTTACCGACTAGAGTTCTGTGTGATTTATTGGGCTGACTTGGTGCATTTATTGTTGGTAGCTGTTGTTACAGGCTGACATGTTGGATTTAATTATTGTAAGGCTATTTTGAAGCTGACTTGTATGGCATTTAATATTTATTTAAGGGTTTCATCCAGCTAATTTGTGGTGATGATTAGTATTTATAGGATGTTTTGGGTTAGTTGTTTAGGAGGAACTAGGAGACTTAGCGAGTCAGATCAGAGGTTATGAACACTGGAGTTGGTGAAGTTGTGGAAAAGATCTTGCATGATCTTGCAGATAAGATTGGTATATAATAGTTTGTAGTTGTAGAGCTAGTGGTTTTCACACTTGAAGACAAAGAGATTGCTTGGAGGCTTGCGAGCACAATTTTAGATCTTTCTTAGGGTTTCCATCAGTTGCTGATTGTTTTAGAGCTGAACTAGATAAGATTGTATTGGGTTTGTTTGGATCTTGAAGAACTTATTTATGTTGTAATTGGCCTAACCCAAAAGGCCTTATAGCCAGGCATTTTAATGAAAATTTATTTGAAACATCTTGTTGTGTTGAGTTTTCTACTATGTAATTCTGAAGCTACAAGGCTAGACTATCCTTAATTGGATCCTCCCTGCCTTGGTCTACGACAGGTGGTATCAAAGTGAAAACTATTCTTGTGGAGGGAAGGTTGACCTAGAAAGGTTGATCTTGTGAAGTTGATCTTGTTGGTGAAGAGATCATATGATCTGGGCTGCAGATCTGGAGCACTGAACTTGTGGATCTTGCCCTAGTTGTTTGTGCAAGGTGGCAGGTTGAGATCTGACTTGCATACAACTTGGAGATTTCCACAAGGTGGTCGGTGTAGGGTTTTTTGCAGAGGGTTTTTCTTATCTTTAAGGATACCTCCAATAATATTGGACCCTAGAGTACTTGAAGATCTATGTGATACTGTGGAATCTAGGATTACAGAGAAGGTGAAATCAGATTTTAGATCTGAGATGGAATTGATGAAGAATGATATGGTCTCCGAGATCATGAGAGTTGTTGCTAGTGTACCTTAGAATGTTCATACTAAAGATGGTTATGAGGAAGCTGTTGAAGACTTTGAACCTGCTGGATCTAGTGGTGATGACCAGAGGGATAGATCTATTGAAGACATAATTGATCAGTTGCCTAGATTTGGAGCTCGGTTAAGTAGTAGTTACCAAATGGAAGTTTCTACTTTCTCTGGTACTTTGAAGCCTAAGAACTTGATTGATTGGATTAGTGAACTTGAAGATTTCTTTGAGCTAGAAGAAATTGAAGATCCTCTTCAGGTGAGATTGGCACAGACAAATTTGAAAGGACATGCTACTCTTTGGTGGAAAGAACTACAAAGAGATAGAGAAGATGAAGGTGAAATGAAGATCAATCGATGGAGGTTGATGGTGAAAAAATTGAAAGCTAAGTTCATACCTTTTGACTATGAGCTTGAATTGTTTAAGAAGTTGCAAAATCTAAAACAAAAGGATTTGTCTATTGAGGATTATATTGAGGAGTTCTACAAACTTACTATTCAGTTTGGACACCGAGAGCTTGGTAAGGAAAAGGTAGATCAGTATGTGAATGGTCTAAGATTCAATATTTAGGATGAGCTTGGTATGCTAAAAATTGATTTTGTTGAAGATGTTTATCAGTATTCTATGAAGGCAGAAGATAAGTTGAAGAGGAAATAACATAGTAATCCCCGAGGGAAGGAAAAGATTGATAACTTGGTGAAGTATAAACTGACTGATGCAGAAGATGAATAGAAACCTATGGAACTGAAGAAAAAGATAGGTAGAGTTATCTTTAAGGGTACTTGCTATAATTATGGAGAGGAAGGACACCATTCTTTTGAGTGTACACAAAAGAAGCTTGGTGACCAATGAACTATTGTGGTGAATGAGAATGAACTTGAATCTGAGAACTTGCTGCTTACACGAACATTGCTCGGTACAAAGGAGGAACCTTGTCAAAGGAGTAACTTGTTTAGGACCTGATGCTAGTCTAGAGGTAAACTCTGTGATGTTATTGTTGATAGTGGTAGTACTGATAACCTTGTTACTGAGGACATGGTTCAAAAACTTAGGTTGAATAGAATGAAGCATCCTTTTCCTTATAGGATTGGCTAGTTACAAGATGTTAATGCTCTAGAAGTAAGAGAACAATGCTTTATTGATATTTAGATTGGCCAGTATAAGGATCTTGTGCTATGTGACATTGTGAAGATGAATAGTTGTGATATATTTCTCGGTAGACCTTGGCAATATGATTGCAGAGCTATGTATGACTGTGTCAGAAATGTGACTATTGAGATGGACAACATGAAGTTTTCCCTAATGCCTTTGTTGGATAGAACACTCAGTAGTAGAAGCCTAAGTATTGGTAGCTAAGTTGAGTTGGTGGATCTTGAAGGTGTGGTTGATTAGTGTGAAGGATAGACCTATGTGTTATCAAGGAAAAATTTGAAGAGACAGAGAAAGCTGAAAAGGTGGAGGACTTGTATGTGAAGAACTAGTTCGGGGTTTATGTGTTGAATCTTGGAAGATGTTCATATCACATATGAACATCTTTTTGAACCTGGGGTGTCTAATGCATGGGCATTCTAGGGTACTCGGTGAATCTGCATGGAGGTGTGTTGTTTGGCCAGTGTTACTCGGTTGCAACCTTGACCGATGGTCTCGGTCATTGAAGGAAGCTCGGTCATTGAAGGAACTCGATAATCTTTGGCACTTGGTGAAAGTGTTACTCGCTGATGTCTACGGTGCTCAGTCAACACTGGTGCTTAGTGATTCCTGGCATGCTCAGTTATTTCATTGGTGCTCAGTAGTTATGGTTTTCTGACTAGAGTTATGTGTGATTTGTTGGGCCAACTTGGTGCATTTATTGTTGGTAGCTGTTGTTATAGGCCAACATGTTGGATTTAATTATTGTAAGGCTATTTTAAAGCTGACTTGTATGGAATTTAATATTTATTTAAGGGTTTCATCCAGACAACTTGTGGCTGATGATTAGTATTTATAAGATGTTTTGGGTTAGTTGTTTAGGAGGAACTGGGAGACTTAGCGAGTCAGATCAGAGGTTCCGAAAGCTAGAGTTGGTGAAGTTGTGGAAAAGATCTTGCATGATCTTGTAGATTAGATTGTTATCTGATATTTTGTAGTTGCAGAGCTATTGGTTTGCATACTTGGAGATAAAGAGATTGCTTGGAGGCTTGCGAGCTCAAGTTTAGATCTGCCTTAGGGTTTCCATCAATTATTGATTATTTCAGAGCTGAACTAGCTAAGATTGTATTGGATCCGTGTGGATCTTGAAAAACTTATTTCTGTTGTAATTGGCCTAACCTAGAAGGCCTTATAGCTGGGCATGTTAATGAAAATTGATTTGAAACATCTTGTTGTGTTGAGTTTTCTACTGTGCAATTCTGAAGCTGCAAGGCTAGACTATCCTTAATTAGATCCTTCCTGCCTTGGTCTGTGTCATACCTCGATATGAAATGGGGCATTATGTGGTTGGTTAATGGCTAGATCATCATGCTTGGTGAAAGATAGGAAATGTGGAGTAGTAAAATGTCCCACCATAGCTTGGAATTGGGCTTGATCTAAATTAGTAGAGACACTAGTTTCCAGGAGAGCTTTCTCTAGGATATCTTAATGAGATAGTGATAAGTGTAAAAGATCTAATATGGATATCTAGGAAGGGGTTTTCTTTAACTGGTCCAAAAGGTTGTATTTATTTGAGACAATGGAAGTGGAATTTGGTACATAGGCATACTTGTTTTGCGAAGTAGAGGTCTTGGATGAGACACCTTAGAGAGTGACCTTTGATTGAGCTTGAGTGGTAAGATTAATTGTTTTTTTTTTGCTTCTCTTTGATAGTAATCACATGGGATTAATATTGAGAAGGATCATATTCTAATATATGGTTAATGTACTTATAGGATGTTGTGTTGTATTTATCTTGGTTATCACCCTTAGTATTTGAGGAAATTCCATTCTCATGTTCGGGAACTGGATCTTTAAAATCAATATGTGACTCATTTGAGGTATATCCATCAATGCTTATCTCATGAATCTGTATCAATTCTTGAACCACATCTTTGAGTCTTTGACATTCATTGATTTTATATCCTTTTCCTCTATGAAATTCACAATAATCATCATCATTCCACCAAGATGGTTTCACTCTTGGTTCATAGTCTCTAATTTTAGGAAGTACAACGAGCTTCTTTGTGATTAACTTCCTTAAACTAGATTTAAGAGACTCACCTAAAGGAGTGAATGTTATTATTCTTGGCATAAAAGGTAGTTTGTAAGATTGTCAATTATTATCTTGATTATTTTTCATGTTTGAGCTGTTTTGATTATTTTGGGTGGATTGAGGAACATTGGTTTTGCTTGCAAGTTTTAAGAGAGGTTGTGTTATCTTAACATGTATATTAGGATGAACAAGATAGAAATAATAACCAATATCAAAAAATAATAAACCACACAGAAGACAACACAAGACAAAAATATTTAACATGGCTCACCCAATCCCTGGGCTACATCCACCAACAGTGAATCCAATATTCTTATTTTCTAGTGATTATAACTTGATTACAATCCTCAATCCCTTACAACTCAATACCACTACAAGAAGCTACTAAAAAAACATACATCATGAAATCCCTAACCCTAAGCCATATTTATAAAATATTTTTGTCACTTTAGGGTTATAATTGTTACAACATGTTGGCCCATAAATAGCAAAAAAATATCCCATAAATAGCCCCCACTCGAGGCCTAGCCTGACCCCAACCACCAACGAGGATAAATGGAAAGTGTACAGTACCTCCCTAATCAGTCACCATAGACCAACAATCTCCCACTTGGTGAGTGATTAGGCTCCACACTAAACAATGATCTCCCACTTGGAGACTGATCTTGTAACAATACCACTACCACATGAGGCTCCCACTAGATCGAACCACCCTAGACTCAGTTGTTCCTTTATTATGTTCAATCTAGAAGACCAACCGAAGATGAAGAGGAGTTCAAATTATCCCTTGTTACTACCTTTGTGAATATATCTTCTGGATTATCATTTGTATGTATCTTTTCCAGCTTTAACTATCCATCATCCAAAACTGACCGAATGAAATGGTACCACAACTGTATGTGTTTTGTCTTTGAATGGAGAGAAGAATTATTGGCAAGATGAATGACACTCTAGCTATCTATAAAAAAATAATTATCCATTTGTGGGTGTCCCAATTCCTCCATGAAGAATTGAATCCATATCATATCCTTGGCTTCCTCTGTAGCAGAAACATACTCTGCCTCGGTAGTGGATAAAGCATTCACCCTCTATAATCAAGAAATCCAACTCACTATTATCCCACCAACAGTAAATACATATCATGTGTTACTCTTCCTAGTATTAAGATCCCCTACCAAATCTAAGTCAACATATCCTTATAAATCAGCAGTAGAGCCCCCAAAATGTAAATATTTACTGGATGTTCCTCTCAAATATTTGAAAATCCATTTGACTTCATTCCAATGGTCAATCCTAGGATGACTCATATACCTACTAACAACTCCCACTGCATGTGCAATATCTGGCTGAGTACATACCATAGCATACATTAAACTTCCTACATCTAAAGCATAAGGTACCTTGGACATTTTAGTCTCCTCTTTTGGTGTCTTTGGACACATCTCCTTAGTCAATTTTAAATGACCAAGCAAAGGTGTGTTGACAACTTTGGCATTCTCCATAGATAAATGTTGTAACACCTTCTCAACATAAGAAGCCTGAGATAGAAACAATTTTCTGTGCTTCCTATCTCTACATATTTTCATACGAAGGATTTGTTTTTCTTCCCCCAAATCCTTCATAGAAAATGAGTGTGCTTACTGTTGTTTCAATCCCTTAATGTGATCGATGTTAGACCTAGCTACAAGCATATCATTAACATATAAAATAATGTAGCTATCATCATACAACCTCTTAAAATAAACACAATGGTTTGAATGACACCTATTATATCCATGCTCATGCATAAAACTATCATATTTTAGATACCATTTCTGAGATGCTTGCTTCAAGCCATATAAACTTTTTCTTCAATCTGCACACTAAATGCTCCTTGCCTTTGATCTCAAATCCCTTTGGTTGTTCCATATATATTTCTTCATCCAAATCACTATGAAGAAAAGTTTTTTTAACATCAAGCTACTCTAAATAAGAATCTTCAACAACCACAATACTTAAAATAGTATGAATATAAGTCATTTTAACAACTAGAGAAAATATCTCATCAAAATCAATGCCCTCTTTCTATACAAATCCTTTTACAACTAACCTAGATTAAACCTTTTCTTACCTCCATCATCTTCTTTTAGCTTTTAAACCCATTTATTCTGTAAAGCCCTTTTACTTGCAGGTAACTTACATAAATCCTAAGTTTTATTTTTCACCAAGGAGTCAATTTCCTCTATGATTTCATACTCCCACTGAAGCTTTGTATCCACCTGCACAACTTCATCATAACATTCTAGTTCACCAACATCTATTAATAAAATCAAATATAAAGAGGGAGAAAATATTTTTGGAGGTCTACTTAACCTTGTTGACCATCTAACATTCACTAGGGTTTGTGGTATTTGTTTTTGTTTTTGTTGTTGTTGTTACGGAACATAAGGAACTACTAGAACATCATCTTTTGGAGTATCATCTAGTACTACATATATATTTTCTTTCTTCTTGTGCTACTACAATAGATCTTTGTACAACACTTTTTCATTGAATATGACATCCCTTCAATGGAGAAGTGTACAATACTTCCTTGATCAATCACCATAGACCAACAATGTCGATTATCAACAGCCCCATCATTGACTAGATTCTTATTTTTGTTCCAAAATTTTGATTTTTCATTGTTCGTATTATTGGGATTATTTCTATTTGAACTTGAAGATCCAACATTATACTTAGTGTAGAGTTTGATTTCTCCTTTTCTAACCATAACTTCCTCAATCTTGACTCCATTTTATATGAGCTTGTTGAAATTAGGAGGACATTGGAGTTGCAATCTATAGCTCATTTTTGGAGTAAGGTTATGCACAAAGATATCTAACTTTACCTTTTTAGGAATTGTTCATGGATACTTGGCAAATAATTTATGCCATCTTTGCAAGAAGGTGAGGAAAGACTCCCCATTCTTTTGATGTGTGTTACAAAGATCGATCATAGCGATCTCATGTCTAATATTATAGGATTAATGTGTCACAAAATTATCAATTAGCTCATTGAATGATTTGATACCAAAGGGTAATTTAGAGAACCATTCCATAGGTTGGCCTCCCAAAATTCATTGAAATAATCTCATAAGATAAGTTTCATTATGAGCTACTTCAATACAAATGGCACAAAACTCCCTTGCATGATCTTGGGGGTTGGTATTCCCTTTATATTTGTCAAATTTTGGTACCTCATAATGAGGAGGAAATGAAACCATTGGTAGAGTTTTTCCAAAAGGATAAGGACATATATCATCTAAGGAATATATTTTTGTAGAAGATCCAGTTTGAATGTCATAGATTTTTTGTTGAAGGATATGAATTTTTTGTAAGATAGGGTTCAAAGATGTATTAGCTCCTTGTGTATTCTGAGTTCCATTTCCTTGAGTATGCGTTTCTTGGGAACTACTAGGTTTTTCTTGCTCATTATTTTTAGATGAGTTCTTGAGTAAGGATACATCAAAATTAGTTAACAATTTGATTCCTTATTGAGAAATCAAGAGGAAGTATTTTTCCTTGTCCATGTCTAAGATTATTTCTAATACTCTATGAAATCTCATATCTTTCATGGTTTCCTTTAGTTCCCCATTTGATGGTTCATCACATGTGAAAATGAATCTCTAGAGGAAGAAAATATTGACCATGGTTTCTCATCATCTCTATTTATTTTCATTTTGTCTTGGGATTATTGATTCATTTTTCCTTTCAATTTTTGTGATCTAGCTTGAACCATAAAAGGTGAAAGATGAAATTGAGATAGATTGGATGAATGTTGGATGCAAACTTTGGATAGATAAGAAGATATGATACATCTCTAAAGTGTTGAGTGAAATAGATGACAATATAGGTGTATAGGAGATATGAAGCTCACTATGATATGATAGAGATAATCAAAGATAAAACTTAGGCAAGTCTCTAGATAAGGATGATAGATCCTAATAGGTGAAACTCACAAAAGATTCAGATGCTTTTGATGATCATCAAAAATAAGAAATTTATTTTTAAAGATATTGGTAGATGAAAGGGATGGTGAAATTATGAAAAGGATACTCAAACTGTGTTATAAGGTCTTGAAGGTCTGAAATGTTTTCAAAGTTAGAGAGAAGACTAAAATGGGTATCTAAAAATGCTTTTCTAATTTGGTCAAACTTTCTACAAATAGGTCCTATTATGAATGTGCAAGGATAAATGTGTAGAACAATGTAATCAATGCGCAACAGGCTGTGATAAATGAATAGATCTATTTTAATGGATGCACATGAAAGTGAAATGTATGTGCATCAATAAGTGATAAATGCACAACTTTGCAAAATTTTCTGAATTCTGGAAACTTTTTGGGATTTGTGGTTTTTTTTTTTTTAAATCTTTTCTAGTTTTTTGGAAAGAAAATGCATATACACATGCATGAAATATAGAATGATTGATCCTAATGTTAACTAAAAATAAATGCACAAACGCGCTTACAATCCTAAGGTTGGTAAGGAAAATATTTGTTAAATCCTCACTTGTATAAAATCCATCCACACTTGTAACTTGGAACTTGGAACTTGGAGGCACGTTCAAAGAGGAAAGCCTAGGAACTTAGAGGCACATGCTCCTCCTTATAGTGCAATCACTTCTCTGGAACACTAATTAAGCTCCAAATTAAATGGGTCATCACTTCCTAGAGAACCACTATCTCTACTAAGAACCGTGAGTATGTTACGTATCTTCATGGGCTTGAGTGACCCCTTGAGCCAACAAATAGAAGGTTTTTGGACACTAACACAAAAGTATGTAGTACGGACATCCGTTCATGTGGCTATGATCAATCCATATTGCCAATTAAGGGGACTCTCCCAATATGTCCAAAGCAAAAAAATTACACGTTAACAATGAAGGGAATTTAACACACCATAAGGGTACTAGAGGAGATTTTGGTTGCCATAATGAATTCACACCTGTTCACTATGAGAATAATCACAATGTAGTACCTCCATATTTTTTGCTTTCAATTTTATCAGTGTCGTACTCTTTTAGGCCACATTGCATGTGTGCATTTATGGATATTGTTTCAGTGATTATGGATTTATCTGGATTATGTTCATGCTATGATGATATGTGATTTCATATTTAGATGGTTATGTTATTATGATGTGATATTTCATGTTTCAGTTGGTTTATGATATACTTACCCCATACTAGCATGTGTATGGTGTTCATATGTATGTATTTGTATTATGTGTCTTTATTATAGAGGGTGGAGGCGTAGTTACTCGCTTTGTCGAGATCCACACGACTGATCGTACCCTATCATTGCTTTTTATATGTTGTATGTACATGCTTTGTTTGGTGAAGACAAGTTTGCAGGTACAGGGCATCATCTTCCCTGAATTGGCAACAGTGAGCGTGCCCACATACATTCATCTCATGGTAAAGAGGGGAGATAGTATTCAGACCCAAAACCCAATCCTTAGCCTATTTATCCTAATCGATGGATAAAGTGTCGGTTGACTACCTTGCCCGAGTTTGGTCAAGTTGACCTAATTCGTGGATCCCATCTTGTGAGTTTGTATGATGCATGAATGTTCCTGAAATATTGCTTTGATTTAATTATTTTGCTATGGTTATTTTAATTAATTATATAGTGGGAAAATAATGATTAAAGTATTTCTTATGTCGTTGAATAATTATTAATTAATTAAAAATCAAATATGAGAATATTTGAATTTAATTAATTAATTGTGCTAAATTTTGATTTAGTACGTTTTTATTAAATTCTTGAGAATTAGTGCATGTTTTAATTGTGTTATAAATTATTAAATAATTTAAATGTGAAATTTTATTTTGCATGTGCTTTATTTATTTATTTATGTGAAATTGGATTTCATAAGATAACTTGTAAATAGAGTTCCATGTGAGATGTGCATGAATAATATATTTTATAATTAAATATTGGTATTTTCCCTCAATTCAAGAAGAGGAGTTTGAATAGGAGTTGTCTGGTGACTCATTAGGGTTTGCATGATAGGTGGGTTTGATTTTCTATTTGGGGAAAAATTTGCATTCATTTTGCATAACTAGGTTTTGTTGGAATTTTCAATTTTGGGAGAGGGAGCATTTTTGGAATATTGGGTGCTTTCTTGTGTTCTTGAGAATTTGGTGTGAGAATTTTTCTGGGTGAAGTGTGTGTGCATCTAGAATTGGAATTCTACAAGCTGTGATTCAGAGTTGCAGGATTGAGCTCTACATTTTCAGATTTGGGAGATTTAGCATCCTACAGGCAATTCCATCTCAGTTTCTTGTATTGGATTGAGGTAGGGGATTGATTTAATCTTTCTGTAATTTTATTTATAAAATATTCATTATATAGTTGTGCTTGATTTGATTTGAGGATGCAAATCTATTTTTCAGTTATAATTCATTATGGGTATTAGGAAACCCTTTGTTTGATGCTATTGATTTTATATTGTGACTTGGCATAGAAATGTTATGCTGCTAAAATTTTTGAGAAAAATTCATCTTAGGGCATTTAGAAAATAAAAATTTAAATCTCTGTAGTAAGTTCTATAGTATGAATGATTTAATTAAATGGGTTGATCTTGAAAATTCAATTTGAGTTGGAAAAATACATTCTGTGTAAAAAATCTTATTCTCTGTAAAATATATATAGTAAAAAAAAAAAATTCTGGAAAAGACAAAAAAAAAGATGCCTTTGATTTTAATTGGTTGAGGTTGAAATCAATAAGTTAAGTCTATTTGTTAAAAAAAAATCTATTAAAAAAAATTGGTCTTCATATTTCCAATTCTGGAAATAAAAAGAGACAGTCTGCCATTTTCATTTTCAAAAATACCAGACCTGTCAAATCAATCATTCTTTTTGTTAAATATAATATATAGTTATTATTTTACTAAATGAAATGTAATGCATATTAAAAAAAAAAAAATTAGTTTGTATGATTTATGTAATGCTTTGTTTTTTTGTTTTAAAAAAAAATTTGTTTTAAAAAAAGTGCAAAGCACTTTAACCTGCCACGCAAGGTACCTGCGCAGGTAGGTACACTGCGCGTGGACATGTGACTTGGGGGGGGGGGTGCGGTGGGGCCCCCACCTTTAATTTGTTTGATATGTTTTTTTTATATTTATTTAATTTTTATTTTATAAAATATATTTTATAAAAGTTTTATTTTATAAAATATGTTTTATTAAAAAAAGAAGTTTTATTTAATTTTTATTTTAATAAATTTTATGATGTTAATTTGTTAATAATAAATTTATTAATTAATTTATTTTACTTCGTTAATAATGAATTTATTGTGTTAGTTTAATAAATTTTATTAACAAATTTTATTTTGTGAGAATTAAACTTTGAGGTTTAATAGTATTTTATAATTAAACATTTATTTTATTTATTATTTATTTAATAAATATTGTTTTATTGGAAGATATACCTTGTGTTCTTTGGACAGTTAATTAGGCTTAGTCAATTAAATAAATTATGATTGTCTATTCAATATTAGTTTAAATGTAAAGAATATTACGTGTTGTTTTATTATGGTCAAATTAGATTTTTACTCAATGATGCAAACACATGATTTATCTTCTCATTTATACATGTGTTATTTTCTACTGTAATTGGCTATTTTTCACAGTATGACTTTTATCTTTCCTGTATGTTTGGGTTATCAGTATTATGGGATCTAGATGACCTAGGAGAGACAGAGGCTTGGGAATTATTTGTTATTCAATCTGGTTATTATGTTTGGCATGAGTGTGATCTATTTTGTTC
Organism: Chamaecyparis obtusa; assembly: GCA_027943335.1. Lineage (NCBI taxonomy): Eukaryota > Viridiplantae > Streptophyta > Pinopsida > Cupressales > Cupressaceae > Chamaecyparis > Chamaecyparis obtusa. The sequence continues at coordinate 1,318,975 of BSBK01001505.1, forward strand.
CAGATGACCTTATAGGCTCTTGTTATTTTATGAGACTCAGTGATTAGGATTATGTAGTCAATCCCAATTTTTGTGACGATTCTGGAAGTCCGACTATTTATTTTTATCTGAGTTTAGATCTAGGAGAGATCTTTGAGCCTAGGGTAGTTTGCCTAGATATGTGTTAGGAGGTGGCTTGCAATAAGCGTCGGGGCCCACAAGTGGCTGATGTTGACCACTTATTGTAAGTTATTGTAAACAAGTGATAACCTAATTAAATTAAGGGAAACAAATGAACCTAATAAGATAGTTTTTCCTCTCCCATGCTTGAGTGCTAGTATAGACTGAGATGAGGATGAGATGATGCTTGCTGCCTATTGAGGTGCATGTTCTGGCATAGTTAATGGCTTCGTTAGTATGAGAAGTCATTGATTCTGTGTATGGTCACTTGAGTGTCAGAATCCAGAGTGATTACCAGGATGAGACTGAAGGGTTAGATGTACATGATGACACCTACCTACACATAGTCTAGTTATCCTACAAGGTCGGTTGCCTCTGGATTAGTGAGTCATACCTTTCACTATTTTTGTTGATCTTGAGTTATTAAGCTTTCAGGAATCCTTTCCTAGTGGTGTTTCTTGTATGGACTTAATTTTCCATTTGGGGTCTGATGTTATCTCCTCAGCACGGTGGGGTAGACCTTTGTGGTTCTACATGGACGAGTGGTAGTGTTTCTTTACCATTCAAGATTTGACGCCCTGGTACTAGTGCTTGATGGTGTCTTTCCAATTGGATTCCTTATGTTACTTCTTGAATGATATTCTTATGTACTTATTCTTTATTGTAAATCTTGTATTAGAGTATCACATGAGATACCTAATCTAGATATTGTAATGTAGTTGTTTGAATGATTAATGCATACCCTGCGACATGTGCAGTGGATGTATGTTTATTAGAATTAATGATTGAACATGGAATGTAAATAATACGATGTAATGGTTGTATTTATTTTATGGAATCATTTGTTGATGTTATTTGTTATGTTATGTTAGTAAGTAATACTACGTCATGGGACCCATTAGAGTTGTAACCTATGTTTACAATGCGTGTTATGAGAAATAATGGTTATTGCTTCATGTGATTGTATATCTTGAGTGTTAACTTTAGAAAAAATAATTTCACCAAACTTAGTATCATGTTTTAGGTTAGTTTCTTTTGGGTTCCCTGGCGGGGCATTACACACAATGACTTTTCTTATATACTAGTTTGGAAGGGCTTGGCTTTAGCCTATTACCGGTTGGGTCATTCCTTGGGGTGAGTACCTCTTTTCCCACCAAATATTGTCGTCTAAAAGATATAACAATATCTCTTCACCTAAGGTCCATGAAGGTGAGGGGAGAGGATACGTTGTCATAAATTTTGGGATTACAAAGTGATGAAAAGAAAAACACATCAAACACTTGATCTATTCTAAAGAAGACACATGAAAATGAAATTCATGTCGTATTTTAAGCCCAAACAAGGTTATAGTTTTTACAAACAACCTCTTTTTCTTCCAACGAACCTGTAAGAAAATCTATGAGTAATCAAGCGGGGTCTTCAACAAAATGTCCTACAAAACCAACCTATAACTAGATGATAGAAGAAAAAAAATTCTTAAGTTGTTAGCTAAATGTAAATGTGATTAAAAACTATTTAATCCAAAAAGTTTAATAAATGTGCATAACAAATAAATACATGCATAGAAAGAACCAATGTGCAGAAATGTAGAACAAATGCAGAGTGCTGACAAATATATGTGTAGAATGATCAGAAGTACAATAGAATGTGATGAAAGAACAAAAACAAAATGTGCTTGCATATAAACAAGAATTTTTGATAGAAATATGATGGAGAGAATAAAAGGTTGTGATGGAAGAGATGAATGTGCAGAAACAAAGTATGGATGTGCAACAATCGAGTATGAATGCACATAAATAACTTGTAGATATGTACACACGTAAAACTTAGATTTTGATAGTTAAATTTCATGGGTTTCCCCATGGTGGGCGTAAAAAATATATGCAAATTATGTATCCTATCCTATAAATTAAGTAATAACCTACTAATTAGCTGAAAATCCTATCTAAAGATGCACACATAATGAAGATTACAAGAGTAATTAAATAAAAATATGATTTTTACCTATAATTACCAATGTTGATTGTGTCCATTGTCCCCCTAGCTTTGAATACTTGATTTGGTGGGCTCTCAAACTTGTAAATCTGCTCCTTCTTCAAGATGTCTTCAAACTATGGAGATAGTGGATATGAAATGCAAAACTAGAGTAAATCCTAGAATGCTCACTATGAAATGGTGGGTGATGCAATATTGATGGATATGTATACTATGATGTGATTACAATAAAAACTAGATTTCTAGATTGATAAATTCATAAATTTAAAGATGCTAGTTAGCCCCACAAAGGAGGAGGATGACTCCTTTTATAGGTTTTTAAAGACCTTAAGCTTAGGTGGCAAGATCCAAGGGTGAAGATTGAAAGATGGAAGGTCCTAAGGCTGAAATTAACTTGGTTAAGGGAGTTGAGAGAAATTTGGGTTTAGTTGGAATGTGAGAAAAATAATAGGGGAGATGTTCCTCCTTCATTGACAAGAGAGAGTTTAAGGTGGAAGGAAAGGACACATGTCAAGTGTCTCACAAAGAGTCTTGAGAAGAAGGTGGGGAGACATTTTCCTCATGATGAATCTTGGTACAAGTGTCCCATGAATCACCTTTGACTCCTTGAGTTAGCTAAAGGAGATACTAAGTAATGTGAAGGATGACATAGACCAATTTTTTTAAGGAGATATGGTCATAAGACCAAGTCTCATGATGATGTGTCAAGCAACTTGGACTATGAGATGGACTAATAGACTTAGTCATATGGTGATCATATAATTAAATAGTTAATTAAATCACTTTAATAAGACTAATTAGGAAACTTAGAATAAGAAGAATAATGTAGATGAATATACTAAATAATTTTAAATTATTAACTTAGCAATAGAGAAAATAGACATTAATTAAATAATAAATACTTAATTAATTTATCAAGCCAATTTTAAGTGTATACAAGCTCAACTAAGCTTAATGAACTACTTGAAATTTTGAGGATGAAAGTTAACACACAAGGTCTTGGATTTGAGAAAGGTGAAATCTCATGATTTGGTCAAAGAAACCCCATATCAGACAATTAGAAGGAAAACACTAAAATGTCTCTAGTAAGACAATTTGATGCTCAATCATTCAATGATAAATTCTTTGTGTGCAATAAATTTGGTCATAAATTTGTTCAATGCAGACATCGAATGAATGGTTTATCTTTTTTGGGTGAATATTTCAAATGCAATAAGTATGGTCTTAAATCAAGTGAATGGAGAAGTGTGATGAATAACTCTTTCAATAGAGGGAATATTAGATCATTTGCATGCAATAGATTTGGACATATTGCTAATCAGTGAAAATCAAGAGGAAATTAAGTAAACTATAGGTGTGGACAAACAAATATGGTGTGCTACAATTGCAACAAACCTAGTCACAATACAAAATAATGTAGAAGCGAGAATGTGAACATGAAGGGTTCAGTGGATAAGAACACTACAAGGAATAATGATAAAGGGAAAGAGAAAGTAGATGTGGATGAGGTTAGGATGAAGATGAGAAAGACTTGGGTGAAGAAGAGTGAGATTGGTGTAGGAAATGGGTCTGCACTTGAATCTACTGTGGAAAATTCTTCAGCAAAATAAATTAATGCCTTTGGCCTAGGGGAAGTTTCAATAAAATCTAATGAACTCCCTAATATCAGTTGATACCTAAATTTGGATGGTTGATTCAGTTGTATCAAGCTATTGCAGATTTATTGGAATAATTCCCGAAGGAAAGTAAGCTATATTGAAGATCCATATAAGAATTTTTGCCAAATAGGTTGTGAAATAGGGTATCTAGTGAGATAGGGAAAAGTGCATTTACTGCAAAAAAAAGTAGGTATATGAATGATTAAAAGGAATTTTATCTCATCATGTGTCATCTTGTAGTTGAGAATGAAGTGAAAGGAGAGCTCTACAAGCTATTTTCTTGTGAGATCAAAGATTAGAAGGCAATTGTCGTGCAAACCCTATCTCTACAAAAGATGTATTTTACTGTAAAATTTATGCTCTTGCATTTCCATATATGGATACTTCAAAGATTGGTGATGTTATAGAACACCCTAGACCTAAATTCAAGAAAAATCCTTTCAAATTAGTATAAGATGATCTACTAGGCACATTTTCAATTGTTCCATATAGTTTTCTTCATGTTGAAGATACTAGGGATTATATACATGCAAATATTAAAGATTTAGGAAATTCCCAATTGTTAAAACTTTATATGGACAAGTTATTAGTTGATTCCAAGCTCAAGAATGAATTTAAAATATTGGAGGAAAAAAAATTCACTTAGGTTATCAAATTTCCATCCTTAGATGAAAATGAATGGGCTTGGTATGTGTTAATTTGAATTCATTTTAGATTCATGTGGTTAGATAGGCCTTAAAATATCACTAAGGAAGTAATTAAATAAGTAACTAGTTTGTCATCATTTGGTGACTTACCTATTTTGAAATTTGAGAAGAATCAAGTGGTCGTAGATGAAACTAAAGAAAAAATTGATAAGAGGGTAATGTAAATTAATGATAACTTTGAACTAGATGTTAATTTTCCTCAATGGTCATTGGATACAAGGTTTATAACTCAAGTGAGGAGAATTTAGTTTTAGGTACGACCATCTATGCAACTTATCAGGCGGTGAAGGAAATTGAAGAATATGACTTGTGGTTGTTGTGGTGGAGTCAATTGATGGAAAATTTGGAAAACATAAAGAATGACAAGAAGCATATTTTCAAGTATGAAAATCTGATTATGAGTCCATTTTTCTATTTCATGAATGAGGTTCTAGGTGTTGGTAATAATAAATGGTCAAAGGATAGACTAGTAGTTGTGTAGATTAGATATTTTCTCTACATGGTTGACAATAAGTCTCAAAAGAGAACTCTTCGGGGTTTCTTTAAAGATTTTTTGAGTAAGATGCAGTCTAGGGAAAGATATCCATAAATATAATATGGAGAAATATGAGGACACAATTTTCTTCATGGTTTAAATTCATCAATCCCTAATGGATCATGCCTATGGGGTTTGAGGTAGATGAAAAATTTATTTATGTATATTCTCATCATCTAATGAGAAAACCTATTGATTCATTAGATTAGGAGAGATTTGGTACCTTCAGAGAAAAAGACTTTAAATTTCATATTGAATTGCATAGGCTAGATGAAGAAAGGAAGAACATAAAGGAAGTGGAGAACTTGGAAGAGAGTATGAGCATTCCAGTGCAAGTAGTGAGGGAATCTAGAAAGAGATCTATACACACTACTACATTTGGGGCCAGATTTCAATAGAAGTTTTCGACAGGTAACTTTTTATTATGAATTTGGTGTTTTTTTTTTGTAATAGGCCCCAATGATGTCGGCATTCCGATGGGTGTTTAATTGACCATTGGAATTCTGACAAATTCGGTATATACATAAAAAAAAAAAGTGAAACGACCTCATCATTTTTATTTCGATTGGATAGAGAAGGAGCAGGAGAAAAGGAGCGAAAGATGAGAGTGGGAGAAGGTATGTGATTTCTTCATCTTTCAAGCCTCTGGCATAATATTAAAATGCATTTAATTTTATTTGATCATGAATGCTCTTTGAAATTACCGCATTCTACTGGTGTCGTGCCCTAGCCAGTGCTTTATCTCTATTATTTGATGTTATTGGTGCTTGTGCTCAAGGATATCGATTCACTATATTCAAATGTTTGGATTCACGTTTGTTGATATTACAAGCATATATGTTTAATGATGCCATTGTATATTATTGTCACTACAATGACCGCATTCTACTGGTGTCATGCCCTAGCTTGTATTTTAACTCCATTATTTGATGTTATTGGTGCTTGTGCTCAAGGATATCCATTTTTTTGAAATGTTGACTATGGTTATCAAATGGATAGCCGGTGAGCTTCTAGCTAGGCACCATTTGTATTGATAGCTTAGGGCATCAAATGTATTATATCATTGATAGTTGAGACTTTGTTAAAAGGAAATAGGATAAAGAATGATTTTTATTTAGCTTCTCTATTTTGATCCCTAAGTGGCTTACAACCCTAGAGAAGTATATGCAGATTTATAGATGCAGTTGCAAGATACATAGCAGTCGATAATTCACAAGAAATCCATGTATCCATTTTGAATAGAAATTAATACAAAGATCTAGGGTCCTCCAATGGCCCAATCATCTGGACCTTGACTATCCCCTCAACCAGTGACCCTTCAAAACTGGGTTATCATGCAATCAATGAGTGATCCTTCATTCTCCTGGTTTGCCCTGCATCCAAACATATTGGAAATACACAATACAATGATAACAAGTCTTTCACAATCCCCCTTCCCCCAAGGAACACTATCAACCATCCCTTCCACATAGCATTTCACTGTTTTATGAGTGGATTGTGCAGGAAAAATTAACATTAAACAAGGAGAAAACTCCTCAACACATCTTGGAAACCATTGAATTCAATAATAAATGAAACCTAACACCAAAACTATTCCTTTCATATTTGCAGGATACATAGCAGTCGATAATTCACAAGAAATCCATGCATCAAATTTTTATAAGGATATCCTACTAATCAATAGGAATTTTCTTGATATGACCAATGATTATGCATTTTGATGGCAGTGTGCTAGTTCAAAAGGATAATATAAATCTAAAACAATTTTTTCTGATTTTCTCAAACTATAAATGTGGTTAAAGGGAAAATATTATGTGGAAAACCCACAAACCAAGCTAGCAAATGATTGTACATCAAATTATTCCTATATTCATTCAAGTATTGCTATGCTTCAGCTACCTGACCTTTGAGATTCATCTAGAGGAATGTGTAGCTTTAAGATAGAGTTACTTCTTGGGCCTTACAATAGGGTGCAATATGATCAAGATTTGTTTAGGTTGTATCTTTTGTTAGTCCCATTGTTAGGTTCTTATGGTTCATGGTTTGAATCTATTATGGTTGTGTAAGGGATTTGTAGATGCTTTTTCTAACATAATTATTGGACACCATGATTTGAACAACTGGTTGTTGGCTATTGTACACATGAATCATAACTATCAATGGTTCTTTGTGTTCAAGAATTCATTGATCAATCTTTGAGATTTATTGTCCCAACTTTAAAAGAGTGATAAAAGATATAGCGAGTGCTATCTTTTCCAAGTGTTTTGTGGGCCATTATCTTCTAGGAGTAATTGTTGGAGCCAAATTATGTTCTTTTCCTCTAGTAAATATTGCAGACACAATCATCTTCTTGGTGAAGGGTTGCTTCCATCCCCATGAGGCACTATTGCATGGTTTACATTCCCTTGTAGTATAGTGAACCTAATTTAATACTAGCGTGCACTATTTTGGGATCCATAATTTATGGCCCCTACACTATGGTTGTTAGCCTAAGATAGGCCTGCCTTTTCATATAATAAGAGGCCAACATGAAACAAACATCCAGAAGTTAGGGGGTTGTTCCCTGTCCATAATTTATTATTTAAGTGCTAAGTGATGATGGGTATATCGTGTAATTCATACCTAGTGTGTCTCTTTCTTTCTCTCCACATTTCACATTAGGAGTATATGCTATAAAATACCAATGAAATCAACTATTGGTCAAATCTAATCAAAATTATAGTATAAAGATTAAAATAGATCTTGAAGAAATATGGGAACCATTTTTGACAGATATTGTACAAACGAAGAGAATAATCCCAAGAGGAAATGCTTCAATGTGGAGCAATTGAAGGACAATATTTTACTTTTATATGCACATCTGCAATGTTTTTGATATATTTTTGAGATAACAAAACCATAGAAAGAATAGCATATAGAAGAAAGTAAAGAATAATGATCATATTTTGAGATATTGTGGAAAATTAAAGGAAAGAATGCTTGGTGGGGTTATCATGAAATCAGTGAGTGATCCTTCATTCCCCTCTCTTCCAGTGACCCTTCAAAATTGGGTTATCATGCAATTAGTGAGTGATGCTTCATTCTCCTGGTCTGCCCTGCATCCAAACATATTGGAAATACACAATACAATGATAACAAGCCTTTCACAATCCCCATTCCCTCAAGAAACACTATCAACATCCAGACCTTGAATGTCCCCTCAACCACTGACCCTTCAAAACTGGGTTATCATGCAATCAATGAGGGATCCTTCATTCTCCTGGTCTACCCTACATCCAAACATATTGGAAATACACAATACAATGATAACAATTCTTTTACAATCCCCCTTCCCTCAACGAATTACTATCAACATCCAGACCTTGACTGTCCCCTCAACCAATGACCCTTCAAAACTAGATTATCATGCAATCAGTGAGTGATCCTTCATTCTCCTAGTTTGCCCTGCATCCAAACATATTAGAAATACACAATAAAATGATAACAAGTCTTTCACAATCCCCCTTCCCCCAAGGAACACTATCAACAAGTGATCCTTATTCTTATTAGCCATATCCAATGTTTCATTAAAGTCACGACCAAGAATGAAGGTCACCTTACCCATACCATTCATGGATTCTGAAATGTTGTTCCAAACTCCTAAAAACTTTTCTATTGCTTCTTTAAATACTTCTTCTACCACAATGTCCTCTTGCCCCATCTTCTTGATCTTCCTGGCTAAAGTGGATGAATCCACACACAATAACCCAAAATGAAGGGTTTTGTATCCTTTAATGAATCTCAGTCACTGGTAATGCATGGAAAGCCAAGCTAGTAGTCTCCAAAGCATTCAATAAGTGAATATGAATGTTTAAAAACTTTCCTCTCAACTTCCCCAACCACTCCTAATCGGTTAGAGGGATATTTCTAGAATCTCCACTATTCCTATCCTTACCAACAATTCTTAAACATGCTTTATCTTATATGATAATAACATGCTAAACTCAACCAATGGCATGTTCTTCATGTGGTACAAGGAAGATTTGGCTATCAAATCTTCCTTCGTGCAAGCTGAGCGCGAGAGAAGGTATGTGATTTCTTCATCTTTGATTGGTATCTTTGATGGGCAACGTCTTTCGAGCCTCTGGCATCATATTCGACCACAAATTTCAAATGCATTGCATTTTATTTGATCATGAATGCTCACTGAAATGACCACATTCTACTGGTGTCGTGCCCTAGCCCGTGCTTTATCTCCATTATTTGATGTTATTGGTTCTTGTGCTCAAGGATTTCGATTCAATTTTTTCAAATGTTTGGATTCACATTTGTTGATATTACAATTCATCATATCAGATAAAGTATATTTAAGAAATTTTAGTGTCTAAACACTCAACTAATCCCTCTAACCGATTAGGAGTGGTTGGGGAAGTTAAGAGGAAAGTTTTCAAACATTCATATTCACTTATTGAATGCTTTGGAGGCTACTGGTTTGATTGTCCAGGCATTAATGTTTAGAAGAGATTAATAAAGTATCTAAAGACATTCTTACATGTTTGGAGAGGTTTAAGAGGCACTTATCATGACTGTACCCTCACAAACAACAGCATATACTAGTTTTACTAAGTTTCCTTTCTCTATTTTGAGGTTTCCTTTCTCTGTCATAGGGGTACAGTCAGAGGGTTCATTGACAAAATGATCCTTTGAATCATTACTATGAATATGAATGATTTCATATAGTATATTGCTCATTTTAATTGAAGTTTGGAATAGCTTGTGCAAGAGTGAAAGTAGTTTTGATCATTTTGGTCATGACTATTCCTCTACACAGTCAGAAAATGTAATTGTCTAATGATTATATGTAATGTTGAATGGATTAAATTCTTTATTCTTGGTAGAAGTGAATGGAAGGAATAGTGTTGGTGTTAGGTTTCATTTATTATTGAATTCAATGGTTTCCAAGATGTGTTGAGGAGTTTGCTCCTTGTTTAATGTTAACTGTTCCTGCACAATCCACTCATACAACAGTGAAATGCTATGTGATTGACAATTTCATACAACTGGTCCTTTGACGTGTATTAAATACAATCTAGTCACTTATTGAATGCTTTTGAGACTACTGCTTTGACTGTCCATGCGTTACCAATGTTTGAGATTCATTAAAGGATACAAAACCCTTCATTTTGGGGTTATTGTGTGTGGATTCAAATGTAGGTTTGATTTGGTTAATATTTAGAAGAGATCAATAAAGTATTTAAAGACAATCTTTCATGTTTGGAGAGGTTTAAGATGCACTTATCATGACTGTACCCTCACAAAAAGTGGCATAGACTAGTTTTACTAAGTTTCCTTTCTCTATTTTGAGGTTTCTTTTCTCTACCGTAGGGGTACAGTCAGAGGGTTCATTGACAAAATGATCCTTTGAATGGTTACTATAAATATGAATGATTTGATATAGCATATTTCTCATTTTACTTGAAGTTTGGAATAGCTTGTGCTTGTACTGGAATTCTTGGTAGAAGTGAATGGAATGAATAGTGTTGGTGTTAGGTTTCATTTATTATTGAATTCAATGGTTTCCAAGATGTGTTGAGGAGTTTGCTCCTTGTTTAATGTTAACTATTCCTACACAATCCACTCATAGAACAATGAAATACTATGTGATTGACAATTTCATACAACTGGTCCTTTGGCGTGTATTAAACAAAATAGAATTTTCAACATATTATTACCATTCTATTTCTTTGTTGTAAACATGTCATTGGTTCAGTTTTGAAAAAAAAAAATTATGTAAAATTTTTTTTCTTCTATTTTTTCCATTTGATAACCATAGTCAACATTTCAAACAGTGAATAACATCAAATAATGGAGATAAAACATGGGCTAGGGCACGACACCAGTAGATTAAAACTAAACCAATGACATGTTTACAACAAAAAAATAGAATGATAATAATATGCTGAAAATTTTATTCTGTTTAATACACCCAAAAGGACCAGTTGTATGAAATTGTCAATCACATAGCATTTCACTATTGTATGAGTGGATTGTGCAGGAATCATTAACATTAAACATAGCCAATGTTCTCTTTACTTTCTCAAATCTCTGCAAGTCAAGAACATTAGAGTTGTATAATACATTGTTAGTATCTTTTTTCCATGGGTCCTAGGTCTTTGGGTCCATGGAAAGGAAATAGATTACAAAATACACTTCAAAACAAAAGAAAAAATTAGCAAATTCAGTCTAAATCATTGTAGATAAAGGAACAATCATGCTAATAGTTCCTCTAAGTCTTCCAAAATATTTATTGAACTCCCCTAAAGTCCTATTGGATCCCCAAATTGCTTAATCCAATCAAATTACATCAGGATCATGAGAAACTTCAAAGGATTAAAAACATTACTTGGAATAGTCAAATCATTATGCTTTCTAATCAATTACCTATTGACATATCCCTTGCAAGGGAAATAAGCCAAACACATAAAGAACATGCACATAAACACGGAAGCTGAAAAACTTAAATGGAATACACCAAGAAGTACCAAATGATGAATGCTCAATTGTTGTAATGGAAAAGTATCAGAACCGTCCATTTTTGGAACTTGATTTTATAGTGTAAATGATTTTTCTATAGTCGTAATGATTTTTCTAGAACTCGATTTTGTAGTCTCAATTATTTTTCTATAGTCCTAATGATTTTTCTATAGTATTCTTAATGATTTTTCTAGAACTTGATTTTCTAGTCTTAATGATTTTTCTATAGTCCTAATGATTTTTCTATACTCTTAATGATTTTTCTTTTGTCCTAATGTTTGTTTCTCTTGATAAATTAGGCCTTGAATTTGAATTTGTGTTCACTATTTTATTTCAGCTTGATATTTCATTCATTCTCATATACATAGAGACTACACATGCTGATAAGAAAATGAGCTATTTGATTAAGGTTAACTACTCATGATTGTAAATAGTCAGTATTTTTGATGGTACTCTTTGGTGTATTTCATTTTAAAATAATCATGTTTCTATGACTATTATAAATGTCCCTTTGTGTTGAGAAAATTAGAGTTGAAAAAATGGTTACAAACAAATCATCCTTGTTCCACCAACATTCTAGTCAATGTACAAGTAACAAGTCATTCCATTCAAGAAAGACCATGTTTGACAATATAAATGCAGAAAAAAATAAGGAGTATGCAAAATTTAGTGATTTTATCTTCCATTAGAGCCACTTTATATGCACAGGTGGTGAACATGCATATTTGCCTGAGCGATATTGGGAGCTTACCTAGCAACACATGAACTATTGTGAAAATCACCACAAATCTATTTGTTGCTGGGTCTAGCATATACCTTCTATGATCAACTCTTATATGGATAGGTGATGAACATTCAGATTTGCCTAAGTAGTACTTTGAGTAGTCCTACACATGTACTATTGTGAAAATCATCACAAGTCCATTTGTTGGAGGGCTACTCAAAGTACACATGTTTGGAGTTCTAAAGGAAACAAGAGAATTTGAAGAGTCACGAGTCTTAAGATTGTACTTAATATAGCCATGCTTCATTCAATGGTACATTCAAACATGAAACAAACCATTCTTAAACCAGATTAAACTAGTAAACCAAAGGACATACTAATTCTAAGTAAACTAGTAAACCAAAGGACATGCTTTTACTACTAAGTCTCTATTTGTCGGGCATACTGATTATAAGTACTTGACATATATCACAAATGTTGCTAATTAAGGTTGGTTGGATGATTATGCCTATCCTAAAAAAAGACTGTCAAATCATTATGCTTTCAAATCAATTACCTATCGACGCATCCCTTGCGAGGGAGAGAAGCCAAACACATAAAGAACATGCACATAAACATGACAACGGAAAAACTTAAATGGAATACACCAAGAAGTACCAAATGATGAATGCTCAATTGTTGTAATGGAAAAGCAATATCAGAACCGTCCATTTCTAGAACTTGATTTTTCTATAGTCCTAATGATTTTTCTTATTTCTTGTCTATGCTTGGTGACATGATTTTGAACATTGTTGACATACTTAAATGGAATACACAATACCAAATGATGAATGGTCAATTGTTGTAATGGCAAAGCATCAGAACCATCCATTTCTAAAATTTGATTTTATATAGTCTTAATTATTTTTCTATAGTCCTAATGATTTTGAAAATTGTTGATGAAGAGTGTTTCTTTTTATTATTATAGTATAAATGATTTTTCTATAGTCGTAATGATTTTTCTTATTTCTTGTCTTTTGTCCCTTTTTGATTTCCTATGTCTGTGCTTCGTGACATGATTTTGTCACCTTCTTTTGATGGTGTATTTCATTCAGTCTATGTGGAATACTATTTTGTTCACTATTTTATTTCAGCTTCATATTTCTTTCATTTTTCATATACACAAAGACTACACATGCTGATAAAAAAATGAGCTATTTGATTAAGGTTTACTTTTCATTATTGTAAATGGTTAATATTTCTGATGGTACTCCTTGGTGCATTTCATATAAAAACAATAAATGTAGTAACGATGGTGCGGTGCATTATTGATATATAGGCTCGATGAATCTTATCAATGTGCCAAAATATTGATGTGGTAGTGGGCAGTGTGTGTTGAAGACTTTACGGACAACGAACAACCCTGGATGACAATTTTGGTGCTGCCCAAATAGAAAAAAGGTTGCTAATGTGTATATATTTAATGTTTCTAATGTAAATACTATTCATTATAATATAAGAACTAATGTAGACTGGGCATCATAGGGAAATAATGGCTGCAGATACTTTAGTTGGGTCGATGACAACTCATTTGCATCTATCTGCCCATCTCCACTTATCCGCGATGAAGGATTTGAGTGCAAAACGTGTCAGGCTAGGGAAAATTCCAAAATTATATTTTTACGATGCCTTCTCTATATTGTAATCACATATCTTTATTGCGACCATATGCAGAGATGAACTCAGGAATTAGTTAGTTTAGTATTTTCATATTGTAACTAATATTTTAATATGGATATGATGTAACTTCTCTTTTCCTCAAGTGCGCATATATATGGTTTACATCTTTTTTTAGAATAATTCTTCATGTTTATGGCTCAGGTGAGCCCCAATCTACTATTAATCACATGATTTAACGTATGGTGTGTTCTTGGTTATTCCATTTGTTCCTTGACCTTGACTATGGATTGACTATCATTTTCAAGCTTGAGAGTGGCTTCATACCATGCATTGTCTGTAGATTTGTACGCAACGTTGATTTACGGACGTAAATAATGCATTGAACGTAATCTATGAATGTTGTGTGGTATGAAGTCTTGCTGAAGTTTGAGCATGCTCCCTTTATTCCAATGAGGGATTGGAATGAGTTTTGTTAGGCCATTTTTCTGTCATAGCAAAAATCCTTTGAAAATGGCCTCTTCCATGCAAATTTTGAAGTTATCCCACCCTGCTGCAACACAGTTTTAATGTGTGAAGAAGATCCACATTGTTTCATGGTGTGTGCTCTTGGCCCTATGATCTTCATTATATTACCAAACTCCAGCTCTGATCGCATCTCCTAATTCATAAAAACTAAGGAGTTGTTAATGTTATAAGGTCTACTGGAAAATAATCTCAGAATATGTCAAAATGTCGAAAACCCATGTTGTTTTCAACCTTGTGCCTTTTCGCGCTTGTGTGCTTGTCTTTCGGTGCTGAAAACCTTGGATATTTTTGACCTCACATTTATGCCCTATTCGTTAGCATTCCCTAACTGCGCAAGTCCGACCGGTTCTTCGAAAGGTTTTAAAATGATTGGTTGTCACATGATCGCATGTCAGAGTTTTCTGACATGCGCCCGGTGACTTTTTGTGCTGGGGCCCATTGGTGATGGAAGTATTGTGGGCCTGAGAGATCCAGAGGGAAGAATGGCATGGCAGATCCAGTGGTTGGTGCATGATCTCATGGGAGGTTTCAAGGCCATGTGATTATGCACCCACCGTTCGATTTCGAAGGCTTATTTGCAGGTGGGTCCTGTGGTAGAGATGACTCAGTGGTTGCAGCGAGTGGTGGTGTGACATGTGGCATTAGGCGGGCCCAGGTCTAAGGCATGGCGGTTGTTGGTAGGGCTGAGGTGTGGTAAGTATTGTTTTTCGCATGATCTCATAGCCTTTTTCAAGGCTATGCGATCTTGCGACTAACCGCCAGACTTAGCAGCGGCGGTTTTGTTAAAGGGGTGCTAGCAGCTTGTCGTATGTTCGCATAAGCTAGTTTCATGTTATGCGAACATGTGACAACTATTGTGGACATCACGGTTGCAGAGCTATGAATTAAGTCTTGTCAGTGTGCTCGATTTTGTTTGGTCACTGACTGGTGGTGGGGCTGAGGACTTCTCAGGATGGTTTGTGATCGGCATTGTGTGGTTAAGAAGCCACGGTCGCATGATTGCAAAAGTTAATATGGTGCCTTGCGATCATGCGACCAAGCACAAATGTAACCTATTCTTATTGTGGTTAATCTTGTCGATGCCTAGGAAAATGAAGATCTAACGGCGGGGATATAAAGTTGATCTAAGTTCAAATGATGGCCGTCGATTGTGTCTGGTGCCATTTCATTAGCCGTTTCTCTACAGATTTGAATATCAAAATGATTTTTCAACTGAAACTACTAGAATTGATGGCTTTAGCAATGGTTTTCAACTGGTTTGGTGGTGGTAGGTGTTGCAATCTGGCCCAAGGGTCCTGCTGATCAGTGGCATGATGTTTTTGTACTCGGTGGTGAGTGTTGGGGGTGTGTCGCATGTTCACATAGCCCTTTTCCTGGCTATGTGATCATGTGACAACCATTGTTTTGCATGATTTTCAAGTAGTGGCAATTGTGGTAATGATGTAGAAGATCTAGGTGGCCATCCTTATCAGATTTTCTTGCCTAGGGTGCCATGCCAATTTAAATGCAGTTGACTATTTCTCTCTAGAGGTGGCTAGGGATTGTATGTCAGTGATCTTTATGCTATGTACATGCGAAGTTCTTCTAGTGGGTCCTGACATCAAATTTTGTTTTTCCTGCAACAAGAAGGCAATAGCTTTGCTTCGTAGTTATCTTGTGGTGATGAAACCGATACAATTGTACATTTAATTTCTTCCCGAGTTTCTAGGCTTCTCTGCACTATTTCTCTTCTTGTTGTACTGGGTGGTTGCAGACCTAAATTTTTCTCTAGATGATCTATAGCTCGTTGCAATCCTTGTTCCTATAAAAGGATTTTCATGATCATTAGGAAGGGTTTGAATTTTGATTAGTTCCAAGTGTTCTGGTTTCTATTGGTTCCAAGGAAGGATCCTTTTCCTGTAGATATTTCCTTTTCTTTGCATATAGAGTGTTCTTCTTTTCCCTTGCTGGTTCTGAGAATAGAATACAGATTGTATTAGCTTGTTTTACGCATGAGATTCAATACATTTTTACTATTATCAGATTGTCTCCATTTGGGTTTTAGACTTATTGATTATGGCATCAAGGGTGGTATGGTCTTTCTACTTGCATTTCTAGTGAGTGTCTGCAATAGAGTTGTTTTTGCAGAAGCAACTAAGTCTAGGACTGGTTTTCATATGTGTATGAGTTGAGGTATTAAGGGTATTTCATGCTTGTCTTCCAGTGGATGCTGGTTATGTATTGCCTGTTTATAGGTCTCTTCTAAGGGGAGGGTTAAAATCCTTTAAATGAGTGATAACACATTTGGGTACACAGGTGGATAGTCAAAGTATGGTCTGATTGATGGTGTATGTTTGGTGTAAGGCATCAAAATATTTCAATGTATTGTCTTCTTGTTTCATAGCTCTCTATTACAGTGAGGTATTTGACTCTGTTGCCCATTGGATAAGGCACTGGTCTATGAGAGACTTAGGGTGTCTTAGGAATCCTTTCAACCCAACATTAAATCATTCAAGTCAATACCTTTCACTTTCATGTTGGTAGTAGTAGTAGGAGTTTCTCTCTAGTCTTTAGACTCATTCTATGTAAGTAGGGCTGTTGCATAAGGATTGGCTTCATTGGGGTATGAGTTACCTGAAGGGGTTTGAAGACTATTCCACACTAATCTATCTGCAGGCCTTTTATTCACCAAAAGGATGTCATGAGTGTGCAGATAAGGCAATACCCGCCTGAGTGATGTGGAGCTCAAAGAAAAAGGAGGATTCCTTTTAATCCTCATCAATTGGACTATTTTCTTGTCAAACTTGAGTGCCTACCCTAAGAATCAAGCCCATCATTTGATTCAAGTTTGGTCCTACAAGGAAAAGCTCCAACAAGTTCATTTTGGATGCAAAGGAGAAAGGGGATACTCAAAGAGGAATTACACCAGCAAATGGGAGAAGAAGGTATAAACATTTTAATATATAGATTTTTATTATTAAATAATGAAATTTTCATATACTAGTGTTCTAAGCATCCTCATTACATGATTTAAGGTCTTAGTCCATGGACAAATTAAATTAGACTTACTATCTAAAACACAGAAAAAACATGCACATAAACACGACAACTGAGAAACATAAATGTAGATTTCACAATAGCTGAGAAACATAATTGTAGGCATCATAGTCACAATCTTTTGGAGACAACATAATTGAGTTGTGTACCCAAGCGATGGAGAGAAACTCCTGCAATAGTGATTCCAAGTTGAATACATCTGTTGGAGGACCTTGTATTTATGAACAACAGATGTAGTCAACTTGGAATAAGAGGTGCAGGAGTTTCTCTCCATTGTCTGGGTATACAACTCAATTACATTGTCTCAAAAAAATTGTGACCGTGATGCCTACAATTATGTTTCTTAGCTGTTGTGTCCCAGGACCCCTTATGACCCTTTATGACCATTTACGATCCCTAAGAATACATCTTAGAGGTCTTAAAATGTCGTAAAGGGTCATAAAAGGCTCCTAGGAGGGGCCAGATGAGCTTCCACCTTCACATGGTTGGCCCTATTAAGTAGAGAATGTTAAACTATTCTTGAAACAAAGAGAAGCTCAATAATTTAAGGCCTCAGTCCATGGAGATGCTGAAAAAATGACGGGAATCAATGATGGAGAGTTTTTAGATTCTGAGAAGACATATATGGAGTGGAGGCCAGATTGAGTACCAGTGCTGAGATGATGATTTAGTAACCTACATCTATAAAAACTTCACAATTATCCCTTCTTTGGCCTCCACTCATTCCTCTTCTTAAAAATGGTTATCTAGAAACTTTGGATACTATTTCTCATCCATGCACAAAATGTGCTAGTGATCGTATAAAATTACTTTAGGCCTCCAATATTGATGAGATGTACAAGTGTAAAATGTTTTTGCGAGACTGGGATCAATTTGTACAGTGTACATAAATGCAAGGCGGTGATTATTCTCGACGATCGACATGTATAAGTCTTCTAGGCCTTACCTAGTAGCTAGGACTAAAGATAACACAGCTCAAGAGACCATCATAGGTTGTCTCTTTCTTTGGTCTATATTATTGATAGAATGTTTTACCTTTCATTAGCTCATCAAATCTGGGGATTTAAAAGAATTTAATATAATATTTTCATGAAAATGTATATTATTTAAGTTGGCGTTGCATGAATTTATCTACTTCGCACACTTGTAGACTATTAGGACAACGATAAAGAAACATTTGATGTTAAGTTCCAACATAAAGTGAGTAAATTTGTTTTAAGTAAGAAAACAATGATAACATGAATGCGTATGAAATTGAAATGCAGCCTTCTGATTCTTGTCATACACAACCTATGCGTGTTGATGACAAGGAGGATGTGCATCACAGTAATACAAGTAAACATCTTAAATTGATTGGTGTAGTAATACAAATTTAATTTCAATTGGTGTTTGGATTAATGTAACAATTTTTATTGCAGCTGTAGAGAGTGTAGAGGCCGTTGTTAATGAGAAGGTTGAGGTTGAGGCCGAGGCCAGACAAACTGACCTCGATGTTGATGATGTGACTAGATCAGGTAAAGAGCTATACGATTATGGCCTGTAAAGTACTAAAATACTTTAAAATGTTTTTAATATTTTTAATTATAATAAAATGTTTTTAATTTAACCATTTTATATTTTATTGCAGATGACCCCCCTTTGCATCAACAGAGAACTAGACATGCATTGAGATCTAATGAGAGGGTAGATGATCATCAAAAGAAATGATTGTCATCTATGCACCTTAATTGATAATGACTAATTTTTATATGCCAATGAATTTAATTATGTTGTATTGAATGTTCATAAATTTTATAATGTGTTAATGAATATTAATGAATGTTATCATGTGATAATTAATGAATGTTACATTTTATTAATGGATGAAATAATGAATGAATGTTAGATGTTAACGAGGAATTTAGAGTGATGTTAGGGGGGGGGGGGGGGGGGGGTGGGGCCAAATGAGCTTCCACCTTCACGTGGTTGGCCCTATTTAGTATAGAATATAAAACTATTCTCGAAACAAAGTGAAGCTCAATAAGTTTGTTCCTTATATAGGGTCTCAAGTGTAGCCTTTATCCCACTCTCAACATTGCAAGGCTTCAAGTGGTGTTCTGAGATTGGTTTCTCCATCCCCCACTGACATCTTGTCTTTCTCCTAAGAACTCTCACTGAGCTCTGATACATGGATGAGCAGAAGATGTCCCTTACAGGCTACACATATATAATATGGTAGATCTAGAGAACAAATATACTGCAACATAGAATGAGTCAACTTGAATCTACAGTTTCTTCATTCACAATGAAAATTCAAATTACAAGCCATATTTTAGATTTAATATTCATATTCATCTTCATCATGATCATAGCCATCATGGTCAGCATTTGGTTCAACTTTATTTGAACCACACTCCATGTCGGGTACCATTATAAGGCATGGAGTGTGGTCATACCCATGTTACCATAATAATGAGTTAGCCTATAAAATTTTGAATAAAATACTGCAGGTGCACCTGGGATTGGCCCAGGCACCCAAGTTCCTACCAAAGGAACCCAAGTCAAACCCAGAGGAGAACAAAAGTAGAATCGGAACACAGCCTCAAACAAAGAACTAGATAACTTGGGTTTTTTTCTGATTCAATTTTATTTCTGAATTCTTCTCTAATTCCAACTTGATTATTCCATATTTTGTTTTCCAATTTTCCTTCTTCCTCACTCCAAATTATGTTATGTTGTTATTTCCCTTTACTAATTGTGCTAATTCAAGGATCACCACCCATGACTTGGTTAAGATGATGAATGCTATCAATGCCTTTATTACCAAGGAATTGTAATACCCCAAAAATGGGCTATAGGTTCATTAACCTCTTATATCGACACATCGAATAAAATTGATACAAAAATCCTAACTTAAGGCACATCTACACATCAATTTATCAAAGACCTAATTGATTTTATCTTAATTCTGCATCAGGGAATATTTCCTAAATATTTCTAATTTATCTAATTATCTCTAATTAAAAATTATTTGGCGATAAATGTTATTATTTATCCTAAAGTTGATTAATTGAATATGATGAATATTTAATTAATTAATTTAATTCTGCCACTTAATTATTTAATTAGATTTAATTCTATTTATTCCTAATTAATATTGTTTTATTTGACAATAAATCAAATTTGCTAAAAATAATCAGTTGAATTCTTATTTAATTGATTAAATTAAATTATCAAATTTAATAATATAGTTTTGGAATAAAATTTGATTAAAATAATTGATTAACCCATAAATTAGTTATTTTAAATATTATTTGGCGATAAATGTTATTATTTATCCTAAAGTTGATTAATTGAATATGATAAATATTTAATTAATTAATTTAATTTTTCCACTTAATTATTTAATTAGATTTAATTCTATTTATTCTTAATTATATTATTTAATTTTGACAATAAATCAAATCTCCTACAAATAATTGATTAAATATTTATTTAATTGATTAAATCCAAGTTGTTAATATTTAATAATATAGTTTTGAATAAAAGTTTGATTAAAATAATTGATTAACCCACAAATAAGTTATTTTTAAATTGAAAA
The DNA here is from genome assembly GCA_027943335.1 of Chamaecyparis obtusa. Lineage (NCBI taxonomy): Eukaryota > Viridiplantae > Streptophyta > Pinopsida > Cupressales > Cupressaceae > Chamaecyparis > Chamaecyparis obtusa. Next base: position 1,340,066 of record BSBK01001505.1, read on the forward strand.
TCAGTTAAGTTGAAGATAAATCACTTTATTTATTTAATTAATTCATGATTATTTGTGCACATTCAAAGAGCAGTTAACCTTTAAATCAGAAAATCAATTCAAGTTATTATCTTTTTGAAACTCAACATCTATTTTAAGTTCAAAGTTGATCTAAACTTCTGATTTGAGTTAAAAAATTGTTCTTGCATGATTTTGCATGATTTTATGAGTTATATATTTCTAATTTCTTGTTAACTCAAAAATCAACCTGAGTTCATCAAGAGTGATTTATGACTTTTTCCATGCACCCTCAAGCCCTGGATTTCTATAAAATCAAGACTTAGCTCTTTACAAATCATCCATAGAATTTGCATACTTACTCTAGTGATTTGACATCAGAGGAATCATCAAGCTTCTTGCGAATCAGCTTTTTGTGAGATCAATCTTATTTTCAATTCATTCTAGTTTCATATTTCATATCATTGTTAGCTTAATTTGCATATCATTTCAATCCATTTAGATTAATTTATTATCAGTTTTTCTTATCTTATTGCATCAAAAATAAAAAAATAGATTAATTTACATTCATATTTTATTGCTTTCATCATTTAAATCATTCGTTTAGGTGTTGCATTGTCACTGATCTCAGTCTAATCTGAGAATACCATACTCGCACCTACTAAAACACAATAAATCATCTGGTTGGCTATATTGTTCTTATTTGCATATTTTGATTTTTGCTAACCTCTAATGTTTTATTGAAGTGTTGTGTCTATAGCTAGGTACAAAATTCACACACATTTCTAGTGCCCACCGTGGGGCAACCCACCTTTACATGCTAGTTTTGATTTTTTTTTTTGGAGCTAAAACCCTGAAGTTTCAAAGATTTTATTTTATCTCCCAAAAAACTTGGATTTTTGGTCTGAAATTTTTTTTTTTGGTTGTAGACATATCGAGGAAGCTTCAATAAAAAATTTAGAATTTTTTGAGATGTTTTAAATTTTTAATAAATTTTTATTGATTTTCTGGAAAAAAATATTTTTTGACGTAAATCAACATATTTTTCAAAAAATTTTACATTTTCAGAAAGCTCTTTAAATTATACAGGGGGTCCATTATTTGTGTTTTAAATTTGGATGCAATATAATAGCTCAAATAGTCAATTTATAAAAACTGGTATGTTTTGGTAAAATGGGTCTCTAGGGCACAAATGAATAGATTTTCCTAAAAAATTTTAATTTTTGGAAACCTCTCTATTTTTTAGTAGGGGTCTCTATTTTGCATTTCTATTTTTGTGGCCGAAATCATATCAAAAAAATTAGATCTTGTTGAGTAGGTCAAATGCAACAAAAAATAAAATTTTGTGATGGGTATGCACTTATTTTTCACATGGTTCAATGAATGATATGAGTTGTCATTTGGATTAGTTGCTGGTTATTATTGCTCCTAATAATTTATTTTGAAATCTAACCCTAGGGTTTTCATAAGTTGAATATACATTACATATCGTGTTTGTTTGTTTTCTTGTCGGAGAGTTTGTGGCTTGCTTGCGCGGGATTGCTTAACAAAGCTAAAAATTTGGTAAAATATACTAAGTGCATTGCGAGAGAATTTAGGTATTCTACTACATCTGAAAACATTTCAATTTTGACATAAAATGAATATCTCATGTGTCTAGCTTGAGTGCCTTTCCTACTTTCATAAATCAGACTTCAATTTTTGGGCTATAAAATGAACATAGATTTGTTTTTTGCATATCTGTTACACATAGTAAATAGGCCCTATGAACACTATTTGTGGATGATCTTGAGATATTGAGCTTCTTTAGCTTTTTTATTCATGCAAAGCTCCTCTTGACGAAGGATCCCCTTGTAGGTAGGGAAGGTACTGAGAAAGTCTCACGTTCTACTAGATTCGTGTGTCTTCAACTTTTGATTGATACATTCTCTTTTCAGAAAGGTTGATAGATCATAAGTGGTTGATGTCATAGATCTTTGTGAGATAATCTTGGTCTTAGCATGTCAGATTAATCTATCTACTTTATCTTGGTGAAGTGAAGAGGTTAGGGGATTATGCTCTACTTCCTTTTTGGATAGTACCAGAAACCCAAATCCTTGAATTTGATCTAGTCCCCCTATGGTATCTTTTGTGAGTCACCTTTAGAGAGGGTTAACCATAGTGGACATTCCCTTAATTGGGTCAACCACATGGACAGAGCCTCAAGCGATAATAGCCATTTTCTCCATGGTAGCAGCAGCCACTATATAAATATCCTTGTGGAGGAAATCTTCACAGGTGTGGTCTCTTGTTGGGCTGTCAGATCTCCCTAGTAGCTCCTAATTGATTAATTTCTCAGACTGTGTCAAAACCCTAGTGTGCCTGGATTGGATTTTTCCCTCTTGAGATCACAAAAGTTGTAGAGTCAGACCATTACTACAAACCCTAGTGAGGCCAATTTTTTTAAATTTTTCTAGGAATATGTGTGTTATTGAAAAACTTTTTAGAACATACACAATTAGCACTTCTAGGGATTAGCACAATAAGTCACTATTACTTGTTCATGTGCAAGGTTTCTTTTTCCATTGTTCATTATTTTCAGATGATTTCTTGCTTCCCTTGCTTGCTATTTTGTGTGCTTGATATCTTCTTGGTTACTTGAGACAAACTTTTACACAGATCTTTAAAAATTGGAAAGAAAAATTTGCAAACAAACTCGTACTAAAAATTGAAAAATTGCAAATCTGAAGCAAAAATCCTTTCTGGTGTCAAAAGTCATCCTAAAATTTCAAAACTCGTATCAAAGCCAAAGTCAAAGTTGTCAAAGATTGCACAAATTTGTCATAAATCCAATTTTACAACCTATTTCTAGAATCTGTCAAACAAATCATTGTCTTAGGAATAGAGCAAAACCTATCATGAATACATTCATTTTCTTAAACTAGTCACTTGAGTCTGATTCAGCCTTCTGATTTATCGATTTGAGTCTTTTTCATCTTGTGTCAAAACCTTGTCAAAATTATCTTCAAAAGTCAATCTTTTTACTAAATGGCTAAGTGTTGTGAGCTCATGCCCGCCATCTGTTGGGCATCTATCCACACTACTGTGGCATAGTATCCTTCATTTACATCCTATCTATTCTTTAATCACTTCAATCTTGACAAGGTTGCGTCATTTGATCTTCTAGAATCAATTCATTCTTTAGTTGTCTTCATCTTATTCTTTGGCTTCACCCAAGGTTAATGGTGGAAACCAGAGCTTTGTCACACAAGAAATCTGGAGAGGTATCCCATACAATAACTCTGAATACTCTCCAAGCCCCAACTCTTGAACAACTCTACAATTCTGGTCTTTACGAAGATGATGGTCTTGGCAATTTTCAATTGAAAACTGGTTACGTACCCCTCCATCAACTCACGAAGGTAATCAACAAACCCCACCTCAATCTAATCCATGGAGCCATAAAACTTCTAACCTGTGTCACAGAGGGACACATCATGGGTCTCAAGGACACCAATCTCAACACAGTATGGATCGAGAACCTACACCTTCTGAAATTGTTCGATATCAAAATCATGATGATTTCAAAAGAATGATGAAACATTTCTTGAAGGAAGATAGAGAAGCATACTTTCTAGAGTTAGCTCATTAAGGAGCTAAACTTCCTCCAAAATTTAATGTGGAAGATATCATTACACATGAGGAAGAAACTCCTATCACGGCCATGATGAAAAAGATGCATGCCATGCAAGTCAAACTTAACAAACTTGAGAAAGAAAAGGAACCTAAAGAGTTCTCCATGGAGGCTCTATGTCCTTTTCCATTTGATAAAGACTTGTACATGCCGCCATTCCCTAAAAGAGTGGAGATGCCTAAATATGATAAGTATGATGGAAACTCTGACCCTCAAGATCATGTCAGAGAATTCTGTACTCAATCTATGGAGTTTATGCATGAACCAACCTACTCAATGTGTCTTTTCCCTCGATCTCTGGGAGGAGCAGCCATTCATTGGTTCTCTAGAATGCCTCCTACTATCAAAACTTTTGAGAAGTTAATCAAACTGTTCTATCAACAATAATCCTACAATATTCAACATCTGGTCACCATGATCGACATCTACAATCTGAAACAATATCCAGGAGAACCATTCCTGACATTTCTCAAGAGGTGGAGGAAGAAATTTTCTCTATATGCTAGACCTATTCCAGAAACTGAGAAGCTAAAAATCTTCATCAACAATCTTGTTCCAGAAATCAACTACCCTTTACAAATGCAAAATCATACATCTTTTGACAAGATGGTAGATAATGCGATCAAAATTGAGAAAGTACTTGTGCAAAAAGGAGACATATCACTTCAAAAAGACAAGTATGAATCTGGATCTAGTTCTAAGGACAAGAACAAAAACTGGAACAAGAATAAAGGCATTGTCACAGATGGTGTTGTTGATAATATCAATGCCCCATCTAAGGCACTTGCTTTCAATCTTACTATTGGTACCCAAGCCATCAAACCTTCTGAAGCCAAAGCCATAGAGTCCAACAAAAATTCATATGATTACAAACCTTGGGCTATAGATCCTAATCGCAAATTTACTCCTCTTGGAGAATCCTTGGAATCTGCCATGAAAACTCTATTAGCAAAAAAAATCATCTACTTGCCTGAGATGAAAGTCTTTGATCCAGAACCTAAACCGAAATGGTGGAGAGAATGATTTCTATAAATTCCATCGCAATAAAGGTCATAAGACTAATAACTTTATTCACTTGAAGCACATTATACAAGACAAAATTGATAATGGCAACATCACGATTGACAATCATAAGAGCAATAATGATCATACAACATTCACAGAACCATTTCCTAAACATGGTAAAGAAGATTCTTCTTCTCAACCTAGTATGCTAAAGTCAATTATGCCTACGTAAGAAATAATGATGTTATCAATATGGTTGAACCATGCCTATCTGAGCGTTGCAATGTCATCACAATTGTAAGAAGAGATAGAGATAATCAATCAACTAATGCAGTTACTCAGGCACACCTACAAGGACAAATACCAGATTCATCAAATGTCCCTAAGGTGCCTTTCAATCTTTCATCTACTTCTAAATAGAAGGCTACATCTAAATCTTCAAATCCTAAAGAGATGAGGCATACTTCATATAGTATTGTCCAACAACTCCAGCACACAAATGCTAAAATCTTCATGTTTGAGTTGCTTCAGATATCTCCAGCTCATAGAGCCATTCTAGACAAAGCTCTGCTTGGATCCAATGTTCCTGATGACCTTGATTTAGATAGATTCCAGACTATGGTTGGTCATCTTATGTCTCCACAATACATTTCCTTTTCAGAGGAAGATGATAACTCCTTGAGTCATCTGCATAACCAGCCTTTGCATATTGAAGTCTTGATCCAAAACCATTGTGTCAAATGTGTGTTGATAGATGGAGGCGTTGGCCTAAACATTTGTTTTTTTAGCTTGATTACACAATTGGGATTTTTAGAAATGGCCATTGATCCCAAGAAGAAGATAACTATCAAAGCATATGATGAGCAAGAAAGATCTTCTAAGGGAACTATTGTCCTACCTATTAGAGCAGGTCCTGTCATGAGAGATATTATATGTCAAGTTCTTGATCTACCTTTGGCTTACAATATCCTCCTAGGAAGACCTTGGATACATGACATGAAAGCCATTCCCTCTACATTCCATCAGTGTTTGAAATTTCCTTATGAAGGAGTTGAGGTGACGATTCTAGCTGATCTGTATACATTTTGCAATACCTTGAAAGAGAGTGCTGATAAACTTGTTCCCAATAATAGAGAATCTTCCACTAAGCAGCTAGACGTTGCTTCAACATCTAAGATGGAAGACATTGCTAAAGAGGTTAAGATCAAAGAAAATGGTATGGGAGAATATACTATAGAGCGAGTCTTATCTTTGACATCTCTCCCTATCTCTCCTAAGTCTTATGGGAAAACTTTGAAATAGTCTAAAACAAAGTCTACAAAACCTCTTGAAACATATAAAGGAAATTTTTTTGCATAACAAGTATCTAAATAGGAGTTTGAAGAGGATGAAGCTGTGCTTGCATGGCTATAGAAAGATGAACCTAAATCTCAAATGGTTAAAAAATGTGATGCTAAAATACCAAATATCCCTTCTAAGTCATATGGCCCAAGGGACAATTGATCACAAAGATGGGATATAAAGGAAAAGGACCTCTAGGACTATAGGGTAAAGGTCTTCTGTCATCTCTTGATCATCGTGGTCGAGAAAACAAGAATACAATAGGTCTAGGATACATGAAGAAGCCTTTCTATCTTAGCAAGAACTCCCCGCATGTTCTAGAACAAATTAAGCCTTCCATAGCAAATCAACTAAAGGGGGAAATAACTGAACAATTTGATAGTGATAATTTAGACACCACTGATGAGCTCATTCCTTATGAGCATTTTCCTAAAGAAATAAAAGACCTCCTTGAAGCTGAAGATGATCCAATAAAAAAATTAATGTAGTAGAAACACAAGAACCTACTATAGAGCAAGAGATAGTTGCAACACAAGAACCGGCTAATCTCGAAGGCAATAAAAAAGAGGAAGGTGGTAGTTATTCTGAGACAAATTCCTATGCATATGAATTCAAATCAGAATCTGAGGGTAACCCTTTTTGGGTTATTCATCCTGAGTTTACTCATGTTCTTAGATTTCCTAGAGGTCTAGATGAAGAAACAGAGGATGAATCAAATGACTATGAATGGGGAGTCATTCCAGAACCAGATGAGCTTGTTACAGAAAAGAATGTTGATGTTATTCACCAATATGCACCTCAACCTAACGTAAGTCTAGAGTGAAATGATGAACTTATCGAGTCTGATCCACCGATGGATGAAGTAGATTTCCACAATGACATTGAGCCTATTCATGAATTGAATGTCTTAAGTTGTAATATCACCTTTGAACTCAAGCGTCAAGTTAGGACCAATGATGACAGATCCATATCTATAAACACTCTTTCCCAATCTTTCACCACTTTGACTATCCAACGCCCTGACCTTCTTGACATAACATCCACCAACGTGAACCAAGGTATTTATACCTTTCCCAATGACCATGCCCTTGCTTGCTACCTAAATGTAGTTGAGCCTATGAGGACTTCCATTAGTGAACCGAGCATTAGCATGATGGATTCAGACATCAAGTATCTTAGTCAGAAAAATAAGAATAAGAATAAAAAGAAAAGGAGTTCTGAGGGTGAAAACCACTTTGTGGTAGTCTCAGAACCTACAAAAGTAAAAATAAAAGACATATTCAAAGGTGAAAACCTCTCTGAGGCACCTAAGGATGAGATATTTGATGTCCTTCCATGTCATTTATAGGATAGATCTCCAGTTCTAATTGAGCCCACTCAATCTATCAATTTGGGAACATCAGAAGAACCACAGTTGATCCATGTAGCACAATCTTTATCAGAGGAAGAAAAGAAAAAATTTACAACATTCCTAACAGAGAAGAAGATCAACTTTGCATGGAAATATTTAGATATGCCAGGGTTGGATCCTGATCTTATAATGCACCATTTATCTATAGCTCCAAACGTTAAACCTGTTAAGCAAAAATTGAGAAAGATGCATCCACATGTTGCGCTCTTGGTAAAAGCTGAATTAGAGAAGCTCCTAAAAGCTAGAGTTATCTGAGTTATTGATTATGCAGAATGGATCTCTAATATTGTACATATTTCTAAACTAGACAAATCAATAAGAGTGTGCACCGATTTTAGAGATGTAAACAAAGCATGCCCTAAGGATGATTTTCCATTACCTAACATTAATATGATAGTAGACATGACTGTGGGCTTTGAGATGTATTCTTTAATGGATGGTTTTTTTGGATATAATAAAATAAAAATTGCTCCAAAGGATCAAGAGAAAACTATTTTTACATTTGCATGGGGTACCTTCTGCTGGAATGTCATGCCATTTGGGCTTAAGAATGCCGGTCCTACATATCAAAGAGCTATGACTTCTATTTTTCATGACATGATGCATAGGACTATGGAGGATTATGTTGATGATACTTTAGCAAAATCTATGATTAGAGCTGAACATCTAAATGACTTGAGCAAGATACTAGATAGAATGAAAAAATTTAGTCTCATACTAAATCTTAAGAAGTGTGCTTTTGGTGTCACTTCTGGAAAGCTCTTAGGATACATAGTTTCAAAGAAGGGCATTGAAGTTGATCCAACTAAAGTAAAGGCTATAATGGAGATGCAACCTCCCAAGAACATCATTCAAATGAGGACATTGCAAGGTAGAGTTCAATCTATCAGATGCTTCATATCTCAGCTAGTAGACATATCACAACCTTTTACAAAGATATTACATAAAGGTGTGACCTTTGCATGGAACGAGGAATGTGAAAATAACTTTAATCATATCAATAAATATCTATCAAATCCTCCTATCTTGATGCCTCCCATTCAAGGGAAGCCTTTGATCTTATATGTCTCCACTATAGATACATCACTAGGGGCATTGCTTGCACAACATGATGAGAACAAGAAGGAAAGAGCTATATACTATATCAGTAGAACATTGGTGGCATACGAAAAGAACTATTAAATGATTGAGAAAGCTTGTCTAGCTATGGTCTTTACATCATAGAAATTGAGACATTATATGTTGGCTCATACTTCTTATTTAGTATCTAAGATTGATCCACTAAAGTACCTACTAAGAAAAGTTGCCCTCACGGGTAGATTAGCCAAATGGGTCATGCTCTTAAGTGAATTTGACATTGAATATGTTGAAAGAAAAGCTATTAAAGGCCAAGTTATTGCTAATCAATTAGTAGATGCACCTTTATTTTATGATACACCAATGCAAATGGAATTCTCAGATTCCTCTATCATGAATCTTTCTTCTAGAGAATGGTAGTTATTCTTTGACGGCTCCTATACACAGAATGGATATGGAGCAGGCATATTGTTCATAACTCCTCAAGGATACTCAATCCCAAAAACATTTAGAATCAAGTTTCCTTGCACAAACAATATTGTTGAATATGAAGCCCTTCTTAATGGCATGAAAATGGAAATTGAGTGGAGAGTAACAAAATTACACATTCATGGAGACTCACAACTTGTAATCCATCAAGTCAATGATGTGTACCAAACTAAAGATGAAAAGCTCATTCCATACAAGAGAATGGTAGATGATCTAAAGAAGTATTTCATATCTATCACATTTGAGAAAATACCTAGAATAGAGAATAAGGCTGTCGATGTAATGTCAACATTATCTACTTTATTACAGTAGCCTAAACATGAGCTATGCTACGAGTTCCTAGTGGAAGCACTATCTTATCCTGCATATGACTCCCCTGAAACCCGCATGATTTGCACTATTGTAGGTCATGATTCATCCAGATATAAAAACCTATTCTCCTATCTCAAAGACCAAATCATCCCCGATACCTTTAACCATCATGAAAAGAGATACCTTATCTGCCATGCCTCCCGGTATGTCATCGTTGGTCATGATCTTTACAATCGAGGTCTAGATGGTATGATCCTTAGATGTTTAGAATAGGAAGAGTCTCAACATGCATTAGAGGAAGCCCATGAGGGTATATGTGGGTCACACTCGAATGGTTTAACGCTAGCTCAAAAACTTATTAGGGCTGGGTACTATTGGCCAGCAATGGAGAAAGATTCTATCAAGTTTGCTAAGAACTGTCAAAAGTGCCAAGTACATGGAAACTTAATTCATGCTCTAGGGAGAGATCTAATTCCCTTCACTACACAATGACATTTTCATCAATGAGCATTTGATCTTATAGGATCCATACATCCTCATTCTTCTAATGGACATACCCATATAATCATAGCTATAGATTATTTTACAAAATGGGTAGAAGCAGTCCCTTTGACACAAGCAATTGGTAAGAAAATATCTATGTTCATCTTGAACTACATCATATGTCAGTATGGTATTCCACATTCCATAGTCACAGATAATGTTGGACAATTTAAGAAAAAAGACTTGGATGATTTATGTGCCAAATTCAAGATTACACAACATTGGTCATCTATCTACTATCCTCAAGGGAATGGACAAGTAGAGGCTTCTAACAAGAATCTATTGAAAATCTTACACCGTACAGTTAATAAAATAGGAAGAGATTGGCATCTCATGATCAATCCAGCTCTCTGGGCCTACAGAACAAGTATCAGAATGCCCATTGGAGCTACACCTTTCACTTTAGTTTATGGGTCTAAAGCAGTACTGCCTATTGAGGTTGAAATCCCATCACTAAGAATCATAATGCATGGTCTAGTAACTAATGATGACTACAGAGTGTCTAGGTTGCAAGAACTTGAACTACTAGATGAGTGCAGACAAGCAGCGTATGATCATCTCAGAGTATATCAAAAGAGAATGTCTAGAGGTTACAACAAGAAAGTCAGACACAAAGAATTTCAGGTTGGCGATCTAGTCTTGAGAGAGAATCCTAAAAATCAATCACATAGAGAGCACAAGGGGAAGTTTGAACCGAACTGGCTAGGTCCCTTTCTTATCACTACTACTTTTGGCTCTAGTGCCTATCAACTCTCAATGACTAAAGGAGAACAGCTCCGAGAACCAATCAACATTCTCCATCTGAAGAAATTCTATGCCTAAGGCATTCAGTCTATGGTAAAATATTCTAAAAAAATCTTAAAATTTGGAAAAAGTCCTAAAAAAATGATCTTGGTGAAAACCTAGCAATAGGCGCCTTGATGATTCACAAAAAAAGTAAAAAATATCAAAAGTACAAAAACAATTGGGAAAAATAAAAATACAAAAAAATGAAAAAAATAAAAAGTGCCTTGGTGAAAACTTGGAAACAGGTGCCTTGGTAGCAAAAATAGAATCTCTGCCAAGATGGTGAAAACTCAGCAAAAAGGTGCCACTTGTTTCAAAACACTCCATCTATCAGCGCAATCTTGGTCTTTCCCAGCTTTCAGTCTTGCTTTAGTTTGTACTTATCTCTTGGTTTGTTCCCACATTCTTATTTTCAATAAGTCAGTCTGTACACCAATCAACTAAAGCATCTGTATCCTATCAATGTTCAAACTTGGGGGCAATCAAAGTCATATCCTATGGCCTCTAATGTATCTTAGACGTATCATATCCAGTCAGATTCCTTTGAAGCTTCATCCGAGTCAGTCAGTCAGTCTCGTCTCCAGAAAGGATTTTGCATCTACAACAACGCAATCAAACATCAAACACAAACTGAAAACAATCTATGCTTTTTACATGCTTTTATCTCCTTGTATGCTTACTGATTCACATTGAGATTTTTGCATATTTTGTTCCCATGAGCTCTTTGATGATGTCCTTTACAGGATTTAGAGAGTGATGATTGGGGGCATAATCTTTTCTTTGTCTTCTTGTATGTGAAAATCTAACAACTTTGAAGATTTTAGATTGAAATGGTGTCCATCTGTAAGAGCCTCTATCTCGAATTGGATGGCCATGCATACCTCGATCATTGATACCCAAAAAATTCAAGGAAGTTTGATCTAACTATTGTCTTTTTTGAGTGAGTTCTTTCTCCTATTGTGAAATGCAATCTTACCTAAGGATGTGAATGATAAAGGGTCACTATAGGTAATTCACGTTGGATTTAGAATGATCGCTTGATTGTTTGATGTGTTTGTATGCAAGGCGTATTCTAGTCATCATGACGTCTATGTTCTGATGCTTATACAAATTGCTATATCAAAATAGACATGATATTCATGTCATCTTGGTGTTTGTGTCTTGGTGCTTATATCTAATTTGACAGACTGAAAATAAAATCAATATTCATATGTCCATGGTTGCCTAACCAGTGGATGTTGTATTGATTCCTGCGCATACAAATCGATATTCATATGTCTATGGTTTCATAACTAGTGGGCATTGTATTGATTTATCCGATTACCTGATGCAGGAGCATCTTGGGTGTAAGAGCAATCTTGCATCACCCAAAAATATTTCTATTTTTTTGTATTCAATAAGGGCTATTTTGTGCAGAGCTGCTATTTATGGAAAGTTACTATTTTTGGTAATTTTCGTATGTGCTCAGAATGATCTTATTTCTTTCTTGGAGGTTCATTTTGGTCATATAAGTCTGCCAGTAAAGTTTCATTGCCAGATCAAGTGTATATTGGAAGATATTGAAGATTTTCGGTATTGGCAGCAGGGTACAGAAACTTTGAACTCAGTTTTGAAGGCTTTAGAGGCCCCGGATGAGGTCAAAAATTTGGGTGACAAGCGCTTGCACCGATCAAGCCTGTAGAGCGCTTCGTGGCATTTCTGAAATGGGGTTATGATAGCCGAGCGGGTCAACTGGTGATGACTTATGGTCTTCGGAAGTTGGGCCACCTGAAATGGCGGAAAATAATTTTCTTCAAAATTTCTATTCGGGTTTCAAAGGTTATCTTGAGCCGACTATGATGTAATAAAATGTAAAATAAAATAATTCTAAGTTTGGTCGGCCTTATTGGCTAAAATTCTGGAACCTTCCAGGCTGTGAAAAATTGCCTATATAAGGAAGGCTGTATTATTGTCTTAGGCAGTTCAGAATAGTTCTGGGTAGTAGATCTGGGTAATAGTTCGAGGCTTTGTCCTACAGAATATTGTAAGGGAATGCCCATGTGGCTTTGCATATTGTCATTCTGAAAGTTTGTAATTCCACATTTGTGGAGATAATAAGAAGCCAATTTTGTGTTCTTGCATATTGTTGTTGTTTCTCTATTTCTATTATGTGTTTGTGGTATTAAGGGGAGCACCCTTCATCAAGTGGTATCAGAGCAGGAGTTCTTGAGTGTGTAAACAGATCGCCGATCGTGAGGCAGTTTACACCAGGACCGTGGCTAGGGTTTCAGTGCGCATCGCGAAAATGCCTCCACGAAGGGAACGTGGCGGAAGAGCTGGTGTTGTAACACCTGAGGTTAGAGAGCTGCAGAGACAAGTGCGAGCATTGCAAGAAGAGATTCGCAGAGGAATGAATCTTAATGTTAGAGATGAAAGCGAGGATGAAGCCGAAGAAGAATATCAAGAAGGAGAAGCTGAAATTGTGAACCAGGAGGAAGAAAGACTTTTTCGGGCGATTTCCAAGATTGGGAAAAGACCTAAGATTGAAGTTCCTACATTTTTTGGAAATCTTAACCCAGAGGAATTGATCGACTGGATCAATGAATGTGAGGAGTATTTTGAGTACGAAGATGTTGAGGATCCTGATAGGGTCAAATTTGCGAAGGCCAGATTGAAAGGTCATGCGAAGATCTGGTGGCAAGAAATTCAATTAGAGCGAAATAGAAGAGGGAAAGATAAAATCACAAGATGGGATCGGATGGTGGATAAATTGAAGTGACAGTTCATTCCTGTTGATTATGAGCTTGATCTACTAAAGAAAATGCAAAGTTTGAAGCAAGCAGAAAGATCTGTTCAGGAGTATACAGAGGAGTTCTATCGACTCCTCATCAGAACAGGCCATGCAGAAGCTGATAAGGAGAAAGTTGCCCGATACCTTAATGGGTTAAGGCCAAGCATTCAGGAGGAGCTGAATCTGGTTCGAATGAACAGTATTGAGGAGGCATACCAATTTGCCCTAAAAGTAGAGGAAAAGCTAAACAAGAAATTTGAGAGCAGACAAAACGGAAGAGGTCGCGGTGGACGATCTGGTGGACGGTCATATGGTGGCCGAAATGAGGATCCGAAAAAGAAGGATGAGGCCAATAGTAGTCAGAATCAGCGAGAAAATAATTCCAATCGCTTCCAGGATCAGAATAATAGAGATCAGAGAGGAAGAGGAAGAGGACAAGGATCTGGAAGAGGTGGCTTCCGTGGAACATATTTTCACTATGGAGAAGAAGGTCATAGGGCATTTGAATGTCCTCAGCGCCAAGGCAGAACAGATAGGAGAAATGAAGGCCAGGCCAGAGTTGCACATGTAGATGAAGATGCCAGATCATCAAATTCTGAAGATGCTGAAAAAGGAGAAACGTTGATTAACAGAAGAGTCCTGTTGAGTGGTGAGAATGAACTTGAGCAAAGGAGGAGCCTGTTTCGCACCAGGTGCAAGTGTGAAGGTAAATGTTGTGATGTGATTATTGATAGTGGAAGCACTGACAATTTGGTGTCAGAAGAGATGGTGACAAAGTTGAAGCTCAAGAGACAGAAACACCCACATCCATATTGGATTGCCTGGGTACAGGATGACCACAAGGTCATGGTCAATGAACAATGCCTGGTGAAGTTCAAGATTGGAGGATACCAAGATGAGGTATTGTGTGATATCATATCTATGGATGCATGTCATATGTTGTTGGGTAGACCATGGCAGTTTGACAGATGTGCTGTACATGATGGTCGTGCGAATACCTATTCCCTGACAAAGGATGGAGTGCGACATAAACTAAAACCATTGAAGGAGACTGAAGAAAAGGTATGTGGTAATGCAAGGATAACTTTTGTTGATGGAAGAAATTTCCTAGATGGTATGAGGCATGAGCATGTATGTTTTGCTTTAATTCCAAAAGCTGGTAAAGAGGAAGTAGAAGATGTTCCTGTAGAAGTTGCAGATTCGTTGAATGAGTTTCAAGATATTGTATCCGATAACGTGCCTAATGGATTACCACCAGTTAGGAAGATCAGTCATCAGATGAACCTGATCCCAGGAGCGAGTTTGCCGAATAAGGCAGCACACAGAATGACACCTGCAGAAAGTGAGGAGTTGAACAGACAAATACATGAACTGTTACAAAAGGGGTTGATTCGAGAGAGTCTGAGTCCCTGTGTTGTACCAGCGGTATTAGCACCAAAAAAAATGGAGAGTGGAGGATGTGTACAGATTCTAGGGCAATAAACAAGATCACAATCAAGTACAGGTTTCCATTGCCACAAATGGATGATATTATGGACTGTTTGAGTGGAGCTGTGTATTTTTCAAAGATAGATCTGAAGAGTGGATATCATCAGATTCGGATCAGAGAAGGAGATGAATGGAAGACTGCATTCAAGATAAAGGAAGGACTATATGAGTGGTTAGTCATGCCTTTTGGGCTAACCAATGCACCGAGCACTTTCATGCGGCTCATGAACGAGGTTCTGAAAGAATTTCTGGGTAAGTTTGTCATTGTTTACCTAGATGATATTTTGATTTTTAGCAAGACATTGGAGGAACATATGATGCATATTCGTATGGTGTTTGAGAAGTTGAGAGAAGAGAAATTGTTGATTAATTTGAAGAAGTGCAGTTTTGTGAAGAAAGAGTTAGTGTATTTGGGATTTGTAGTTTCAGCAGAAAGTCTAAAAATGGACCCAAAGAAGGTACAAGCTATCCTTGAATGGCCTACTCCAAGGAGTGCTACTGAGGTAAGATCTTTTCATGGTCTAGCTAGCTTTTACAGAAAGTTTATCAAAAATTTTAGCAGTATTTGTGGACCCTTGACTGAAATAATGAGAGGGGATAGAAAAGAGTTTAAGTGGACTAAAGGAGCAGAAAGGAGTTTTCAATTATTGAAACAAAAAGTTACAGAACAACCCATTTTAGCACTTCCAGATTTTAATAAGGTGTTTCAAGTAGATTGTGATGCTAGTGGTACTGCAATAGGAGCTGTTATGAGCCAAGAAGGTAAACCTGTTGCTTATTTCAGTGAGAAGTTAAATGATGCCAAGAGGAAATATTCTGTTTATGATCAAGAATTTTATGCTATAGTTCAGGCATTAAAGAAGTGGAGACATTATCTACTTCTTAAGGAGTTTGTTTTGTATACTGATCATCAAGCTTTGCAATATTTGAATAGTCAAGGAAAATTGAATCAAAGGCATTTGAAATGGGTTGAGTTTTTGCAGAGTTATACATTTGTTTTGAAACACAGGTGTGGAAAGTCTAATAGGGTTGCAGATGCTCTTAGCAGAAGGCAACTATTGCTGACAGAAATGCAGATTGAAGTGGTTGGGTTCAAGGAACTCAAGAATTTGTATCCAGAGGATCCTAATTTTGGTGAAGCTTGGAGAGCTTGTACAGAACCTGTTACTGTAGACAGGACAAAATGGTTGGATTTCATCATCCAGGATGATATGCTATTCAGAGGGAGTCAGTTGTGCATTCTACGAAGTTCTATGAGGGAGAATCTCATCAAGGAGAAGCATAGCAGAGGATTGGCTGGACATTTTGGTCGTGACAAAACCCTTGGTTTGGTTAGTGAGAATTATTATTGGCCATAGTTGCAGCAAGATGTGAAAAAGTTTGTACAGAGTTGCAGAGTATGTCAGATGGAAAAAGGAGTGAAGCAGAATACAGGGTTGTATCAACCATTATCTGTACCAGAGAAGCCTTGGGAGGATATCAGCATGGACTTTGTTCTTGGTTTACCGAGGACACAGCGGGGACACGATTCAATTTTTGTGGTGGTTGACAGATTTTCAAAGATGGCACATTTCATTCCCTGCAAGAAGACTAATGATGCTGTTCATGTAGCAGAATTGTTTTTCAGAGAAGTAGTGAGACTTCATGGTTTTCCAAAGACCATAGTTTCAGATCGGGACACTAAGTTTGTTGGATATTTTTGGCGTACATTGTGGAAGAAGTTGAAGACAGATTTGAAGTTTAGTTCATCACATCATCCACAGACTGATGGACAGACAGAGGTGGTGAATAGAAGTTTGAGAAATTTGCTAAGATGTTTGGTTGGAGATAAGCCAACAGGATGGGATTTGATTTTACCACAGGCAGAATTTGCATACAATAATTCTGTCAATAGGAGCACTGGTAAATCACCATTCCAGATTGTATATGGAAGTAGTCCAAGAAATGCATCTGAATTGAGAAAGATAGATAAAGGAGAAATAAGTAGTGCTGAAGCTGAGGATTTTGCAGAACACTTGAAGAACATCCATGGGGAGGTGAGGAAGCATATTACCAAGATGAACGCACAGTATAAGGCTAAGGCAGATGAGAAAAGGAGGTATAAGGAATTTCAGGTTGGTGATGAAGTCATGGTTCATTTGCGGAAGGAGCGGTTTCCAGTTGGTACATATAACAAGCTGAAAATGAAGAAGTTTGGACCATGCAAGATACTGAAGAAACATGATTCAGGAAACGCATATGAGGTAGAATTGCCTACTGAGCTAAATATTTCACCAGTGTTTAACATTTCAGACCTGACAGAGTATCATGAAGGAGGTGTTGAAGATGAGATCACAGCAGCACAGTGGAGTATTCCAGCAACTAGTTCAGATATCAAGGAGATTGAAGACATACTGGACAGTCGTGTTGGCAGAAGCACAAGGAATAGGACATATGAAGAATATTTGGTCAAATGGAAAGGACGACCTATTGAAGATTCATCATGGCTAACAAAGGAGGAGGTTAACCATCTTGGTTTTCCTCTGCACACCTGAGTCGTGACAGGGTCACTTCTCAAATTACCCCGGGTGTTTGATGCAGGAGCATCCTGGGTGTAAGAGCAATCTTGCATCACCCAAAAATATTTCTATTTTTTTGTATTCAATAAGGGCTATTTTGTGCAAAGCTGCTATTTATGGAAAGTTACTATTTTTGGTAATTTTTGTATGTGCTCAGAATGATCTTATTTCTTTCTTGGAGGTTCATTTTGGTCATATAAGTCTGCCAGTAAAGTTTCATTGCCAGATCAAGTGTATATTAGAAGATATTGAAAATTTTCGGTATTGGCAGCAGGGTATAGAAACTTTGAACTCAGTTTTGAAGGCTTTAGAGGCCCCGGATGAGGTCAAAAATTTGGGTGATGGGCGCTTGCGCCGGTCAAGCCTGTAGAGCACTTCGTGGCATTTCTAAAATGGGGTTATGATAGCCGAGCGGGTCAACTGGTGATGACTTATGGTCTTCGGAAGTTGGGCCACCTGAAATGGCAGAAAATAATTTTCTTCAAAATTTCTGTTCGGGTTTCAAAGGTTATCTTGAGCCGACTATGATGTAATAAAATGTAAAATAAAATAATTCTAAGTTTGGTCGGCCTTATTGGCTAAAATTCTGGAACCTTCCAGGCGGTGGAAAATTGCCTATATAAGGAAGGCTGTATTATTGTCTTAGGCAGTTCAGAATAGTTCTGGGTAGTAGATCTG
The DNA here is from genome assembly GCA_027943335.1 of Chamaecyparis obtusa. Lineage (NCBI taxonomy): Eukaryota > Viridiplantae > Streptophyta > Pinopsida > Cupressales > Cupressaceae > Chamaecyparis > Chamaecyparis obtusa. The sequence goes on from BSBK01001505.1 coordinate 1,358,194, forward strand.
GGTAATAGTTCGAGGCTTTGTCCTACAGAATATTGTAAGGGAATGCCCATGTGGCTTTGCATATTGTCATTTTGAAAGTTTGTAATTCCACATTTGTGGAGATAATAAGAAGCCAATTTTCTGTTCTTGCATATTGTTGTTGTTTCTCTATTTCTGTTATGTGTTTGTGGTATTAAGGGGAGCACCCTTCATCATTACCTAAAAAGTTCAATGATGATAACAAATTGACACGTGATCAGTGACTAGGTCTTAGGTCTTAGGTTTGCATTTCATTTTACATATCTCTTTGCATTCTGCATGTTTGCATGGTCTCATAGATTGCTTGGACACTTAAACAAATTTTTATTTATTTTTCAATCACATCTTCGAATCTAAAAAGAGCCAAATCCTACAAGAAGGTCCAGCCAATGAAATAGCAAGTAGAATCCTTTTTCGAGATCAAAATCAAAATCTGAGATCGTTTATATTGTCAACTACGTGCACAATCAACCTTCAATCATCATAGAAATCCAGTATTCAACTTAACTGATACATCAAACTATCAAAATTTTAGCTTGGTCAACTATGGTCAACTCATGGTCAAACTTAGTCAAACTTGGTCTTTTGGACCTCTAAATGATGCAGAACGTGTTCTCGGACATGTATAACCACTTCTCAAATCAATTAACATGCTTCTAAACTATAAACATTTTTTCTTGTCAGATTTCAATTTTAATCCCGAAGGGGGCATGGCATTGCACATCATTCAAAGTCTGTAACTCAATTATGTCAATCAATCTTTCCTCAATAATCAAGACAACAACCACATCTAGTTGCTGATTCATCTAAAGTCCTCAGCGCTTGGGGCAAATCTATCATCTCTTGGGGCATATTAGATTCATCTAGTATCCAAATCTATCTTGTAAACTGTATCAATTTTTCATAACTATCGGTTCATTAGTGTTATTTCCTTGTTTCTTCGTAACTGATGGGTTCAAGATGTGATTCATACAAGGACATTGAGGTCTAGAATCGGTCACTCACTTCTTCACAATCATAAGGTTTAGAATCAAGCGTTTTGGCACTTCTTTGTAATCACCAGTTCGTTGTTGATATAGCTAGCATCATCTCGATTCTTGGTCATTATGGGCCTAGGTTGGTATCTCTTTTTCCAATCTTTCAATCGGTTTCTATCTCAGAATCGGTTCATCTTTCAAATCAATCTCAAATTCTTTATCATACATAGATTATTCTTTGAACCACTACGCTTTGCATAGTGATTCAAAGAGGGGCAAAATGTAATACCCTAAAAATGGGCTATAGGTTCATTAACCTCCTATATCGACACATCGAATGAAATTGATACAAAAATCCTAACCTAAGGCACATCTGCACTTCAAGTTATCAAAGCCCTAATTGATTTTATCTTAATTCTGCATCAGGGAATATTTTTTAAATATTCCTAATTTATCTAATTATCTTTAATTAAAAATTATTTGGCGATAAATGTTATTATTTATCCTAAAGTTGATTAATTGAATATGATGAATATTTAATTAATTAATTTAATTCTGCCACTTAATTATTTAATTAGATTTAATTCTATGTATTCCTAATTAATATTGTTTTATTTGACAATAAATCAAATTTGCTAAAAATAATTAGTTGAATTCTTATTTAATTGATTAAATTAAATTTTCAAATTTAATAATATAGTTTTGGAATATAATTTGATTAAAATAATTGATTAACCCATAAATCAGTTATTTTAAATATATTTTAAATATTATTTGGTGATAAATGTTATTATTTATCCTAAAGTTGATTAATTGAATATGATGAATATTTAATGAATTAATTTAATTCTGCCACTTAATTATTTAATTAGATTTAATTCTAGTTATTCCTAATTATATTATTTAATTTTGACAATAAATCAAATCTCCTACGAATAATTGATTAAATCCAAGTTGTCAATATTTAATAATATAGTTTTGAATAAAAGTTTGATTAAAATAATTGATTAACCCACAAATTAGTTATTTTTAAATTTAAAATCAGTTAAGTTGAAGATAAATCACTTTATTTATTTAATTAATTCATGATTATTTGTGCACATTCAAAGAGTAGTTAAACTTTAAATCAGAAAATCAATTCAAGTTATTATCTTTTCGAAACTCAACATCTATTTTGAGTTCAAAGTTGATCTAAACTTCTGATTTGAGTTAAAAAGTTGTTCTTGCATGATTTTGCATGATTTTATGAGTTATATATTTCTAATTTCTTTTTAACTCAAAAATCAACCTGAGTTCATCAAGAGTGATTTATGACTTTTTCCATGCACCCTCAAGCCCTGGATTTCTATAAAATCAAGGCTTAGCTCTTTACAAATCATCCACAGAATTTGCATACTTACTCTAGCGAATTGACATCAGAGGAATCATCAAGCTTCTTGTGAATCAGCTTTTTGTGAGATCAATCTTGTTTTCAATTCATTCTAGTTTCATATTTCATATCATTGTTAGCTTAATTTGTATATCATTTCAATCCATTTAGATTAATTTATTATCAGTTTTTCTCATCTTATTGCATCAAAATTTTTTTAAAAAAAGATTAATTTGCATTCATATTTTATTGCTTTCATCATTTAAATCCTTCGTTTAGGTGTTGCATTGTCACTGATCTTGGTCTAATCTAAGAATACCATACTCGCACCTACTAGAAGGCAATAAATCATCTGGTTAGCTATATTGTTCTTATTTGCATATTTTGATTTTTGCTAACCTCTAATGTTTTACTAAAGTGTTGTGTCTATAGCTAGGTACAAAATTCACACACACAGGAATCACCGCCCGCCATTAATGAATACTAATGATCATTGTTTCCTAAGGGTAATCATTGTTTGTGTATGCTGATCACCCAAGTCTTTGGCTATGATTTGCATATTGTGAGGTTTGTCAAAAGTGGGGGTATGACATGCTAGTTGGATTATAACATATTGACACTTACACCATGAAGAAGACAAATGATTAAATAGAAAGAGAGGACCAACTGAACCATCTTGCGGTCAATCTATATCACATTGAAAAACAACGTCAAGACTCGAGAATCAAAATAATCAAAAAAAATTTCAAGACCATGAATGATCAACAACATTCCATCAGAAAACAAAACACTAATCTATGTTATCACTAAGCCATAAAATATGTCTTTAAAGTTTAGAAGCATCACAAAAACTTTCAAGAAACATAGTACTATCCAAAATATGTCTTTAAAGTTTATTTCTAATGATTATGATGATGTTGATGTCTATAATTTATTTCACTTATTGATGCTTGCCTAGATTGAATTTTGAATTGCTGGGCTGGAGAACGCTTTCAAAGTTTAGGGTCTGTTCCACATGATACTCTTAGTTATAGCTCAAATGCAACTCAACATATTTTTGATGCTGGGCAACCCACTGTAGAAACTCATCCGTAGGTGAAATTTAATGTTGTGAATCTTGGCATTGTTAATGTTATTACTTTTCCTCACATTTCATATTTGTGAAAATGTTTCTTGGCACTATCTTATTTTTCAATTCCTATATTTGCAGCTTTTTAGATCATTAAATTAAGCATTACATGTCTTTGTTCAAAGTTTATTCTAACACTATATTATATCTTATTCTTATTACAATGTTCTTTGTTGTGGAGCAAGAGGTCAATCTTCATTGTCTTCATTGTGGGGGACAGTGAAGATTTCTCTGACAAATAGCAGGTCTTCTTTAGTATCTTATAATAACATGCTAAACTGATAAAGGTGTTATGGGCATTTAATCTGCAATTACTAATAGATTAAGCATATTATTACTATGCTTAATGTTCCATTTAAATGAATTTAACACAAAAAATAAATTTACAAAACCAAACCAATGACATGTTTACAACAAAGATGTGTTGAGGAGTTTTCTCCTTGTTTAATGTTAATTGTTCCTGCACAATCCACTCATACAACAGTGAAATGCTATGTGGAAGGGATGGTTGATAGTGTTCCTTGAGGGAAGGGGGATTTTGAAAGACTTGTTATCATTGTATTGTGTATTTCTAATATGTTTGGATGCAGGGCAGACCAGGAGAATGAAGGATCACTCACTGATTGCATGATAACCTGGTTTTGAAGGGTCACTGGTTGAGGGGACAGTCAAGTTCTAGATGATTGGACCATTGGAGGGCCCTATTTATTTGTATTAATTTCTATTTAAATTGGATGCATGGATTTCTTGTGAATTATCGACTGCTATGTATCTTGCAACTGCATCTGTAAATCTTCATATACTTCTCTAGGGTTGTAAGCCACTTAGAGATCAAAATAGAGAAACTAAATCAAAATCATTCTTTGTCCTATTTCCTTTTAAAAAAGTCTCAACTATCAATGATACAATACATTTGATTCCCTAAGCTATCAATATAAATGACGCCTAGCTAGAAGCTCACAGGCTGTCCATTTGATAACCACAGTCAACATTTTAAAAAAATGGATATCCTTGAGCACAAGCACCAATACCATCAAATAATGGAGTTAAAGCATGGGCTAGGGCACAACACCAGTAGAATGTAGTCATTTTAGTGACAACAATATACAATGGCATCATTAAACGTGCCAATAATATCAACAAATGTGAATCCAAACATTTGAAAACTAATGGCATGTTTACAACAAAGGTCTAAAAGAACTCCCAACAATTCTTATACATACTTTATCTGATATGATGAATTCTTAAACAATTAAGGTTGGAGTAGACATAGTTATCACACATTTTTTTTGTGTGGTACAATGAAGATTTAGCTAGGTCAAATCTTCCTTCATGCTAGCAGTCTACATAATTAGACCTTTATTAACAATTGATCATATTAGATAACTAGTATGTTTAAGAATTGTTGGGACTGGTCCTTTGACATGTATTAAATAGAATAGAATTTTCAGCATATTATTATCATTCTATTTCTTTTTTGTAAACATGCCATTGGTTTAGTTTTGTAACTTCACTATTGTATGAGTGGATTGTGCAAGAACAGTTAACATTAAACAAAGAGCAAACTCCTCAACACATCTTGGAAACCATTGAATTCAATAATAAATGAAACCTAACACCAAAACTATTCCTTCCATTAACTTCTACCAAGAATAAAGCATTTAATCCATTCAACATTACATATAGTCATTAGACGGTTAGATTTCCTGACTGTGTACTAGAGTAACAGTGACGACCAAAATGATCCAAACATTTGAAAATAGTGAGTCGATATCCTTGAGCACAAGCACCAATAACATCAAATAATGGAGATAAAGCATGGGCTAGGGCACAACACCAGTAGAATGTGGTCATTTCAGAGAGCATTCATGATCAAATAAAATGCAATGCATTTGAAATTTGTGGTCGAATATGATGCTAGATGCTCGAAAGATGAAGAAATCACATACGAAGAATATGCCATTGGTTTAGTTTTGTAAATTTTTTTTTTGTGTAATTAGTAATTGGCAGATAACACCTTTATCATTTTAATTAGCATGTTATTATCATATCAGATAAAGTATGTTTAATAATTGTTGGGACTAGTCCTTTAGCGTGTATTAAACATAATAGAATTTTTAGCATATTATTATCAATCTATTTCTTTGTTCTAAACATGCCATTGGTTCAGTTTTGTAAAAAAAATTTTTTCTGTTAAATGCATTTTTCATGAGGAGGGGTCTTGTTCTGAGGAGATTGATGAAGATTGTGCACCTCAGAAACCAATTCATAAGGTACCAATCATGTTTCCTATTTGCTTATATTTTTGGATTGGTAAATCTCCTTATAAGTTTCATGTCCTTTCTTTTGATTACTATGTATGAGATAAATATCTTACATTTAACATTCAACTTCTTTACATTTTAGAACATGTAGTGTGTTTTTTGAGTATTTTACCTAATCAACTTTTAACATAAACTGAAAACACCAAACTGATATCTTGCCCTTTCAACTTGACAAAATATTTGCATTTGACCAATAACCGCAAGCAACTAAATGATAAATCCACATACCTGTATCTTTGTAAAATACCTGGAACATCAAAAAGATGGCTAATTGGTTGCCGCCATGGTTTTTATCTACTGATTATGGGAAAAAAAAGCACCAAAAAGAATAGAATAGAAAACATGATTGGTCATTTCAGAGAGCATTCATGATCAAATAAAATGCAATGCCTTCTCTCGCGCTCGATCAGCTTTCACCCGCTCATTTTCTCCCACTCCTTTTCTTTACAATTGAAATAAAAATGATTTGGCTATTTCAAAATAGTGAATCGATATCCTTGAGCACAAGCACCAATAACATCAACTATTTTGACCTGTGGGTACCTTAATGTTGGCAAGGGTTCTTTTATTAATAAGATTACTCTACAAGCTTGAAGAAGCGGTATATTTTGGCAAATGAAGACTGGAAAGATGATGATGTTCCTGAGATCATGGATGGACACAATGTTGTAGACAAAATGAGAAGACATCTTTCTAGCCTGGCCCTGGATCCTTCGATAATTGGGGTAGGATCCAGACCCAGGCTAAAAATATGTCTTCCTTTTTGTTGTGGAATATAGGCTCTACTGCTACAACAATGACAGACTGCAATGTAGATATCACAACAGCTGAGAAACATAAATGTAGGCATCATGGTCACAATATTTTGGAGACACAACATAATTGAGTGCTATTCCTAGATGATGCAAAGCAACCACCACTTTGCATCATCTGGGAAAATCACTCAATTATGTTGTCTCCAAAAAATTGTGACCATGATGCCTACATTTATGTTTCTCAGCTGTTGTGTCCCAAGACCCCTTATGACCCTTTACAATCCCTAAGAATACATCTTAGAGGTCTTAAAATGTCGTAAAGGGTCATAAGAGGCTCCTAGGAGGGGCCAAGTGAGCTTCCACCTTCATGTGGTTGGCCCTGTTAAGTAGAGAATGTTAAACTATTCTCGAAACAAAGAGAAGCTCAATAATTTAAGGTCTCAGTCCACGGAGATGCTGAAAAATTGACGAGAATGAATGATGGAGAGTTTTTAGATTCTAAGAAGATGTATATGGAGTGGAGGCTAGATTGAGTACCAGTACAAAGATGATGATTTAGTAACCTACATCTATAAAACCTTCACAATTATCCCTCCTTTGGCCTCCACTCATTCCTCTTCTCAAAAATGGTTATCTAGAAACTTTGGATACTGTTTCTCATCCATGCACGAAATGTGCTATTGATCATATAAAATTACTTTAGGCCTCTAGTATTGATGAGATGTACAAGTGTAAATTTTTTTTGCGAGACTAGGATCAATTTGTACAGTGTACATAAATGCAAGGCAGTGATTATTCTCGACGATCGACATGTATAAGTCTTCCAGGCCTTACCCAATAGCTAGGACTAAAGATAACATAGCTCAAGAGATCATCATAGGTGTAATACCCCAAAAATGGGCTATAAGTTCATTAATCTCCTATATCAACAAATCGAATGAAATTGACATAGAAGTCCTAACCTAAGGCACATCTGAATATCATCGAATCCTAATTGATTATCTTAAATTCTGCATCGGGGAATATTCCTAATCATCATAATTATCTTTAATTTAATGATTATTTGGAGATAAATCACATTTATCCTAAGTTTGATTAATTGAATATTTTCATATTTAATTAATTAGATTTAATATCTTGCCACTTAATTGTGTAATTAAATTTAATTCTATCTATTATTAATTGTATTATTTAATTTTGACAATAAATCCAATATCCTATGAATAATTGATTAAATTCTTATTTAATTAATTAAAGCAAGTTGTCATTATTTAATAATATAGTTTTTAATAAAAGTTTGAAAAATAATTGATTAACCCATAAATCAATTGTTTTATTTTCAAAAATCGATTAAGTTGAGCATAAATCACTTTATTTATTTAATTAATTCATAATTATCCATGTGCACATTCAAGGACCAATTAAACTCAAATTGGAAAATCAATGCAAGTTGTTAGCTTTTTGAAACTCAACATCTTTTTGAGTTTTAAAGTTGATCTAAACTTCTAATTTAAGTTGAAATGTGCTTTTACATGATTTTTTGTGAATTAAACTATCATTTATTTAAAAATAACTCAAAAATCAAGCTGAGTTAATTTGAGTGATTTATGGTTTTTTCTCATGCACCTCCAAAGCCCTGGATTTCTATAAAATTAAGGCTCAACTCTTCATAATTCATCTCTAATATATCTCACAAATTGCAAACTTACTCTACAGGAATCATAGCATATCAGATTTGAAGAATTTGCACAATTGGAGCTTGAAAGATAAATTTGAGGATTCGAAGCTTTGTGAGATCAATTTCAAATTCATAGCTTTCATATTATTGTTAGAATTTTCATTCTCATATCATATCATATCATATCATCTCTAGATTAGCATTGCATATCAATTTTCATATTAGCATAGATTCATATCAGTTATCATTCTTATTGCATAGAAAATATATTAAAAAAATAGATTAATTGCATTCATATTTCATATCAGTTTGGCATTCAAATCCTTCATTTAGGTGTCATCTAGGTCACTGATCTCGATAGCAATCTGAGAACATTAATCTCGCACCTACTAGAAGGTAGTAAATTGCTTGGTTAAAGTAGATTTCAATCTTGCACGATTTTGATTTTTGCTAACCTCTAATATTTTGCTGAAGTGTTGTGTTTACAGATAGGTACAATTTTTACACACACATTTCTGGCACCCACCGTGGGGCCCTGAAATGGGCTTCCTTTCATTTCTATCAATCTTCTATCATTTCTCTATCAAAACTCCCCTGTTGCTGCCTGTTCTGGTGGTATTCTCAGTAGGACGTTATTTTTTGTTTCTTTTTTGCCTGCAAAAAATAATTAATTTATTTTTTGGCCCTTTTTCTATCAAAGCTATCCATACAGTGTGATTTTTAATTTATGTCCGTACAGTGTCGTATGAGTTTTTCGGACTGTCGTTTCATCAAACACACAGTGTCGTACGAGTTTTTTCAGACTGTCATTTCATCACACACCCAGTGTCGTCTGAGAGCATACCCACTATCATACAAGTTTTTGACAAAATTCATATGATTTTGAGCCTACTATCATACGACAGTTGACCGAGTATCATTTCATCAGGTACCCACTATCGTTTGGAAGCTAGATTATCATTTCATTAGACACCTAGTGTCGTACAAGTTTTTGGACTGTCATTTAGGAGCATACCCACTGTCATATAATTTTTTGAACTGTTGTTTGGTAACAGACCCACTGTCGTATGAGTTTCAGCATTAGGTTTCAATTGTCGTCTGGTAACAGACCTACTGTCATACGAGTTTTGGTATCAGGTTTCAACTATCATTTGGTAATAGACCCACTGTCGTACGATTTTTGGTACCAGATTTCAATTGTCATTTCATTTTTGTAGGTAGTTTGTCAGATTTGATTTTTGAATTTTGACTGACAGCTAACCCTAACAATTGAAATTTACTATTTTTGATTGACTTCTGCTGGGTTTGATTGGAAAAAGTGCAAGAATTGCTAAAAATCAGGTAAACATCTACTAAGCGCATTGCGAGGATCTTAGGTATTCCACTTGTGCTGATAATATTTTGATTTGGACTTAAAATAAATCTCTCATGTGTCTAGCTTGAGTGCTTCTTTTCATGCTTTTGTTTTACACACTTGCATAATTGATACTAGGTTGTGACACCTTAAGTAATTGATAAGCAGTCTTAGATACTTGTGATTGATCTAGATTACTATCTTGGGTTATTGGACTCGCTAAATCCACCGGCCCCTCATTCCGCCCTGTGGTTGCAATCTCAGCGCCATAAAGGGGAGGGGTCTCTAGGAGAGAAGCGTTAATTATTCCACCAGGGAACCCTTTTGTGCTTTTTGGAACTCACTTATTTTCTAAGTTGTGGACTCATTTTTAGCTTGTGTGAGGGGTTAATTGTTCCACCTTGTGGACTCACCTCATATTCTCTTTAAGCATTAAGTGTTCCTCTTTCTTCTTTTAAGTACTTTCGATAGATTTACTTTTAGAAATATATCTGTGCTCACATAGTAATTAGGCCCTATGAACACTATTTGTGATTCTTGAGAGATTGGATTCCTAGTGAAATCCTTCTTGACGATGGAATCCTTATAGGTAGGGAGGATACTTAGTGTGTTTCACGTTCTACTTGGTCAATGCATCTTCTCTTATTGATCAATACATTCTCTCTCTAGAGAGGTTGATAGATCACGTGGGGTTGACATCATAGACCTTGGTGAAACAAACTTTGTCTTAGCATGTCGGATTAATCTGCTTGCTTTGTTTGGGTTAAAAGTGAAGAGGTGTCAAAACCTTGGATCTAGAGCCAAGTCCCCTTATGGTATACTATTGTGAGTCACCTTTAGAGAGGGTTAACCATAGTGGACATTCCCTTCACAGGGAAAACTATGTTGATGGAACCTCAAGCGGTAATAGCCATTTTTGCCGTGGTAGTGACAGCCGCTATATAAATGTCCTTGTGGAAGAAATCTCCACGAGTATGGTTCATTGTTGGGTTGCCAGATCTCCCTAGCAGCTCCTGATGATTAAGTTCTCAGACTGTGTCAAAACCCTGGTGCGTCGGGATTGGAGTTCACCCCTTTGGATCATAAAAGTTGTAGAGTCAAACCATTACTAAAAACCCTACCGAGGCCAAATTTTCATTTTATAGGGTATATGTGCGTTATTGCAAAACATTTTTGGAACATACACAATTAGTGCTTCTGTGGATTAGAAAGAATAAGTCACTTGATTGTTCATGCACAAGGTTGCTTTTACCCTTGTTCATTGTTTTCAGACATGCTTGAAATCACTTGCTTGCTATTTTGCGTGCTTGTTTATCTATCTAGTTACTGAAAATGAACAAATCTATTGCAATCCTCAAATCTGGACATTGAAATTTGCAAACAATCTGAATCTGAAAACTCAAAATTTGTAAAATCTAAAGCAAAATCCTTTTTCTGGAGTCAAAAGTCATCTCAGGAAGTCAGAAAGTCATATGAGTTTCCTTCAAGTGTCATTTCAGTCCTACCCATCCATCGTATGACTGAGTACCTAGTGTTGTATGAGTTTCCATGCCAGCAAATTCTCAAAGTCAAAATCTTGCAACTGTCGTATGAGATTTTCAACTGTCATTTCATTGCTACCCAACTATCGTACAAGTTTTGCAACTGTCGTTTCATAGCATACCCACTGTCGTACGAGTCTGCAAAGTGTCATTTGGGAAATTTTTGAAAGTTGTCAAAAAATTGTTAGAATTGCCAGATACTTAGCTTTTTCAGCCTAATTCTAGAATCTGTCGAACAAATCACTGTATCAAGAACAAAGTAGTAGCTATTGAGAATTAGTACACGTCTCAAAAAATCAATACACAAGAGGAAGAAGCTCTAATCACCACTATGATGAAGTAGCTACAAGCTATGCAAGTTGAACTTAACAATCTTAAGAAAGAAAAGGAACCTAAAGAGTTCTCCATGGAAGCTCTATGCCCTTTTCCATTTGATAAAGACTTGTACATGTCACTATGCCCCCAGATAGAATTTGAGCAATATGATAACCCTTATGATACCTCTTCCATGGAGAGTGACACATCTAGCTTTGGAGACTATGATGACTATGACGACAGACAATGTAATGATACCTATGACACCTCTATTCCTAAAAGTCCTCCTCATCGTGTGTTCCTACTTACTACAAATGGGCCATCACATTGGATAGATCATGATGGTGATCCATATGATTCTAATTTTGAAAAATATTTTGATGGCTTTTGTGGACAATACCTTGATTATGATCCATCTACTACTGCTGAGGACTATAAAATGCATCATGCTAGCTTGAAGCATCAATCCTACAAGGATTTCTCCTCTAAGAACTCTTTGGCTGAAAATAAAGATTACACTCTCAAGAAAGATCATGTTAGTGTTGAACCTTTGTCTTGTGATGGTTCCCTTCCATCCCCTACTTCCTCCAATACCCATACATTTCCTAAAGCTTCCGAGTCTTTCAAATCTTTCACAGAACCTTCATCCGACACAAGCCTTGATACTTTTCAGGCAGTTCCCTATAGTTATCCTCCAGGGCTACCTCTTAAAGAAACTCAAGCTAACCTTCACCTGGCTGCAAATACTTTCAATGATGCTAAACCTAAAGAGCTTAAGCCTTCATATGCTATAATTCCTACTTTAGCTAGTCCTCCGCCATCTCTTCCAAAGTCATCCATACAATCCCAACATGCTTCCTTGTCCTTAGAAGTGGCTCCATGTCAAGAGGACTCTCAAAGTGATAAAGAAAAGAACGTAAAAAAAGATCAAGATCAAGAACCTTCCATGTCATCCATTCCTTTTCATGATGTCTCTTATCTGTTCCATGGTTCTTTTGATCCTACACACCCTTTTTCATGCATTCCACCATGTCTTAAGTCTTCTCCTAAGCAAGATCAAGCTACTACTTACACTGTTGAGCTTATTGACAATCAAAATAACCTTACCCCACTTCCGCTTTCCAAAGATGATACTTCCATTAAGGTTGGCCAAAATGGTGTTGTTACTTCCAATGTTAAGCCTATTAAAAATCAAGAGAAAAATTATGCGCTTATGCTATCCAAAGATCCTTGTCAAGATCAAAGTCTTCCATCTTCTTGTTCTACCACTCCATGTTCATTTCCACTTTCTACTCTTCCTAAGTCTTTGCAAGCTTTGAACAATCCTATCAAAGCAGGTGCTCATATTCAAGATATCCACGATTCTATTGAAAATTCTAATGCTCACTCTAAAGATGCTGATATCCTTGGTTGTCATATAGATGCTGATGAACTTATTGATTATCTTTTTGTATCTTCCACATCCATCCTTGGACCTCTTCCACCACTACAAAGGGCTTCACATTTGCCTTCCATCTTGGGTCCTTATGTCCCTTCACTTTCCCCTCCTAACTCTCCTAATTCACCATCCATCTTGGGTCCTTACATACCTCCATCTCCTATCTTTCCTCAAGATCAACATAGATGCATACCCTTGAATCCTTTTCATCCACCCACCCATCTAAACTAGTCATATCCTCCTTCTTCCTGAAGTCCTAAGTCTTTTGGAAGTAACTTGAATGTTCAATACAAGAAAAAGAAGCAATACAAGAATCCATCAAAAAAAGATCACCATGTCTCCTCTAATAGACATGGAAACATAAAGTCAAAAGAGATATCTAAGAAGAAAACTACAAGACAAGTATGAGTTCCAAAATCCATCATTGAAGATATTCTCTCTAGATCATCAAAAGGAAATAAAAAGCCTACGGCTATACGGATTCCAAAGTCTCTCTTGAAAGAGTCTGGTGTTGAGCAAAAAGTGAAATTGACATTCAAGCTTCCAAAGACTTCCACTTCATCTCCCTCCAAAAACATTCCTCCATTCCATGTGCCTAAACAACAACCTCTGCTATCCATTTTCCATATTCTTTCATGTATTCTTTCATTCATGATTCCTCCATCCTCTCACCACCCTTCAAGGTATGTGTTGATGTTGAGCTTGCCTTCCTTTCCATCTATCCTTTCACAATCCTTCCGTGCATTATCCTTCTACCTTTTATCATTTTTCCTCATTTGCCTATTCCTCCTATCTTCCAACCTCACTCACTTTACATAAAACCTTATCCTCCATTTTCTCTTCCATCTCCCTTTCCCTATTAGCATCTTTGAGCATATCATTTTGAATCCTTGGCATATCATGGTTTATCCTTTCAAGGAGCATTATCTAAAAAGCTTGCCTTCTTCCAAAAAAAATTTAAAAAAAAAAAATTGAAAATGTGCCTTGGTGAAAACCTAGAAACAGGCACCTTGGTAGCAAAAATAGAATCTCTGCCAAGATGGTGAAAACCTGGCAAACGGGCACCACTTGTTTCAAAATGATCCATCTATCAGTGCAATCTTGGTCTTTTCCAACTTTTAGTCTTTCTTTAGTTTGTATATATCTCCCAGTTTGTTTCTGCATTTCCAATTTTCAATAAGTCGGTCTGTACACCAAACAACTCAAGCATCTGTATCCTATCAATGTTCAAACTTGGGGACAATCAATGTCATATCCTATGGCCTCCAGTATATCTTAGACGTCTCATATCCAGTCAGAGTCCTTTGAAGCTTCATTTGAGTCAGTCAAGTCTGTCTTGTCTCCAGAAAGGATTTTGCATCTACAACAATGCAATCAAACATCAAACAACAAACTAAAAATGATTTGTGCTTTTCATGCTTTTATCTCCTTGTATGCTTACTGATTCGCATTGATATTTTTTGCATATTGTGTCCCTTCGAGCTCTTCGATGATGTCCTTTATAGGATTTAGAGAGTGATGACTAGGGGCATAATCTTTTCTTTATTTTCTGCTTGTATGTGAAAATCTAAACAACTTTGGAAATTCTAGATTGAAATGGTGTATGACTGTAAGAGCCTCTATCTTGAATTGAATGGCCATGTGTACCTCCACCATTGATACCCAGAAAATTCAAGGAATTTTGATCTAACTATTGTCTTTTTGAGTGAGTTCTTTCTCCTACTGTGAAACACGATCTTACCTAAGGATGTGAACGCTAAAGGGTCACTATGGGTAATTCACACTGGATTTAGAATGATTTCTTGACCATTTGATGTGTATGTTAAACACAAATTGCTATATCAAAATGGACATGATATTTAGGTAATCCTGGCATTTATGCCTTGGTGCTTATATCTAATCTGACATTCCGAAAACAAAATCAATATTCATATATCCATGGTTGTTGACCAGTGGGTGTTGTATTGATTCTTGCGCATACAAATCGATATTCATATGTCTATGGTTTCATAGCTAGTGGGCATTGTATTGATTTATCCGGTTACCTAAAAGTTCAATGATGATAACAAATTGACACATGATCAATGACTAGGTCCTAGGTCTTAGGTTGCATTTCATTTTGCATGTCTCTTTGCATTTTGCATGTTTTCATATCTCACAATGATTAAACGAACTTCAAAGCTTAAACAATTCTTCATATCGCATCTTCAAATCTAACAAGAGCCGAATCTCACACGAAGGTTCCTCCAATGAAATAGCAAGTAGAATCCTTTTTCAGGATCAAAATCAAAATCTAAAATCATTTATATTATTAACTACTTGCATAATCAACCTTCAATCATCACAGAAATCCAGTATTCAACTTAACTGATTATCTAACATCAAACTATCAAAATTTCAACTTGGTCAACCATGGTCAACTCATGGTCAACCCTAGTCAAATTTGGTCTCTAGGACCTCTCAATGATGTAGAATGCGTTCTCAAACATATATAACCACTTTTCCAATCAATTTACATGCTTCTGAACTATCAATGCTGACTTTTTCTTGTCAGATTTCAATTTTAATCCCAAAGGGGGCATGGTATTGCATATCATTCAAAGTCTGTAATCAAATTTGAAATCATATCTTTATGGAAATCATATCTTCATCAGTGATCAAGACAACAACCACGTCTAGTTGCTGATTCATCAAAAAAGACCTCATCACTCGGGGCAAATCTATCATCACTTGGGGCATATCAGATTCATCAAGATCCATATCAATATGGTATTCTCCTAATCTTGTAAACTATATCAGTTTTTGCAACCATCAGATCATAGTGTTCTTTCCTTAGTTCTTCAGCAACTGAAGGGTTCAGATGTGATACTTGCTAGTTCTGCTAAGACAATCAAGTCTAGAACCGGTCACTCACTTCTTAGCAATCCTAAGGTTTGGAATAAGGCATTTTGACACTTTTTCACAATCATAGGTTCATTTGCTGTTATAGTGAACATTATCTTTGGTCATTTAGGACTTATTATCTCCATATCAAATCAATATCAATCAGCTTCTGTCTCATATCAATTATCAATTTCGAATCAGTTTCATATTTCTATCAAATGTAGACTTTCTTTGAACCACTGTGCTTCGCACAGTAATTCAAAGAGGGGCAAAATGTAATAACCCAAAAAATGGGCTATAAGTTCATTAATCTCCTATATCAACAAATCGAATGAAATTGACATAGAAGTCCTAACCTAAGGCACATCTGAATATCATCGAATCCTAATTGATTATCTTAAATTCTGCATCGGGGAATATTCCTAGTAATATTCCTAATCATCATAATTATCTTTAATTTAATGATTATTTGGAGATAAATCATATTTATCCTAAGTTTGATTAATTGAATATTTTCATATTTAATTAATTAGATTTAATATCTTGCCACTTAATTGTGTAATTAAATTTAATTCTATCTATTATTAATTATATTATTTAATTTTGACAATAAATCCAATATCCTATGAATAATTGATTAAATTCTTATTTAATTAATTAAAGCAAGTTGTCATTATTTAATAATAGAGTTTTTAATAAAAGTTTGAAAAATAATTAATTAACCCATAAATCAATTGTTTTATTTTCAAAAATCGATTAAGTTGAGCATAAATCACTTTATTTATTTAATTAATTCATAATTATCCATGTGCACATTCAAGGACCAGTTAAACTCAAATTGGAAAATCAATGCAAGTTGTTAGCTTTTTGAAACTCAACATCTTTTTGAGTTTTAAAGTTGATCTAAACTTCTAATTTAAGTTGAACTATGCTTTTGCATGATTTTTTGTGAATTAAACTATCATTTATTTAAAAATAACTCAAAAATCAAGTTGAGTTAATCTGAGTGATTTATGGCTTTTTCTCATGCACCTCCAAAGCCCTGGATTTATATAAAACCAAGGCTCAGCTCTTCATAATTCATCTCTAATATATCTCACAAATTGCAAACTTACTCTACAGGAATCATAGCATATCAGATTTGAAGAATTTGCACAATTGGAGCTTGAAAGATAAATTTGAGGATTCGAAGCTTTGTGAGATCAATTTCAAATTCATAGCTTTCATATTATTGTTAGAATTTTCATTCTCATATCATTTCTAGATTAGCATTGCATATCAATTTTCATATTAGCATAGATTCATATCAGTTATCATTCTTATTGCATAGAAAATATCAAAAAAAAAAAAGATTAATTGCATTCATATTTCATATCAGTTTGGCATTCAAATCCTTCATTTAGGTGTCGTCTAGGTCACTAATCTCGATAGCAATCTGAGAACATTAATCTTGCACCTACTAGAAGGCAGTAAATCGCTTGGTTAAAGTAGATTTCAATTTTGCACGATTTTGATTTTTGCTAACCTCTAATGTTTTACTAAAGTGTTGTGTCTACAGACAAGTACAATTTTCACACACACAATAGGTTGTCTCTTTATTCAGTCTATATTATTGATAGAATGTTTTACCTTTCATTAGCTCATCAAATCTGAGGATTTGAAAGAATTTAATAGAATATTTTCATGACAACGTATATTATTTAAGTTGACATTGCACGAATTTATCTACTTCATACACTTGTAGACTATTAGATCGGCGATAAAGAAGCATCTCCTCCCATGGCCATGCTTCTTTATCACCATCCTCATAGTCTACAAGTGCACAAAATAGATAAATTCATGCAATGTCAACTTAAATAATATACGTTGTCATGAAAATATTCTATTAAATTCTTTCAAATCCCCATATTTGATGAGCTAATAAAAGGTAAAACATTATGTCAATAATATAGACCGAAGAAAGAGACAACCTATGATGGTCTCTTGAGCTGTGTTATCTTTAATGTGCATATCTGTCGATTTTTTGACACTTTATAATTCATTCCGATGACAGTGCTATACATCCGACATCATTTCTCGTCAGAATATAGGCCAACATGTCACCTATCTGACAATCAAATATCAGAGAAAATACTTTACTATAATTATTGTGACAGTAATACTATATGTCCGACAGGGAAACCTGTTAGAGATATGTTGCACTATCATTGCTCTTTCGATAGTTAAAATGTCATAGATATGCAATTTTTGACAGACAGTTCCAACACTAATGCTACGTCACCAATGGGTTTATCTATCAGAAATTGGTTGTAGATCTGTCGCTATACCAACAATTCTAATATTGGAATGGATATTTTTTCTACAATTAGTTCCGACAGAGATTGTGTATTTTTGATAGGTCTTTGTGTCAGAATTCTGATAGATGGACTGTAGGAAATGCCATAACAAAGTTGTTATCATGTGCAAGTTTTTGACATAATGGGGTGTCGGTAAATTGATGGATATCTCTTCTGTCACAATTTCCAATGCAAAAACTATGATAAACACATGTGTCAAAATGCCGACAAATGACTGTTGCAAATCTAACAAATGGCTATCAAAATTTGACCTCAAATGTACTAGTGACAAGAGGAGGGGAATCTTGTCAAGGTAGAACTATCTAGTCCAAGTATTTATTCACCAATACCAAGGAAAACTATAATCTATACACCCTCTTCTAGTCCTCCTAAGCCTGTCAATACCAAGCATAAACAACATGTAGAACCATCTAGTAAAGAAGGAAAGAGGATAAAGGTAAAAAGAAGAAGAAATTATACTTTTGCTAAGGATGATGATGAAGAAAAAAATTAGATGAAGCAGTAAAATAATTAAAGTCTAAGGGAAAAAAAGCTTCAAGGGCCACCAAGGATAAGCCATATGATGAAGAAAAGTTAAGTAAGAAAATGAAAATTGATTATGATAAGAATGATATGTCAGTTAATGAAGTTGAAGTCGAAGCTATAATAGTACATGGTAATTTGAAACCACTTTCACAATTTTATGATAAGTTTGATGATGATGGAAAAAGAGTATTAGAAGAAGCCACTATTAAATACTTGAACAAATTCAAGAGGGCTCTTGTAGAAATTATGTCTGAGATTCATAAAAGTCTATTTGGTCAATTGGATATGAGAAGAGTCGATGCAAAAGCTAAAGACGATAGGTTGAAAGAACAAGTTTTGATAATTTTATGTCTGGTTATAGCTATAGAAGAAATGAAAATGATATTTAAGAAGGATAAAGACCATTTTAGAAGAGAATCAAGGATAAATAGGCTTATGATTGATTGGACATATGAGGTGGTAAAGGAAACATACAAGATTTTGAAGAAAATCCTAGAAGAAAATCATTTTGATTTTGTTAGAGATTCAACTCAAGATGTAAATGACACCTCTATTTCTGATGTTGAACCAGTTGATGCCACTATTCCTATTCAAGAAGTCAATATTCCTAAAATTAATGTGTTTATTTATCCAAAGGGATAATT